>JAVYIG010002532.1:0-241957 GCA_035222895.1 Strongylocentrotus droebachiensis | reverse complement strand
AACTGTTTAAAAAATGCCAAGTTGCTTCAATAAAATGAATATAAGCTTTAATAGCCCATTAAAACAACATAAACTGTCATAATGTGTGTTTGTTATGTTAAACCGCCTGATGCTTTGACTTTCATTTTGCCCGGCTATAAAGGAGAGCTACAAAACAACTAGTCCTCCTTTATGTAGGGAAAAATATCACTATTCCCAGTATTGCTTGATGCGATATCTTCATTGCTTCATTTTTACATCTCATGGCATCGTGGTTTTACTAACAAAAATAATGCTACCTGTTTCTTATAAAGCAACTGTCCAAAATGCTTACAGTAGTATTATCACTCCAGTTACTATTCTGCACATTTGGTGCACATTCTGCAATCATTGGGGAACATTCCAGCTAGTCGCCTTTTTTACGGGCGCGCACATGGTAATCTAACCACAATGACGTTTTCATTCTAAAGGATACCCATTTAGACCCCTGGGTGGAGTGAAGCAATATAGATAAAAATGCCTAGCTCTTATGACATTAGTGCCGTGCCGGACTCGAACCAAGGACCTTTTCATTTACAGTGATTAAACCACTCGCCTGCTATACACCTCTACTTGTTACGATTGCACGTTTTCCTGACCCTATAGTTATCACATAATCAATATCTGACAAACTTCCAAAAAGTCATGTGACAACATGTCATTGATTCCATTGATTTCCATTGATTCCTAGCAAATAGAAATGATCAGGCATTGAGCAATTTTTACTCATAATTACAAATCAGTGTTCGAAGTCTTTAAAATTATTTGCTTCTCTATCTCTCTCTCTCTTTCTCTTTCTTTCTCTCACTCTATCTTTGTCTCTCGCTCTTTTTTATTTCTCTATTTTTCTCTATATATCTCTTTACATGTCTCTTTCTCCACGCGAACTCCAATTTCCCCACTCTCCCTCTTTTTCTCCCTCTCTTTCACACACGCGACCCCCTCATGCACATTTTCTATTACTCCAACTGTCTTGTATTTCTCTATCTCTTTCTGAATCTTTATTCACCTATCACGCTTTCTGTTTATACCCCCCCCCCCCCCTCCCTGTATTCCCGCCACTATTTATTCGGGTATTGTCCTCTTTTTTAATTTATTTGGTTTATTTGTCATTCTTAATGAAGATGACATGTTCCCCCTTCTCTTTATTTTATGTTTTCATTTCACCATCTCTCTAAGTTTTCCCTCACTTGCTTCACTCGCTCTCAAAGCTTTATATAAACTGGAACATTTTTATTCGAGAAAGAGCCGTCAGTTCCACTGGCTAAATTGTCCATGTATATACACCATTTTAGTCGTTCGCTGCATTGACTCAATTCGGATTCTGTACTACCGGTCTGTAAATCGAGGTTAATCTCTATCATTGTATCGAAATCCCAGGCTCAGAAAACATCTCATCTCCGCTCAGATTTTCTGGTCAAAGAGTGCCTAATCGGAAGTTAAGGGAGATTGTTAGCGTTAATGTTCCTGATATTGGCCGCTAGTTTAATAACCTCTAATTCTGTTTTTTCTTCTTTATAGGCTAAGGGCTAAGTGCCCTCAACCCCCTCTTTTCCAAGTATCCCCAAAGGGCCCCTCTTTAGTTCAGATAAGTGCCCTGTTTTCTTTATAAGATGTACCCCTTTCCAAATATGATAGGTGCCCATTTTGAGTGCCCCTTTTCCTTTCACCTTCTAATAAACGCCCATTTTCACCTCTGAATAATGCCCCTTTTTAGGTGCGAGAAGTGCCCCATTTCACTTACGATAAGTTCCCCTTTTACTTTGACACGTGCCCCTTTCCCTATCTAATAGGTGACCTTTTCCCTGCTCATAAGTGCCTCTTGCCTGCTCTTATATTTGTTCCTTTTTTTAATACTTATAAGTGCCCATATCAACATCTGATAGGTACCTCTTCTAGAGGGAGGAATTTGGTTGCTTTATTTTATGTCGTATTGACTAATAGTTTCTTAGGGGCAAAGAGATACTTTCCTTTTTTTTCATTATTTCATTTTATTTCATATAATATTTGTACTATCATCATCAGCAGCATGCATCATCATCATCATCTTCATTCTAAACCTTCTTCTTTCTCCTCCTCCACCTCTTTCTCTTCTTCCTCCTTTTCTTCTTCACCTCCTCCACTTCCTCATCCTCCTTCTTCTTGATTTTCTTTTTTCCTTCTCATTGTTCTCTTCCTTTCTCTTCTCATTTTCTTTTCTTCTTTTCCTCCTTTATTTTTACCTCTCTCTTCTCTTTCTCACTCTCATGAGATCACACAGTACAATGGCACGAAAGGAAAAAGCGTAAATTTGCTGAGAGACAAAACTTTTACTGTAAACCTCGTTAACTCGAAACAATTTCCGGTAAGTTCGATTAAGAGCCTATGGTGCTAAAAGGAACTCGTTTGATTGACTGAAATCCCTGAATGAAAGTTCAGTCGTGGGAAAGTGAATATTAAAGGAACATTTTACATGATTTGACTCAAATTTTGATTTAAGATTAGTTGATGATTCAACATAACCGCGATTTCTGTATTCAATTGAGATTGTTTCTACCTTGAAAGCGAATGGTGGAAACTTTAATGGTCTCCAAGAGACAGAACCAGTCATGGTGTAAACAGATTATAAACCTTAAAAATTAAAATAGGGTTATTATGCTTAAAATATAATTTTCATAGATATATCTGTAATTTATAATCAATTGCAAGTGTGTGGGTTGGGGTAAACTCCCTATTCATAAAGACGGCTATTCATAAAATGGAAAGGGGATCACTATTTATAATTCACATTGAGGGTCACTACTCATAAAGACCGCTATTTGTAATACGGAATGAGGGTCGCTATTCATAGAAATTAAATAAGCAAACAAAATTATAATAAGAAATGCAAATATTGGATGGGGTGGGGTGGGAGAGGGAGAACTTTAAAATTGTGTTTTGTTTCGGGGGATAGGGGGCTTGAAAACTTTCGGGCCTTGAAAGTTTCCGCGTCATGTAGCGAACATAGAGGTAATGCGATTCGAATATGAACCTAATATCTTAGGGTATCTTTTTTGGGGGGTGGGGTGGTGGTGCATGGTGGTGATGGGTAAGGAGGTTAGATGAGGTCTAGTGCAAAAAACAAAAAAAAACAAAAAAAAACCGTGAGAAATTCGTTTTTGTTTTTATTTTTGGGTTGGGATGTCTAGCCCTCGTAGCAACAAGGGGCAGGATCTAATGATAAATACAGAACAAACACAGGAAAAATACGGAAGATAAAAACAAATATGCCTTCAGGTTCAGAAAAGTTAAACATTAATTTACACGAAACATGATAAATTGAAAGCAAGCAAAGAAAATACACGTAATAATTATTCAAATCCATTTATACATGAGTACAGGTTCACACACGAAATATAAAGAATCAATTACTTTGAATGGTCGAACCAAAATTTAAAAAAATGACAATAAAGGGAACAAAACGAACGAGGACATTCAGGTGTCAGACATTCATATTTATTTTCGGGGGTTGAGGTAGTTTGCTTGTAAAATATCTCGTCTTGTGAATAGTGACCCCCTTTCCGCATTATAAATAGCGACCCTCTTCTCGTATTATAAATATGGACCCTCTTCTCGTATTATGAATAGCGACCATCATTTCGTACAATGAATAGCGACCCTTTTCTCGTTTCATGAATAGGGACCCTTATGAATAATGTTCCCGATTTTGTATTATGAATATCGACCCTCTTCTCATATTATGCATAGCGACCCTCTTCTTAGGTTATGAATAGCGGTCCTTACGAATGGCGGTCCTTATGAATAGCGAGCACACCCCTATGGGTTGAGGTAGCTGACCGATTTATTTGTCACCGAGTGTCATGTATTCATAACAGTCATTTAAACAACTACTTAAACCATTTTGATACTCTGTCGCATTGTAATATAATGTTAAAACAGTTCATCATGCGAAGCTCTCTGCAACTGTAGACTGCAATTTTCTTTCTGGCGTTATTTACTTGAAATATGATGGAACCTACAATTAAGAAGGAATAATACAGACTTAATCTCTAATACCAAGACGGATATTATGAGGTGAAAAGGGACATGGAGGGTTATTCAGCTGTAATCCAAGCCTTCCGTCACATTGTTCGAAATGTTTTTAATCACTGTCCCACTTGTTTGGTTATCGGAACGAATAGCTTCATTTTGTCAGGAGAAAGAACACATTACCGCAATGGCGTAGCCTCGTTTAAGCCAGTTAAGGGGGGGGGGGGTACATGATGTCATAATGAAATACGAGCCCCATCTAGTGTGGGGAGGTGGGGGAAGCAGTCGTACTATAGCGGGGGCACTATTTGTGAGGATTATGTTGGTGAGTACACTGTAAAAAAGAATTTGTTCATTGGTAATTTTTATGTATTTTTTCCATGTAGAATTTACTTGAAAACATTAGTTTTGCCACTTACGCACTAAATTTAAGTCTTGCTAACTCAAACTTTCAATTTAGTAGAACATACGTGGAATATTTAATTAAAATAAAATACATAAGAACTTTAAGTAATTTCAGCTTGTATTAATTTAGTAATTTTAACTCAAAATCAGAAATTATACGTATTACTCAAACAATTTATGTTGATTATTCTTATCTTTTTAAAGTAATGACCGATGCAGTGCGTAATATAAATATTTACATAATTTATGAATATTCATTAAGACCAAATTAAACTCTTTTTTAAATAAAACAATTCTTTTTTGTGGTTGAATGAAAATTTAAGGACTTTAAAACATTTACTAATTCATTTAACATGGCTAAGCAAAGACAAGACAATTTTTAATTGTTACCCAGTTCAAAACAAATCAAAACTTGATATTGCAGGAAATTGTCAACCAATTTTCCTTTTAAGATGCTACGATCAAGTATATATAACATTTGGAGCCTTTCAATATGTGTCGAATTGAAGCGTATGTAATAGTTTGTGATGGTGGTAGATATATATATACGGTTAAATCTTAAGTAGAAGTAGTGTTAGTGATTAGTGGATGTTACTTGTTAGATTAGATGGGTACCAAATCGTGCAATATGTAATCCTATCATAGCTTTTTTTTAATTATCTAAAATGATTACAATACTTAAATTATTTACGTTAATGTAACTCGATTTAACTGAGTAAAATTGTATTCAGCAAAATAAGTAAATTCTACTTAAGATGCCGTAGGTAATATTTACTTAATAAAAATAAGGCAATTCTTTTCCTCAATTTTATTGAGTTATTTCGACTATTATTTTTTTACAGTGTACGATCAAACAAAAGAATTACATTAACTCCATTGTTTAAAGGGATCCGGTAACTTTGTCTCAGATTCTAAAAAAAATCCTGGATTTAGCTCATGCTGAAATTACAATTATAAACCTTTAGGTCAGTCAGGAACCCCATGAATTTTACAAGCCGATCGCCTGTCTGATAATTATCAAGATATTTATAATTGGAAATCGAAACAAAATTTTGCGTTTGCCCAACGGTTTTCGTAACACTACAGTCTATTGGGGAAAACGAGTATTGTTAAACCGGTCACTCAAAGATTTTTAATTTTTTGAGGTACTTCTTGATCATTTTGAATCGCGATTTTTGTTTGTTTAGGGCTTCAATAGTATACTATATCACAGACACTGATAACACGTAGGGCCGTAAATCTCAGATTTAACATTGTTAAACGATTCCTTTAGGAATCGGTCGAGTTGGCATCGCTTTAGAGACGATTAAGCGGGGTAACTGTTGTATTAAGGATTATTTGGAGTACAAAAACCCTCCTCTCTTTCGATTATTGTGCCCACAATTTTCTTTTAAACTTTGGGGGTATATCTTTATCAGGAAAGCGCTAAAAAAATCGGAACCTCAGAAATATCATGATTGCATTACCTCTGATTTAACCATTTCCTGTATCCTACAACTGTACCAATTCCATCGGGATACAAACTTATCTACCAACCGGTCACACCTATTTAATTTCCGCCTTACTATGTAACGTTACACCCAAGACCTATAAACTGACAAATGTCTCTTGTAGGGGTGGATTCAGTGATTTTCAGAAAGGAGGGTGGAATATTTGGGGGGACATGGTTTCGGAATCCTGCTGGCTCTCCAAGATTCCCTCTATCGGGACATCGCAGTAAAACAAAAATCCCGACGTAATTTTTTTTCTCGAATATGCTTTCGGGAATGAAACCGGCACATGACGAATCTCTCAGTTTGTCCTATCCCCTCCTCCCCCCCCCCCCCCTCAATGAGAACCATCGAGATCCACCGATATTATGTTTTACAAAAAGCGAGACCGAACATCGTTTGGTTAGTAGGTCATTATCCCTCAATGTTGACAAGACTTCCGAAATCTGGTAAAAACTATAGGGAATGAGTTTGGTGACTCATGTTTCTTGGGTTTCTAGGAAATTCTCGAAATCATCGACAAGAGAATCAGCATTTCCTGACATTTGCATGAGTCTCAGAAATTGGAATCTGAAGATGCCATCAGTAATGTAAATTGAATTGATAATGACAGAGGTGTTGCAGTCCAGTGGTTTAATCATTTGACTGAAAATGAAAAGCTCGTGTGTTCGAAACCCATTAGCAAGGTATGTTATCTCCATCTTTTAGTGTTTAATGGGTACCGGGGGATGCGAACAACATTGTGGTCGGATTAAGCTTCGGTCACAAATGCCATTACGAACTGCTATGAACGCCGTACGAACGATTTTCAGACAATGGAAATTCGGGAAGACAATGGAAAAACAGGGAGATTCGTACGAAATTATCGTTCGTATGAACCTTTGTGACCGAAGCATTAGCTTGTGCGCGCCCGTACACAAGACGACGCACAGGAATGCTCCCAATTAAATGATGTAGGATAATCCCGTGACCGGAATGAAAATAATTAATTAAGCACTTTGGTCCTTTGATGGTAAAGCGCTTTAAAAAAACACAGTATTGTAACATTATTATTATTATCGGTATCAGTAGTAGTAGTAGTAGTAGTAGTAGTAGAAGTAGTAGTATCAATATAACTTTGCCATTTGTTTAATCGGTCATAAATAGCCGCCAAGTAAGTTTCCATTACTTTTAATTATTTTAGTCTCGTCTATTACAAGTAGTAATCTAATGTGTAGATTTATCACGTAAAGCATTTTATTTCAATCATTCTAACTGAAAAAAGGAAGATATATCGAAGAGGAAGTGGTGACGGAAATACTAAAAAAATTGACCAAAACTTGGAAATCCGTCTACAGATCACCCTTTCATGGTTTTAAAGAACTGATTGATGAAAACCGGATCCTTGTTAATTCTTCACCAAAGATTCCTGAAAGGCGGTCAAGTCACAACCGGTGGTCAATCTCTTTTCTTTTTGTTCAAATGATCAGAAAGGTCGATGTCATGTATGGTCAAAATGAAAAGAAGATTTGACCGGTCATTTCCAGAAAGTGAGCGGGAAAAGTCGCTCATTCTTTTCACCGTCGAAATCTTCTGCTCACCGAACAATGGCCTACGAACTAGCCAGTTAGTGAGATAAATGGTATTGTCTCAGGTATTCTCTGTACAGAAATTGTCAAAACTTTTTTTTTTTTTTTTTTTTTAAATAAATAGTTTTATGTAATTTTGTTAGTGATCAATATTGTATAGTGACTTTTGGGTTAGGTTTAGGGTTAGGGTTGGCGAAAAACAAAGGGAAGAAGTAAATAAATTAAATATAAAGGATAGATAGACTTTAAACATCCCACCAGTTGGAAGGGATGTTAGGTAAAGAGTAAAATATTGGTACACGTGCTATTGATTCGGTTTGCTTTTTTATTAGCACCATCAACATTTAATTTGATATTATACCGCCCGTGCTACAAAGGATACCCTTTCCCAGAGTGCCCTTTCCTTTGTTTAAAGGGCTACAGAGGTCATGATAAGTTCAGCACTCACGAGCACAACGAAGAATAGAAGGAAATATGATGAATCGGTGAAAGACAAAAGAGAGACAAAAAGAGGTCAAGAACCATATGTATTCCACATTTTGACTTTTTTATGTTTTTACATTATATTATTTTATTATTTTAATTTTATTAAAACATCTTTTAAAAGGATAACATTGATCAGCTCGCAGGCTGTTTAATATAATGGTCCTGCATAAGGATGGAAAATACAAATTTAAGAACTGACAATAAGAGTAGTTACAAACAAAATAGCAGTTTTATACAAATGGTAAAAAACGAAAACAACACAAATAGGAAAAATAAGATATGGGGAAAACGAAAATAGGAGAAAAAAGATAAGATAATGCAATATGACATTTACATTATGACATTTTACATTAGAATTATATATAACAATGAAGTTAATGCACATTTTCATGTCGAGATTAAGCCCAATAACTTGTGAATATGGTTTGTATTGCATAATTATGAAAGATAAATATCAAATTTAGGACGTAATGTAGGTATATGAAATTTCTAAATAATTGGGATAGCAATCATTTTAGTTATTGCATAATTATAATGTTGTAGTAGTGAGGAGAAACGGCAGTGAACAAATTTTATCGATTAAAGGAAGATTGTTTATATTGGTATTTAAAACTGTCTACTGAAATGGCATTTTGGATGTCATTGGGAAGCTTATTCCAATTTACCGCTCCAGCATACTTAAAAGATTGTTTTAATAAGGTTACGTTGGGTTTTGGCAATACTACAAACCTCGAGCCACTCCCGCCACTCATCCTCTCCAAGCGCTATAGTTCTCCTTAGAACTATAAGCTAAGAAAGATAACCAACAGTCTTTTTCAAGACTACACAAACAGTCCTACACACCCCCAAGAAAGATTACCGAGAGTCTTTTTCAGGACTCCTCAATCCTCTCTCTCTCTCTCACATGGTGCACCCGCAAGCCTACTGTATACATTAAGAGAGTTTGCATTTCTTGTATTTAGGCCATGGCGGTCGAAATACATTTCTATTTCGTTTGATAAACGAGGTGGAGCAATGCCCCTTATACATTTAAACATAAGCATAGCCAGAAAATAAGCACGGCGCTGATCAATAGTTTGCCAGGACAATTTTTTATCAACGTGTTGCCGCTTACAAGTTCATAGTCAGAGATACCAGTTACATAATTATCTAGCAGCTTTTTTCTGTAATCTCTGAAGGGGCAACTTAATGCTGGCTGGGCAATTTTCCCATACAGATATTGCATAGTCTATACAGGGTTGGATTACACACTTATAAAGGGTGTTCAATAGTTCTGGGATTAAAAATTTACTCAGCTTTCCTAGAGAATAGATTTTATAGGCAACAGGCGTTAACCAGAATTAAGGTGAGAATGAGAGAAACCTTTATCATTATGATTACAATCATCATTATAAGGATTTTCAATGTAGTAGGTTAGAGGGAAAAAAGATTGCGTCTTGTTGGAATAGGATTTTCTTTATACGTTTGATGTTTGACATTCAAAAGGGGTGTAGCATGGCAAATACTGGTTAACGCCATCTACGACTTCTTTTGGACAACTGCACGTAAACGAATGGACTTGATTAACGGTCAGCGGGTGCTATATAGCGTTCGCGAAAAAGACCGAAGTTCTCCTCGCGCTTCGGTTTCGCGTATGTTGCACGCACGTGAATAGGCCTTTAAAAAAAGATGTTGTATTGCCCTTTTAATAGGTGCCAAAACATGGGTCGGTCGGTCGCAGATCTTTTCTTTTTTTTTACTTTTTAAAAGTTTTTTTTCCCTCTTTGGGCTGATGTATCTCAGTTTTTAATGCTTTAATATTTATTTTCTCTAAAAAAAACGGGGCAAAAATTAAAAAGCCGACCGTAGATTTCAAGATTTTGGGGTCGGTTCGTTCGTTCGTGTCTCCTTAGATCAAGATTAATGTATCTTAATCTTCGGAGTAGTTTCTACAACCGGCCGTGTCAGACACGTTGCCCCGGGGTGCGAGATAGGACTCTTGTAGCGTGCCCCCATTTAAAACAATTATACAATAACAGTTAACGGTCGCAAAGGGCAATACAACATCTTCTTTTTTTAGGCCTCATTGCCGTGCACCAAACGTTGTCAGTAAGAAATAGTTTGTTTTTTGTTTTTTGGTTTTTCCAATAGTTTTTTTATTGATTCCACACAATACAAGTCAATCTTAGAAATAAAATACTGTAACAGTTGTTTTTCCTTCACATGAATTGAATTGAATTGAATTGAATTTATTTAGTCACCACCATTGAAACATTAAAACAAAAGATCTATATAAATGTACAATGACAATGTCAATATAACATAAATACATGACATGAATGATAAAAATACATGTTCTACAGCGATATACATGTACATTATACAAATATTTAAAAATAGTTATAAGTAATTTTAGTATCAAATTTTAAAACAATAAATGACTATTTACAATGATTTTGTGATCGATGGTAAAATAGAGTCAAAAATAGCAAATGTGCTAGTCGAGTGCTATCTAAAACCTAAAATAAAGTTCATTGAAAAATACACAATGTGTTTCCAAATCCTATAAATAAGATTTGTGTATAATATTACAATTATAACAAAACGTGACTGGTTGCTATGTACATCTACGGTATATAATTTCGTGGTTTTCACCCAAGAGTAATTTTGTAAGTTTTTTACGAAAAGAGGTTCTTGATCTCTCAATTCTTAGATCAGTAGGAAGCATATTCCAAAAATTACTTCCAACAAACGAAACAGAAAACTTTCCTTGGTCTGTTTTGAATAAAGGAAGACGTAATCGTCGACCCGTTTTTTGTCTTGTGGAATATTCATGTTGTATCATACTGCAATAATGTTTTAACGAATGAGGTAGTCGTTCATTTATCCAATCAAACACAAAAGTACAAATATATAATTTATGCAATTTAAAGACATTCAACAATTTGAGGTCATGAAACAGTGCATTAGTATGAGAACGATGTGGCTTGTAAGTTATAGCACGTACAGCCACCTTTTGAGTATAAAATATACAACTCAAGTGTGATTATAAGTACTACCTCAAACTTCGATGCCATATGTAATATGTGGCTGTATCAGAGCTTTATACAACAGTATCAATATATGTAATTTAAAGAGGATACCGACCTTTCTTCGTATACAGTCATTAACAGATTTGATATGAGAATTCCATGTTAAATGTCTGTCAATGGTAATGCCAACAAATGTCGCTTCCTCCACTTCTCTTAATTCTGCCTCAGATATTTTTAATCTCCCTCTAAGCACGGCCTTTCTCCTACGGCTACTAAAAAACATGAAATTGGTTTTTGACGCATTAGTAAGCTTATTTGCAGTGCACCAATTCTGTATTGATTTTAAATTTGCATTTACTTCAGACTCATCTATTTGATCTACACCTTTGGGAAAAGTATGCAAAATATTAGAATCATCTGCAAATAGTCTGCAATTGAAATAATTTGTCACAGTTGGCAAGTCATTTATATAGATTAAAAACAGAGTTGGTCTTAAGACAGAACCTTGTAGGTGGGGGCGGGGTGGGTGGTATTTACGATCAGGTAGAGCGTAGCATAAATTCGCGTGGGGTCTTGGGGCGAAGCCCCACCGCGGATCAAGGGGTGGAGCCCCCAGAAGTTCAGGGGGTATAGGCATTTACTAACGGTCAGGTAAGAATATGTTGATACCTTATTTGTGACACTGGCAGGTCACGAATTGGCGTGGGACCAGGGGGCGAAGCCCCCGGAAGCTTAGGGGTTTCATACATTAAATTACCGTCAGATGAGCATATTTTGTTACCTTATTTGTGACACTGGCAGGTCACAAATTGGCGTGGGGTTCCAGGGGGCGGAGCCCCCGGAAGCTTAGGGATATTGGGCAACAAATGAAGGTCAGATAAGCATATTTTGATACCTTATTTGTGACACTGGCAGGAAACAAAATGGTGTGGGGTCCAGGGGCGGAGCCCCCAGAAGCTCAGGGGTTTTATACATTAGATTACTGTCAGATGAGCATATTTTGATACCTTATTTGTGACACTGGCAGGGCACGAATAGGCGTGGGGTCCAGGGGGCGGAGCCCCCGGAAGCTCAGGGGTTTTGGGCAATAAATTACGATCAGATGAGCATATTTTTATACCTTATTTGTTACAGTGACAAGACACAAATTGGTGTGGGGTCCAAGGGGCGGAGCATAATTATGAATTTAGAAAGTCATTTAGAAGCTTAGGGGTTTTATACATTAAATTACCGTCAGATGAGCATATTTTGATACCTTATTTGTGATACTAGCAGGTCACAAATTGGCGTGGTCCGCCCCCGGAAGCTTAGGGTTTTGGGGCAGTAAATTACGGTCAGATGAGCATATTTTTATACCTTATTTGTGACACTGGCTGGTCACTGATTGGCATGGGGTCCACGGGATGGAGCCCCCAGAAGCTCAGGGGTTTTAGGCATTTTATAACGGTCAGACAAGCATGCAGGCCTCGCCTTAGGGCCCCTGGTGGGTTCGAGGGGGTGGAGCCCCGGAAGCTCAGAGGTTTTAGGCATTTAATTACGATCAGATAAACATATTTTGATACCTTATTTGTGACACTGGTAGGACACTAATTAGCGTGAGGTCCCTTACCCTTCTTCTTTCTCTTTTTTTCTTTCCCTTTCTCTCCTCTTTTCCTAACCCTTCCCTTCCTTCTCTCTGTTTTAAGTTTGATGGGGGAGGCAAGGGCCTTTCGCCCCCCCCGATCCACACGTTTTGGCGGGATTAATCGCAACTGTTCCCCCTTCTTTTCACCCTTTTATTTTATTCTTCTTGTTTTTGTTCCCTTTTAGCTCTCCTCTTTCCCTTTCCCTTTCTCCCCCATTTTTGGGGCGGGATGGGGGGGGGGGGGCAAGGGCAACTTGTTGGCCGGAAAATTACAACTGATATCCCCCTTCTTTTTTGTTCTTCATATAACAACTTTAAGGAATCAATATTTTTGTTTAACAAACGTACATTTACATGGGAGATACTAAATGATTTTTTACCGTCGAGTGGCAATGTACCGTACTATCAAATTAATTTGGACATCACTTATAAGAATGTGAATTCAAAACATTTTCATTACATAGATTGTACAATTGATGAAAACAAAAATGAAATCAGTTGTAACATAAAAAACAAATGACCCCATCCAACCATGTATGACTTTATATTACAGAACACACACTCTCACCCCACTCACCGAAAAAGAAAATTCAAACTTTACGTCGGGGCGGGTTGCCAGACGCCCCCTTAAAACTACACAAATCTGATAATATTTTCCATTGGAAAAAGAGTGACCGTCGGCTATCGAAGGTTGTGTTGCGATTTGCGTGGACGGTATGTGTGTGTTTGTACAAAAACAAAACATTCAAAAGTTATTTAAATTTATCAACTCTTGAACCACTTTTGTTTTGTTTATTAAAAACAAGACCCTGTGCAAAAAGTCGTGACATTTCGACCAGTATTATCAAGTCAAAAGTTGGGAGTTTTGATAGGGTGAAACATTTCTTAAAGGGCAATCCAACCCTTGTAATAACATCACTGGTAAAGAAGCAGAAAGATTACAAAAACAGAATGGCGAAAGTTTGAAATAAATCATGCCAATAATAAAGGAGTTGGGAATGTTTAAAATATGAGATAACTAAACCTCCATCTTATATCCGTCGCAGAGCTAATGCTTTGTTCAAGTGCCCCGGTAAGCGATGGGGTAAACCATCGACACTGGTAGAGACACAAAACCTTGTTTCGGAATCAACTTCAGCCCTTGCGATACAGACTTGATCTTCCAACATGTTTAGCCATACGAGCCATCCAGAGGGCACGAAGAGAATACTCCCCAGCTTCAGCCTCATATCCGTGTTTTCAAAGTTGATGAGCGTGAACGGGCCTTGTATTTTCTTCAGATCAAACCATGCAATTTCGGTTAGAGTGGCTTGCGTCCAAAACAGTCGTTCTCCTTAAAGAAAACAAAATTAAGCCAAATAACAGTAAATGAGCAAACTTTAAAAGATAATTTAATTTGCCCTGAACGAAAATCCCCCTGATTCGGAATGATCGACTACCAGCTAAAAGTTCCTCGGAAAGACATTCCTTCAATCTGTTTTAATATTATTACTGATAAAAGCGATGCGTGAAATGTCTTTTCATCGGAAACAGATTCTGCATCGAATACAAAAAATACGGTCGTTTTAATGATGCCATAGCCATGTTTAACCTTTAAGCTCAGATATGTATGTAATACAGGCATCTGCAAATGAAACTGATGCGACCCGTCCGAATATCAACAAGTGCCTATAAAGAGATTATGTAAAAAATTATATTACCTCATCAAAATATACTAGAAACACGTTAGCAAAGATTTTCAAAAATTACACCCAGGTCAATTTCAATATCCTTGTTCAGCTCCTCATGACATGAGCGACCTTTACACAATTGGGTATACTATTACTGCATTTGAGTTGATTTTTTCTTTACGTAATCCGCAAGAATATATAAGTCTTTGGTGGCCCAGATGGTGTTTTTTAGAACTTCCCTTGGGCTGGTTTGAGGGTCTGCTCCCCCCCCGGATTTGCCCTCAGATTATTTTTGATCATTCTTACAGCTCCACTTCAGACTGTTTTTAAATGGTCACGCATGATTCATTGATAACTTTTGAGTGCCGTACTAAACTAAAAGAGGAGACTTTGAAATATTGTGTAGATTAAAATATAATACATCGGAATAACTAAGTGATTTAAACTACATTGTATAATTACCACCAATCTAAGACATCTGTTATAATTCCAACCACTGGTGATCTACAATACACCATCTATTTTGTTTTCATGTAATTTGAAATTGAAGTTTGCGTATGCAGTTCCACGTAAGATGTGTACAAGATTTATTTTGATTATCAAATTACCCTATTAATGGGAGTTGGAAAAGCTCTGGAAAGGAGGGGGAGGGAGCCTTTCCAAACCTATCCACCTCGAACCCAATCTCCATGTATGTACCGCAATAAACAATATATTAACCACCTTCCTCATCTATGGTCATTCCCTTAAACCTTCTTCCTTCTAGTGGGCCTGTCAGCTCTGTTGTATGACCGCCATCAAGATGGGTTCGATGAATCCCTTCGGCTCCATGGAGAGTGTAGAGATATCTGCAGAGGGTCAAATGATTCGAAACTATTATGTAGAGCACTTTGGGGGAGATGTGAACATCAATTATTCTCTTTATGATAATCTATCTTCTCCTGCGATAATGAACTGTTTGCGATGTTCGTGTACACTGTGAAAAGGTTGGGCAATATTTGTTCAACACTTTGCCCAACGTTGTGCCAATAGTCAACCCCACCATCTATTGGGCATCATTTTGCCCAGTGGTATTGGTAAACGTAAGTACCATACTTCACACGTGCATAATTGTTTCGTATTTTGACCAAAATTTGGGCAAAGATATGACCCTTCAACTGCCCGCCGACGGTAGCCCACTTGTTGGAAAAATCTTGACCAACTGTTGGGCAAAATACGAAAAATATTGCCCAATAGATGGTTGGGTTGACTATTGGCAAAATGTTGGAAAATATTGCCCAACTTTTTCACAGTGTACTACAAGCAATATAAGCCTTCTATATCTGCATTTGACAAAATGAGAGCAGGGGGTCTATTCACCAAACAGATAATATCTTGAATATGTGTAAACACTGACAACTGATGAAATCATCTATGCTAATTAAGATCAAAATAAAGAACGATGGTCCTGTCAAATATCCCATTAGCATGTTTAAACAGTGTGTAACAATATTACTGTTACAATGAATTATAACAACGGTTATTATTACGTGTAGCTACTACTTTACATGCGGTTGATGGGTATAAAATGAAGGGAGCTAGGACACATAACGGCTACGTATCTAAAGTTGGTACGTTAAAGGTTGGAATGGCTTACAGTTACAATTTACAATGTGGAAACGATACTAGATACTA
Source organism: Strongylocentrotus droebachiensis (assembly GCA_035222895.1). Taxonomy (NCBI): domain Eukaryota; kingdom Metazoa; phylum Echinodermata; class Echinoidea; order Camarodonta; family Strongylocentrotidae; genus Strongylocentrotus; species Strongylocentrotus droebachiensis. The sequence goes on along the minus strand of JAVYIG010002532.1, from coordinate 226,003 downwards.
CTAAAGAAGAGAGACGATACATCGAAAGAAATAAGAGCAGGGAAGAGCATAATGAAAGTTGGATTTTTGACCAGATAATTGGTCACCTTCGTCGCTGATCAATGACACAGTTACCGCTAATGGGGAATCCAGATAATTCTACAGGATTGGAAACGGCTCCTTCTTGTCGTACTACTTGTCGGCTATGTCCATCTGGGTATGCCATCCAGTGAAGTTGTTGTTTCTTGATGTCCAAAGTCAAACACTCGTACAGTCCAGACACTGTTATTAACGAGACAGAGAAGGCGAGGGCTAAAAACTTAAAATCTCAAGATCACAACAAATAGTCATGATAATCATAGATGAGCAGATGGAAATATTTTTTCTCTGAACAACCATTCTCAATAAAATTTGATTTTTACTTCTATTACCAAATTCTATTTTGTTTGAAAAAAGACTTTTCCAGATTATCTGCCCCGAATTTGTTAGACAGGAAAAGATATTCATGTTTTTTTTTCATTTGTTTTTTCCCCTGCGTGTGCCGCTTGGGACTCTTTTCCTATCTGTCCCCCCCCCCCCCCCCCAGAAATATATTGATTCGGTGGCAGATGTTAATGTACCTACCGTAACTATGTTTTTACATATTACAACATATTGGGGAAAAAGCTACAAATTATGTGGTATCTTTCAAGTATCATACCTACAATACCAGCAGATAGTACCGTCGAGTTCGCCCATCCCATCTTATGCATCCTAACGTCCAACTCCATAGGCTGGTACGCTCTTGCCATGGTTCCTTTAACCAAATGCGTCCAGTAAAGTGTATCAGTTGTGTCATCAAAGAACATAGTTACGATCTCGGCGGAGTTGCCGAAGTCTATGAAACTCGAGAACACAAAGTCGCTCATATTAGCGACCCAAATCCCAGTTCTTTGCGGATTGATGATTAGTAGTTGCAAAGCAACATCTGAGAGAAGTTGATGCAATGAAAAATGGCGTTATTTTTTTAGAATAGCATTTAAATTCTATGGATATTGCTACTTAACATAAAACTCACAGGTTTTAAGACGAACATGTAATGGTACATGTATAGTGGTTCAGTCACTTGACTTTCCATCCAAGGGTAGAGGGTTCTAATCCCAGCCCGGCACCACCTTCCTTTGGCAAAAAATCTCCACCAAAGTATAAATGGTTACCTGACAATTTCTGGGATAATAATAATCGCAGGGTCCTCAGGAAGAACGGCATTATTATTATTATTATTATGTCATGTTTTCATTGCGATAATTCATTTTTGTTTAATTGCAAGCTCTACTTAAAGCCATAACTTCACCATTGATTTTTAAAAAAACATTAGGATACCTACCGCATTCTGTGCCATCGAACCCAAAATCACATTGGCACCTGTACGCTTGAGTATGGCCAAGAGAAGGCGTGCAGGTTCCTCCATTGAGACAAGGGCTAGCTAAACAAGGATTGAAGCCTACGAATAAAGACATGAGTGAGAGAAGGAGAGAAAGGGAGAGAGGCAGACAGACAGATAGAGACAGACAGACAGAGAGAGAGAGAGAGACGGGATAAATAGAGAGAGAGAGAGAGAAAAAAAGAAGGGGGAGGGAGAGAAAGAGTGACAAATAAATTCGTAAAAGCGTATGGGAACTGCATATTCAACGATATACGCTACTGAATTACAGTTTATTTGTAATATTATTATTATTATAATTAATGTTGTTGTTGTTGATGTGTTTTTGTTGTTAATATAAGGCGAACGGAAGACCAATTATTTATTAGACACAAAGTAAGGTACACGCACACGCTCATACATTTCACCAATCATGGCTGTGAAAATCATTCCCAAATATGGATGAGCGTGAAAAATATGTTGTTTTTCTAGATCAAATTTGGTGTCAAGTTTAATATCAAGTTTGTGATGTTGTGATGAAATTTGTCATTGACAAGTTCGTAAACTCCAACGTACACATCGGGACATTGCCGACCACTTCAGTAAAGAAGGTTCGGAATCGTGAAGTTATCCTCGACACCAATATAACCAGGAAGTCACAAGTGCCAACCAATGTGAAAACATCATGCCACAGCCTCTGTGCATCTCTGTGCATTCATGTCTTACAAATAAGACATGAGTTAGAGAAAGAGAGAGAGAGTGGGAGAGAGAGAGTGGGAGAGAGAAAGTGAGAGAAAGAGAGAGAGAGACGGCAGAAACAGAGAGAGAGAGAGAGAGAGTGACAAATAAATTCGTAACAGCGTATGGGAACTGCACAGTCAACGATATACGCTACTGAATTACAATTTATTTGTAATATTATTATTATTTTTTTTTTTTTTTTTTTATTGGACACAAAGTAAGGTACATGCAACACGCTCATACATTTCACCAATCATGGCTGTGAAAATCGTTCCCAAATATGGATGAGCGTGAAAAATATGTTGTTTTTCTAGATCAAAATGTGTCAAGTTTAATATCAAGTTTGTGATGTTGTGATGAAAATGTGTCATTGACAACTTAGGTAATCTCCCACATACACATCGGGACATCGTCGACCACTTCAGTGAAGAAGGTTCGGAATCGTGAAGTTATCCTCGACGCCAACATAACAAGGGAGTCACAAGTGCCAACCAATGTGAAAACATTATGCCACAGCCTCAGTGCATCTCTGTGCCGTTCGAAGTATCTCACACCAAAGCCTGCTCAGCAGCTTGTGGATCTTGCCACGTCCTGCATCGACTGCTGTAGCTCCTTACTGAATGACCGTCGTGGGCGCTAATTTCAGGAGCCACGTACACTTCGCAACGGTCTAGTACACCCCGTAACGGCCAACTACACCCCGTAACGACCACGAACAACTCGTAACAGTCACGTACGTGCCGTACATTTCAAGGATTAGTCACGCCCCCTCCCCGTATCACAATGATGGCCTTATGTGGCGCTTATGGATGGGATTACGTGACAATGTGACGGATACAATAACAAAATCGAAAGTAATGAATAGGAAACCAAATTGATTAACTAAAACAATTAAATTTGTGATCGTTCTTAACAAATTATATTTACCGTAGTGAGATGCCTCGCAAATGATTATCTCATGACCTGGTGTTGTTAATGATGATGATGATTGGTTGAAGACCATATCTTTGACAGTTCCTCTAATGACCGTGCCATCGGGTAGCAATGAAGAGGGACACATGACTTCTTCAGGGCACTTCAATACTTCACAATTCATACCTAGAAACAAAGAGGGATCTTTATAATTGTGTTCTGTTATCTGTTTCAACTCAATTATTTAATTGAATCGAAATGACACTCATCTTCACAATATATAGTTACAGTGAATATTTCAAGAAATATAAGGAGGTAAAAAGCTTTAAAGCAAAGCTTTTGATAGGAATGCCATCAACAAATACAAACAAGATACTTGTAGAAATTCAGGATATAGGAGAGTAGGAAAGAAATTACAAAATATAGGAAAATCGTGAAGGAAAGTTAGGCCTTATGGTAAATTTGATTAATATTACAAGGTGCACTATTTTGACCATTCCATACTTTGAGGTGCCATAAGGCAATGGGAACAGCACCAAGACTGATTACAATTATGTGCACTTAGATATCAATCAGCTTTATCATCTACAACTTCCATTGTTAAATTGAACCGGTAACATTGTTGAAGGTTGATGAAAAAACTGCATAAATTGTGTATGAAATGTTACTTATTATATTCCTTCTACTGTACTAACCCTCAAACATGCAAAACATGCTGAAAAAATTCTCAACCACAAAGATATTTTATGGTTTTCTTTGAAGGCGTCAATGTGTAACCCCCTCTAACATTAATAATAATAATAATATTGGCATTTATATAGCGCTCTTACAGACATACATGTGTATCACAGCGCTTTACAACATATTATTATTACCCCGGTCATCGGATTCAGGCTTACCTGCACACAAGGTATGCACATTAACTTCTTCCAACCAATTTTTGAATTATCCCAACCGTTTTTTCATGAAGATAAGGCATAAATTAGACTTTAAATATGTCCCAACACTTAAATGTTTAGAATGGTATGTATGGGCCATTAGAGGTAACCTAAATTTTGTGTACGGTTTGTTGTTAGTGTGACTGAGGTATCGGGGTTACGAAACACACAAAAAGAGCCCGAGGTCAAATACGGAAATATTTAGTCTCACTTTTCTAGAAAGAATATCATACTCACCGTCTTCTAGCAGTGTCATGGCCATCAACAGACTGATCAGATGCTAAACGAATCAAACAAACGATTTGAAAATTTGAAATCGTCGAAACTGAAATTGTATTCTTTCTGTTCTTTAGATAGCAAAGTTGGTACGTAGGCGGAGGTTAGATATTTATCTCTATTCTATTCTTCACTTCGAAATCCTCGAAATCTTTTCTTATGCATGTGATGTTTCAAGTTTTCACCTCGGTCTCCTCAGGTTGTCACGAAATCCAACATTTTGAGAAAATCTTTTACAAATAGTGAACTTGGGATGAAAATGGAGAGGGACTTTCGGTCATTGTCATTGAAATATAGTTGGTCCAAAATATTGTTCACCCTCTCGACCCACACGTCTCAAAAAAGCTAACTTGCAATGCTGGGGTATTATATAAATTGCAGGGCCTGCAAAATTAGCAATGGCCGATTTCCTGCAATTTGTCTCTTACGAAATATCTTATTCTTTGGGGGGGGGGGTTCATTTCGTCCAAATATGATCTGATTTGACAATTCCAACAACGTTAGTGATACCACGAATTACCATTTGACAATGGACATAACATAATTTTTGGATGTCGTAGGGGACGCATTGCACGTAATCGCCCCAACATTAATACCGATGTGGCAACTTTAAGACCGAAAGTAAATAAAACCAAATTATATTGATAAACGACAACATTCCTAGAGAGAAAAATGAAAAAAAAGACAAAATGCATTACCGAGATAAACATGATCCTGATAAAAAAAAACGTGTTACGTCGATCTTTAATCCTCATCGTCCACTCACAATAAGATGTTTGAAAAGATCCGGAGCCGAATAATCTCGAACAGACTGTAAGCAGGAGGGTGATTTGAAGAGTATTTAGGTCTCGCAGCCTAGAGATTCTTTTTCTTTTGATATGAGAGATGGATCGAGATCTTTATGTAAGCAGGCAAATCTAAAAATCGTGAGAATCTGTGGAACGGAGGTTGATAGCAAGCAACTGATTTAAGAAGAAGGGAAATAGCCGATTTGTATTGTTGTCATTACAACTGGGGTAATGAATATATTCGAATGGCAATTTAAATATTGCATGTAAAGTGAAATAATCCCATTTAATACAGTGTTTTACAATCAAGAAGGGAACTATTAAAGTCACAACTTTTAAGCAACCGTCACGAATAAAAAAAAAATAACTTAAATTCTATTTTTATCCCTTATCGCCATATCGGTGTACAAATTAAGGCAAATCTAGTTTTAACAATAAACCAAAGGTTTTCGACCCCATTAAAATACAAAGTGTCACTTATGATGTCCATACGTTGGTCAATTGGTCGAAGGTAATAACAAACCAAAGCACTTTGCTTGAACGTAGTCATGGTAGTATTAAGACAGATGAAATTTCAGCCACGTCAGATTCGTAACCACAGTTTATATGTTCATCACGATTTTATTTTACATAACAAGTATTCTCTCATTGAGTCACGGCCAGGGCCATATATGGGACCATTAAGATGAAAGTCCATCCTGATATTAAGTTGGTTTTAATTGAAGCATAAAAAATAGAGAAACAGGTTAATGATAGTTTGAGCACAAATTGATCAAAAATAAGAACGTTGTGAATTTTGGAAGGTGCAATCAATCAAACACAAATTAGCAATTCTGTGACGTATCTTGCGAGCTCCCCTCCCATTTGACCTGTACTAAAAAACTTCAAAAATCTATATTTTCCCTTAAGAAAATTTTCAATCATACAATCATACTAAATATAATGATGTTAAATTACCCATGTATGAAACGAATCTATTTCGTTATCAATAACTCTTAACTTCTTGCTACGAAATATAAAATGATCAATAGTTTCTTTTTCACGACAGATTTCACATTCGCTAGACTGTACGATTTTTCATGTAAAGAGATTATCTTTAGAGGGCAATATCCTATGAATTCATTTTAAATTATATTGGTTGACATTATTATCTCTTATCTAATTAAATTTGAACTAAAATATATATTTCCAAACAATTTTTTCTGGTAGGCCTAAAATATTTTGCCAAAAATGGAAACCAAATCTTTTTTTCTTTTTTTCTAGCATTAAATTATAGTAACTTTTCGCTTTAGTACATTCAGCGTTTATAACATCTAAAGTTGTCTCAATGTGGCTACAAATTAAGGGTAGTTATTGAACATTTATAAATACATTACACAATTACTCTTTCATATTCATCACATGATTCAATCAACGTTGTATTTGGAACGTACAATCAGAATGATATGAATAGAAAATCCGTTGAAACAAATAGTTCGAACAAATATTATAAAGGAGTTCCACATGTCATATTAAAGTGACTCGGTAACATTGTTGAAGGTTGATGAAAAGATTGCTTAATTTTTGTATAAAATGTTAGTTATTATATTCCTTCAACTGTACTAACCCTCTGACTGTACTAATTCTCAAACCACGAAGATATCTATGGTTTTCTTTGAAGGCGTCACTGTGCAACACCCTCTAACAGTGATTAACAGTAAATTCTCCCAAATTTGAATTTTCCTTACCGTTTTTCCATGAAAAAAAAAACATAAAACAGGTTATTAAAAATCTGTTAACACTTAAATGTCTGGAATGGTATGTAAAACTAATTTATTGCTTTGTGACAATTTACATTCACCTAAAATATAATTTAATTGTAATAATATAGTTGGGAGAATTAAGGAATCAATCAGATCAGTTTTCCCAATTTTGATCATTAATAATGGTCCGTTTGTACTCAAATGTTCAGAATATCTTTAATTGTACATCTAGCATTGAAGTCACTACCTTAGCACCACTTTCTCTCATCTGAACAATGTTACAAAGTCCCTTTAATAAAATTGCCCCCAAAATGCGTCAGATTGGGGTACATGAAAGGACATTAGGGACTTTTAGATTTGCGTGGACTGATACGTGTGACGTCCATTCAAGGCAGTGCATTAAAAGGACGTCGATCGTAGCAATCCACCTTTGTCTTCGTGCAAATCTAAAAGTCCCTATTGAATTCTAGTGCTCCTCCGCTGTCTGTCTGACACTTCAGTTCAAAAGCAGCTTCGCGACGCGACGTTTAATCCCCGGGAATAAGGAAACCAATGTCTCACAAATTTGATCTTGTTAAACCGATTGATTTTTTTATTTGAAACAGTTATTTTTGTTTCTATTGAGTTTGTTTCCTTTGTTGTCTAGATTTTGTTTCTAATTGTGGCGGATCAAAGATTTTTCAAGGGGGTGGGGGCCAACGTGTGCGCAAATCGCCCAGCGAGCGAAGAAGCGCGAGCCACTCTGAGCGGAGTCGGAGCAAAAGGTCGGAGCCCCCGTACGCTGTCGAGTTTATGGCAATTCGGAACCTTCAAGATAGCCATCTTGAGCGAAAGAAAAACACACTCTCTCCTAATGACACTTTTATACAACAAAGGGTTGTCTTAGGAACCACTTCTACCTTTATTTGGGGACGGGCCCCCTCCCCTGGTGCTCAAGGGGGAGGTGTGATTTTCAAAATTTCGAGGGCAAAAAAAAAAAATAGTGCTCACTACCCCCCCCCCTTCCCCCACACTATATGTTTAAGTTTGATTTTCTTTTCTTTTTTTCCTTTTTCTTCTTCTTTTCTCTCTCTCTCTCTCTCTCACTCTCTTTCCTTTGTTCTTTTTAAAGCCCGCCAAAAGGTGAAGCCGCGGTCGATTTGGCTCCTCTGGTTCCGCCACAGGTGGTCAATGACGCGAAATATAACTTAATTTGTTGCCCGCAGTCGGGACGAGTCATTTTTTTCTGCGGCACAGATTGGGGCTTTTTTTAAAAAGAGGTCTTGATTTAACCCCAACCCTAACCCTAACCCTAAACTTTCCCATAGGCTCAACACGCACCTAACCCCAATCTGTGCCGCCGAAAAAAAATAACGCAGTCGGCGTAGTCAGTGAGAAACTGACCTATGTAGCCTAGATAAGTCATAAGGTAAAATAATAAATAATGAAGAATTTGAATGATTCTGTAGGCAAGTTTTGAAAAAAATTATTTGAATATTAGTATTTCCATCTTCATAGAGCAATGATTATAATACCTATCCAAGTCATTAACTGGAATGACCATGACACGTAATGTAGGCTTCTACCAACCTTATTATTTGAACGGCAAGCTCTCATCCACTCCTATGGACTTTCGCAAGCCAAGTGAATCCTCACACAGTTTTTTGCTGTCTGCTGCTTCGAGATCACACACACACACAAACACACTTGCTCTCTCTCTCTCTCTCTCTCTCTCTCTCTCATTTTCTTCATATTTCACTCGCTTTCGGCTTATTCCCCCCCCCCCCCCTCCTCTCTCTCCCTCTCCTCACACAACACACGATCTCACTCTTTCTAGGTCTCTCCCTTTCACTTTCTCTTCCTCGCTTAATTTATATTACCTATGTTTCCTAATTAATTATACAAAATAATCTTCTTTCTTGTTGTTGTCACTTTTTTGTTATTTTCGACAACTTTTCTTCTTTTTTCAAACAGGGGGTGCACTCCATCAAAATATCTGCACCAAACCCTTTTGACTCACTAAACCAAAAGATGAGGACTTTAAAGAAAGAGTACATTTCAGGTCAAATCAATTTAGGACATTACTAAATCAGGTACATATTATGTCACATTTATCCCATTATCTTTTAAGGACTCAACAAAATCCAGTACACATTTAGCTCAATATCTTGATGAATGCGATACAGAGCGGAAGGGCATCCTATAGCAAGCACAGGTCACGGTCCATCCGAGCGTGTTGCAATACCGCTGACGGGAAGCACCTCAAAAAACCACGTGTTAGACAACTTTCTTTCTCTTTCTCTATCTAACCAAAGTCCATGTATGGTATGATATAAATCATACATCCGCATCCATCGTTGCTTCATACACGTTTATGATAGCGCCGGGGTAACACCACTTATTGAAACTTTCGTATATGGACTTATCGAATATTTCCTTATTTTGTTAACTGTCATTTGAGTCAAGCTGTATACTCTGTTTCTTGATCAGTCGCAGTTTCAGAAAGAAGTCATTGGACGATCCTAAAGCAATCTAAATTTAAAGCAATCTCATCAAATTGATTTTATATATCGTGGATTAATTGGATGCGGATAGTTGAAGAAATTTGACGCGAACTCAATATTGACTCCTTGTTGATCAAAGATCTATTCCATAGCAGATCTTTCACATTTCTGAATGACTTATTTTTCATCATCCTAAATCTTCGGAATCCAGTCGGGACGACAGAGGAACCTATTAACAGCATTGACGAGGCACTTTTTGTAAGAGGTCCGGATACTTTGAATAAATCAGACTTTCATAAAAAGGTAAGAATTAATTGTATATAATGACGAAGGTTTTTTCCGTATGGCTGAAGTAAAATTCAAATGTGCTAGTGAAAGGGATTTCACAGTTGCATCTTTTGCATGTATCATGATCATGATGATGTCACCATAGAGGTGCAAAGTTTATACTGTGCCACCAAGAACTATATAACTGACAACCCATAACAATGCAGATGCCACATGATGGGAAGAAGCTCTTTCTTAACGTATTCAGGATTTTTTAATTGTTTAGTTATATATATATATTTTTTTTTAATGTAATTGTAGCCTAGACATGCTTTGATGTTAAATCAAGTAACCCTACATAATTTCACACAATCATTAACACAAGGTGCGTGATTCAGAAGTCTAAATTACAGCGTGTAGTGAAGGAGACTGTGATCATTACTTCCTCAATTAGATTAAACATTGTTCAAATTGCAATTGTTCTTGTTCTTTACAAACTCATCGTTCATAGTATCGAAAGAAATTAAACCATTGCATCAACAAAAGGCCCATCCTAAGCCGGTTCCACATTTTGTCATTAGGGACTTTTAGATTTGCGTGGACTGATACGTGTGACGTCCATTCAAGGCAGTGCATTAAAAGGACGTCGATCGTAGCAAGTCCCTATTATGATTCTTGTTCGTCGTCATAGCAGCTGTTGCCAATGAGGTATTGGGCAAGAGATTTCATACGTTTTAATTCATAACGTTTTAATATTCTGAGAAATCTAAAACCTCAGACCTTATTTGTATTTCGTGCCGTCAAATCCGGGTGTCCGTCATAGACGTTGTACTGTCGACGAAGTGATGGGAATAGCAGCTCTGGAGCATAATAATGACAATGCCTATTGCACATGTCAATTTACATTGCGTCATTTTAGTCAAGTCAATTAGTGTATTTAACATTAATTTAATATAATGTCGGCACTGTTCCTTTTCTACTTACATTTAATTCCAATATAACTTTGCGCGTCATTAGACCGCATGTCATTGAAGCGCCCCTAAATGCGTCAGCAAAAGACAAGTGTAGTCACATTTTTATTACAGATTCAAACTTTAAAAATATATATTCAAATTAATTCACTTTTTGTCATTTTGGGGTTTTCTGATCATATTTGAAAATATATTTTGGGGAGTGAGTATACACTCATTCCTCAAGCTTCACATTAATTTGTTTCTCTCCCTTTCTGCTTTTACACAATTGAACTATATATCGCATTCGCTGTAATAGAAACATCTTAGTGAGGAAATACAATTGTAATCTTTGTGCTCATACATCAAGATATCATTTGACCTAATTATTATATATTTTTTTTTGTGATGAATAAGATAATCGAGAAAACAAAATCATAGACTAAAATATATCTTTCAAAAGACGACGGTTGAAGAAACGTAAAGAAAAAGATTCAGCCGCGGATTAATATTGCCTTTTTACAAATGCACGTGGAGAACGATATTTAGGGAGGCACGAATGACTAAAAATGAATGAATGTGACAACACAATAAAAAAAAATATAAAATTGTCTAGACGACCCATTAAAGATATAAATGCTGACATGCTGTTTTATTTTTAAAGTAATAATTTGATTTAATAATGAATTAAACATTTTTGGAGTAATAATTGTCTTCTACTGTATGAAAAGACCTTTAAAATATTGTAGGTCAACTTTTTGTTAAATGGGAACGACAAATGTTTAGCCAAAATGGGAAACAAAGGCTTGCAAAGCAAAGAGATTGTATCGGTATAAAAGGTGAATTGCGTTCATGTTTGATCTTATCTGAATGTGACACTTTTCCTTTCTTTTGTGAGAGAAAAAAGAGTAATTTGATGCACTTTAAACTCTATTTCCTATCGTCCGTTTGGAGCCAGATGGGCATTATCTCATACACCTGAACACGTAGTTAATGTCATTCTTGCTTCAAACAGACGCTATCATACCTATTAGCCTTTTTTAAGTCTTTACCTGCTGACAGAGATAGCACCCCCCCCCCTCCACTCTTCTCCTCCTCCTCTTCTTCTTCTTCTTTTTCTTGTTGTACTTCTTCTATCTTCTAATTCGTTTGTGGTACGCGCAACAAATTAAATGGATATTATATGGTTGATAATTTTAAAGCTTAATTATCTATTTTACCTGATAAAGCAGCAAGATGCAATATCTGACCATGATATATATTATATCTCTGAATAGGATTGTTCTCTCTCTGTCTCTCTCTGTCTCTCTCTCTCCCCCCCCCCCTCTCTCTCCCCATCAGGAAAATGTAATCATTTAATTGATTGTGTGATCAATACCTTGGAAGCTATAACCAAATTTAAAGAAAACAGCGGGTGACATGTAAGAGATCACTTGGCTGTCTTATATCCGTCCGCCGGATAGCGGATATCCACTCAGATATCCGCTATATCTGCCACATGACTCTCATGTGTTTGAACTATGACGACATAACTTTTTATTCAACTTTTAATAGATAGAATCTTATCAGCTCTGTATTACCATTTTGCGATTCTTAATTCGGGGATCGACAGGTCGGGGAATCCCTTGAATATCACATGATGAGAAGCGGGGTCGAATAAGAGAAATTGAAAGGAAAATACATATTTAAGTAAAATCAAATATATTAATAATGCACACATGATATCCGTCTTAATTAGTTTACTAATTGATATAGAGAAAGTAAAGAATATGTGTGTGTAATTGGGTTTTTACAGACGTGTTTCATCAAGATATGATTATTTACGTCTGGGGACCGACCTTTAACGTCACCATCCGAAAGACGTGACTCAGTTTCGAGCCTGCGTCCTCGGCTGAATCAGTTTGTAGCTTAATAATATTTAATAATGTTTAGTTTTTATCAGTAGCGCTTAATACTAATGTCTCTAAGCGCTTTACAAATATATTATTAGCCTGGTCATTGGATTCAGTGCTTGCCCACACACACTGTGTCCACAATCTAAATTATAAATTGTTAGCTGGATTACAGGCGCACGTCACAACGCCCCGTTTATAATAATAAGTTTTTTTTTTATTAAAGTGAAAATACACCCCTTTTAAAACGGGCGCTATTACAATTCAGAAATTAGTATTTAAAAAAGGACGATACGATGACCATGTTGAAGTTTAGGAGAGTAGAAAGGCACTTAAGCAAGAACAACAAAAGAAAAATTTGACAATTAAAATGTTTTTTGGTTTAGGATGGTTATGCGCCCAGAATATTGTGTGTGTCAAATACACGAACCTTCCTACGGGTTATATTCAATTCAGGCGGTATTTATCACCTTATATGATAACCAGACTTCTATAATGACATTGCAAAGATAATATGTGACTTCTAGGAAACAGGTTGAGAACGATAACGATATTATGTGCAGTTCTTAAATAATTTAAGCTAGTAAGAATGCCTGAATGACCGAGTATAGAACTAAAGGTAGTTTTTACTTGCTAAATTGCATTATACTAAGAGGCATTTTCAACTCGTATTCTGATTTCTCCCCCCCTCCCCCCCCCCCCTCCCTCTCCCATCCTCCCTCTCCCATCCTCTCTCTCTCTCTCTCTCTCTCTCTCTATCTCTTTCTCTCTTTTTCAATTCCCCTCTCTCTCTCTCTCTCTCTCCCTCTCTCTCTCTTTCTTCCTCTCTCTCTCTCTCTCTCTGTCTCTTTCTCTCTCTACCACCCCGCCTCTTTTTGCATGTTCGAGTTTCGATCCCTCTACAAACATTGCTTTCATTTTATAGGCTGTAATTATCTTCCACATGCCATTATATTTCATGTTTTTTAATGAACAGTATGCTTTTAGTGTTTTACACCAGAATGATGTACTGATATTTTGAACTTCATAACAACATCAATGTAAATCTTAATAATATTTCGATGGTTTATTTATTGTTATTTTCTCTTTATTACATCAGATTCTTTGGAACAAGCTTCACGGTTTATCACCAAAAATGCATACTTCGTGCGTATCACTCGTCTTGGTCATTCTTTCGGCGATTTCTTCAGTGAACTACGGTAATTATCTTTTATTTCTGCATTTTACTTAATCTTTCTTTAAAATAGGAGATCCTATAATGAGCTCTAGGATAGTGCAACGTTCGGAAACATCAACCGGAAACGCTACTGAAATACAAATATCTACTCTTGATATCGTTCTCATTAATATTCTTTCACTTCCTTCTTATCATTTCCTGATAACTATTTTCAAGGTTTGATTGCTTGATTGAAGATTTTATTGAATACTATCCATTCTCTCAGTCCAAAGACTAAACTGCAATGGTAACAACAGTTTTCATCAGCTCGAGATTACCAAATATCCCGCTATTTGAACTATCCTGATCGCAAATTATCCAGTTAATGTGCGTTTTCATCAGCCCGAAGTAGCAATTAGCAGGATATTTGGTCAAGATAATCATCCAAATTAATATCTTGGGCTAGTTTGCATTATATCCCGCTATTTGTCCGGTACGTCTTCACCAGTCCGAAAGCTTGCACTATGCGTGAACGCTGAGCAAAATATCACGAGCTTAATTTCTCGAACTTGAGTTTCAAGTTTCGAGGTCAATTCTCGAGCTGATGATGACGCGATTTGTAACTTCGGGATTATTTCCCAAATCAGAAATATCCGGCTATTTGGCAATCTCGAGCCTTATTATACATGATAAAAGCAATTATACAATAATGATTAGAACGGCATACTTCGTGCGTATCAATCGTCTTGGTCATTATTTCCGCGGATTAAAAAGCAAAATCATTCCAAGTATTAAAAATATATTTGGTTATGAACCCATTATTTTGCTCAAAGAAACAGAATAGGCCTATCTGAAATTACAATTTTTCAAAAATGAATGAGTCAGGATGTTTGTTCTCCTTAGAGGACCTATTATAATATGCTGTCCATAATATGTTGTGTGTACTGTCCCAATGAAGAGGCACTTAGGAGAAAAACAGATCATAATGAAATTTTTGTCCACGAAAAACGGGAGAGTTATCCGCGACTACATCACAAGCCTCATACAGAAATGCCAACTTGAGATTTGCAGTGACATAGTGATCTTTTATCTCAAACATTCACCATTCTGTTTCTCTTCTTTTTCTGCTTCCATGCAAATGAACTCATTACCATTCTTCCTTTGATCTTTTGACAATTAACAGGTTTCCCCCACAATACCTTGCCATCAAGTACCGTAGCTGACGTCATAGAAGTGTCGACCAATCAAGATGCATCTGTGGGTCTTCTGCGTACTTCAACCACTCCTAAAGAAGAAAGACACACAATGAACACCACACCCCTTCCTAATCCCTCCACATCCGACCACGGTGGTGATGACGATGCTACATCAGTCTCAGGGCTTCTTGATAGGGACATCAACGATCACGCCTCTACAAACGATGTGAACGATGCCGATGAAGTTGGAAGAGCTGTTGCGGATCTTTCTCAGGGCGCCGTTAATCAAGATGATACACACAGCAACGACAATACATCTCCTGCTCAGAATGGTAAGCCTATATGTCACATGTTTATGACTAATTTAACACTAGCACTTAATTGATTCCAATTAATTAGAAGCAAGGTCTATAGAAATTCACACAACTATCGCTTTTTAGAAGAAAAAAATTCCAACTTTATGGGCAACTATACGTACCTCTCGTTTTCCTCATCTCTGTCATTCTCTCTCTCCCTCTCTCTTGTATAGTTCTCTTCCTCTCCATGTCTCTCTATATCTCTCTAACGCACACAATCACACACATATACACACACGCCCACACCAGTACACCCACATACACACACACACACACACACATGCCCACACCAGCACACTCAATACACATATACGCTCACCCACGCACACACTCACAATTTCTCTCATTTCTTTCCGGCTCATCTTTTCTTAACTTGTAATTCTTTCATTTCTACCATGTTCCTACTCCTAGGCTTTCCGTGGTGGTCACTTATGCTCATTCTCCTGGCCACGGTCGTAATCATCATAGCCATCGCCCTCCCGTTCGTTCTCTACAACCGCCGCCTCAACAAACGACACGCCGTCATCAAGAACAGTAAACGAGCGTCGGAACTCATCGTCGATTCATGGATAGCGGCCTCGCAATCTTCCATTCCTCCCGTGTCATCATCGACATCGTCCGACAGCGGTCACGAGGACGGTGTCGAAACTACTTGCAAACAGGGCAATACGACTCCGCAGTCGGATTGGGGAACGTTCACTATGGAGGATAGTAACAGCCATGAAATCATACTCGGGGCGGAGGGAGGGTGCTGAAATGTACATGTGATTTTGAAAGGAAGAATTATATCAACTAAAGCATTGTCGTAATTCACAAACCACTTTAAAACATTTCCGAAAGTAGGCTTATACAATGGTTAATATGCTATCAAGTAGAAGATAGTGGCGTGACGACTATGTGGGCTGACTTCCCGTTAATGAAATTTTGGTTTCTATTGTAGAGAGCTAGGTACGGTAGATCCAACACCCTGGCTGTTCCATAGGAAATTGAGTACACAATTATCGTGATGAAAGTCACAATGACTCGCCACTTGTAATATTTCCTATGTATAAATGTATTATTCTCCACTTTAGCATACTCCTTTTGTGGCCGTAAGGATATCGCTCAGTTCCAATAATACTCAAAATAGTGCAATGTGTATATATCAAAGTTCATAATAGGAGTATATGAATAACAATACTGTAAAACATTACAATTAATCATACAAGTCATAAAGCCATGACGATGCTTGAACAAATATGTATTAATTCCGCCTATTAAAAAATGTCTTCATATGTATTAACTAAACTAGTTATAAAACAAAAAGGGCTTAGTATTTCTTCGAGGGAGAGATTATATTTTGTGTACGAATTGTATGATATAATTGACCATAATTTATATAGAGGTACTATAATGACTCATTTTGAAAGTACAGAACTTATCTGAAAGCGGTTAAAAAACCGTGAGATGGTAAAGGGTAATTTTATTCTCATTGCTATACTATTTTGATAATCGCGCCAACCTCTTAACTTTATAAGGATGTAGGCTATGGAATGTGTTACACTCTTTCCTGAGCGAAGGATGCGGGGTTTCCTATGTATGTTTTTAATAGAGATCAGATGAAATCAATGTGTATGAAGTAGTCTGTCAAACAGACACCAACTCAATGTATTCTATTCTATTTCATTTCATCAGTTTGTTCCACGCTAAACTTCATCATGTCGAGATTTCATTAAATGAGATTAATAAATCATGTTGGTCAAAGCCCTATTTTAAGAGTTATTGCATACCTGAACATATTATACTAAAGGTGTTATATAGTGAGATGCATAAAGGCACTTAACATGTTCACATGATCATGATGACCATTAAATTGGTGTGAACTGTTTATTTTCTTGGTTCAGAATGTAAGTAAATATTCCTGATATTTTACGATGGAAATCCTAGTTTAGTTTCAACAAGAATGATAAGAATTCTCATCGTTAAGTGGTACGAATGGTTAACATATAATTTGGAAAAACTGTTGAAAACGTATACCGCTTATGATAAACACGTCGAGCTGATAAAAGCTAATAAACCGTTCAAAACTTTTGGTTAACTAGATAATCATAACCCTGACCGAAAACAAACAGATTACTATGCTACTATGTTTGGTAGATATTACAGTTTTCAAAGGATTTATCTTTTTTTCGTGGAATTGATAGAAATGATGGTTGTTTACCAGAAACCTACATGTACGAATTATGTGGTTATAATTTAAACAAGTGTAATGGTAAAATGTATGTCCTATATTACGTGGAAGTTTATTATGATTATGAGTATGTTATGAAATGTATATTGTATTCGCAAAATAATGTATTATATTGTTGATGGTCATGTAAATATAGTGCTGTTTTACAGTATAGATCAAATGGAAAGTGTGAAAATACTTTTATAAAATCACTGTTGCATATTGTATCAATAATTATGCATGTCAAACTCTGCAATTTGAGTAAAAATTTGACATAACACAAGGTCGATCTAATTCTTATTTGTTCATTAGGGATTCACCATTACACAAGTTTTGCAGTCGTAATCAGACACCAACAATGTTATTACCTTCAAATCATAATTATGTACACATCGTTAACCGAGTCTATAATTTATGTTGATATTGAAGTTGCTCATATTTGCGTGGTTGTATGATAGTGAAATCTGATTTTAGAATACATATATATGACCATTCTCGTAAAAAGGAGCTCTTAACCAGCGCAGCTGAATATATTTTGTATAAAAGCTGCGCTATATAAATTTATTATTATTATTATTATTATTATTATGACATATATAATTTGCCTAAAATACCCATAGCGATCCATGAAAAGGCAATTAAAGCCAAATACGTGGGGTTTCTTTTGCAATTGATGATTGTTTGTAAACAACATTAAGAAGTGGTTGATATATCTGTTATCATGACTGCTACTAGTGGAGTCAGCAACTATCGACTATTGCTTAGAATCTATCCTAATATTTGCCCCTATACATTGGCGGCTCAGAGTTGTCATTATAAGTATATATTATCGTATAACAATTTTCCTATTATACACCCTTTAATTTCAAAATTATACAATCTAGAAAATCGTGTACGAATATAAACATGTAAACGAGCAGAGGCTACATCTTGCCTGATAAATCCTTGGAGTCGAAATTACTATTTGAGAATTGATTTGTGTATCGGATCGTTAAGTGACACCCCGTTGCTCCTATACATTATTGATCCTACTCATAGTATCATGATCATGCATCGTTCTAGGTTAGGGGTAAGGTAAGGATTAGGTTGAAGGGTAGGGAGAGAGTTAATCCCTATCCCTAACAGCGAATGATACATCGGTCAAATAAGATCTATTTTTGTTTAATTAAACTTATAATATGCAAGTCTGTGCAATTTTACAATAAAAAGGAGCAACAAATTACTGATGAAACATTTCGTTTCAATGAAATGATTTCAAATGAACGTAGTCTGCCAATGGTGTAGGAAAAACGAAATAAAAACGCTGAAAAGCGCCACTTTAATCCTAATATTATGATATTATGACAAATATTTAATGAAATACCTTACAATGCAATCTATTTATCTTAATATTTATAGAATTCTATTTATTTGTCCTTTGCCTACCCTCTTATCACCACTATTTAGAAGGAATGAAGTATGCATGTTGTATGCTGTCAGAAAAAAATGAGGAAACATGGTATTGTATATGCTTTGTTAAGGTATAAAATTGAAATTAAAAATCTGTATGGTTTTATTGTCAGTGATGAATAAAAAAAGGTTATAGTTTACTAAAACGTGATGAATATTGTCAGTAATATTGTAGCATAACACGTTTGGAATTGCAGTTTTCAAAAACTGATAGAATTCCTCTATAAACGTGTAATGTCTTCTACTTCCTCTCCATAGGCTTGCTTTTCTTTCGAATTAGGCGAAATTGTGGTTACATGGTGCACTCTCTTCCCCCCTTCCTATTCCCCACCCCTCCCCCTCTCTCTTCTCTACTTCTATCCTTTCTGTTTATCTTCTGTCTCTATCTCTTTTCCTCTTTTTTTCTCTTTTTTTCTCTCTCTCTCTCTCTAGATGATCTATATATCTTTCTATTTCTATCTATTTCTCTATCTCCTAAGAGAGCCCCGCCCCCTTCCCGGCACTATTATGAAGAGCATTCAAGCATTCAATACTAATGAGGCCCTAAACAAGTCTCAGAAATATGAACAATACAGACTCCATCTTCAAACAAACTTTTATTTAAAAATTCACTTTAAATTGATCATCATGCATATAATTCATTTACGCTGAACAAATCTTATGCAGTCATTTGTCAATAATCTTGATAAAATCTGAGCCAAAATAAAGGAACCCGTTCGATTTGTACAACTTTAGATTGTCATGAATATGAAAGAAAATAACAGTCGACACATATCGATGAACTCATGAACATCATTATACTCTGTTCACAGACAGAAACCAGGGGGGTGTTTCACAAAGATCCTAAGTTGAACTTAACTCTAAGTTGAACTTAAAAATTATGGAAAGCCATTAGCACCCTTGAAAACTTTTTGTAAAAGTTGTTATAAATGGCATAAAATGTTGATTCAAATCATTTATATTTTCTATTATCATAGGAAATTTCATGTTCTTGATGTAAAATTTATAAAAAGTCTAAAATACTTGAATTTCTGCTTTTGAATATATTTCATTTTAAGGCTCCAATGGCTGTCCATAAT
Organism: Strongylocentrotus droebachiensis; assembly: GCA_035222895.1. NCBI lineage: Eukaryota > Metazoa > Echinodermata > Echinoidea > Camarodonta > Strongylocentrotidae > Strongylocentrotus > Strongylocentrotus droebachiensis. Next base: position 206,188 of record JAVYIG010002532.1, on the reverse strand, counting down.
TTTTAAGTCCAACTTAGTGTTAGGTTCTACTTAGGATCTTTGTGAAACACCCCCCGGGTTATCGATTTTGCATAAGAAAATCCCCCACTTCATTGTCTTTGACTACCAATTAACAAAACACTAATTAGAACGTCTTTCAAAAGAAATCAGTAGGTACATGAAGAATATTAAGGTCCTATTGGGGAGAGTGATTTTAATGTGTGTTAAGTCAGGTATCATGGAATTATCGACAGATTCAAAATCATTGCAAACGATGGCAGAAAAAAGTAACCCATGTGATTACATAGTAATTCTTAATGAATCAAGTTTTCTCCACAAAGTTGCAATGCATTTCCAAATCACTGTTTATATTGATGCGATCACAAAGACTTTCGAGGAATCAGAGTAAGGTAGTTACAGATTACTTGTGTCCATTACCTGTTGAAATGTACAAACATTACACCGACTTATAACATAATCCAAACAGTATTCTATGGAATAGAAATTTAAAAGTATTGACATTACCCTTCAGTTGATTTATCAAAAGTCTATAATGATGTTTATCGTTTTTTTGTTGCTTTTTTCTGCTTTTATTGTTTGGAGTCTAAAATGATTGTATTCAGGCCGTGCAGGGAAACCAAGAATAAATCAGAATCATGACATATGATCTCCCAATATCCTTTACACCCTAAACTGGTAATCAAAATACGGGCCATAGAGACTTAATTATAATAACAATTTCTGCGGTAGGATTCATCCTTTTGAACTACACATTTCTGACAAACACTTCACACACATTTTTTCAAGCATATTTTCCATTTAGATACATTTTTTTTTTTAAAGCACGTGTACAGCGAAAGCCACATGCAGTCATGCAACAGCATGCAGCTCATAAAACAATGGAGTCAACTTACATCAGAAGGATCTAGCAGCATACAGCCAGTGTAGAGTTTGGGTAGATCTAAGCCAAAAACACACATTTTCTTAGTTCTATGAGTTCACTTCATCATTAAAAAATTTATCCAAATTTGTTTTTAATCTTTGTGGGAAATTGAGCAAATACAGGATTTAAATAATCATGTCTTTTGTCATGATTTCAAATATCCTTATTTTTAATTTGTGTACACACTTGTTCGTTTTGTTTGATTGATTTTATTTCTTTGTTCAAAAAGATACAAATTCAAATTCAAAGTACACAAATTCAAATAATAAGAAATACAAATGAATAAAATGTTTACAAAAGTAATTAAATAGAAAAAATCATGGACAATTATATCATACAATAAACATGTACGAAGCATACAAATATTTTTCAATAAATTAGAGAGGTAATTTAGAGCGCAGTAGACCACCATCGTGAGCGGTTAGGCTGGAGATGGATGGCGGCCTCATAAAAAAAAAAAAATTGGTGACATAACTCTCTTGGGAAAACTGAGTGATCAAGTGGGTGCAGTGCAAGTGCAGGTGCAGTAAGCAGTTGCATGATAAAGAATAAAATAAGTCACGGTTTTATTATACTAATTTAAAGAGTCTTTATGAAGCTCAGCTTTGGGTTGTTATTTTTTCAATTGTCTTTTATCCCAAAAAATTCAATCATCATCACTTTGATTTGCCTACTGCATTTCACCGATTGATTGGAAAGGACGATCAATTTTTTTTTTTTTTAATGAAGTAAAGAGAAAAAGTAATAACAGAGGATGTATTTAGAAGCACTAAATATTTTAATAAATGAAAATAGTACAATAACAAAGGTATATCGTCGGTGGGGTGACAAAACCTCGTATCTCAATTTGAATAAAAACTAAAAACTTGTATCTCAATGTAGATAAACGCAAAAACCTCGTAATTCACTTTCAAATATAAAAACAATTATTTTACTGTATTTCAACAATGACATTAAAAATTGTATAAATATTCCAGTTTTAAAAAGAAAGGACGGTGTCACAGCACTAAATTTGTTGAGACAGGAAAGTTTTTTCGCTCTCCTGAAAATTCATGATTTTTGAGATACGAGGTTTTGTCACCCCAACGACGATATGTACTGTAGCATTAGTCAATTAGTACATGACTATAAAGTTCATACAGCAGAAATTTCAGTAAACTGAACAATGTACAAGTTGGCACTTAAAGCATGGCAGAGGGCAGCATGCGATTTAGGCAATCAAAGCATTTTTTTAATCAAATACATGTATCAGCATTGAATTTAGGAATAACCAGTTGTACTGGAACATAAACATTGAGAAACATCAAAACATGGCATTGCAGGGGGTTTGGTTTCATTGTCAATTCCTACAACCAACTTTATAATAAGATAACAATTCAAACATGGACAAAAATCACCCTCAAACAAGTGAACAACACACAACAACATGGCTACCTATTGACCTAAATCCACAACCTTATTTTGTCTCGTCTTCTTTGAGAAAGAAAAAAAATTAATTGGTACAAATTAACAAAAACAAAGTCATGCACTTTGAGCATAGCTGATGAAAAACATAAAAAATAAATCACTGTGATATTCACACGGACAGACAGACAATATACAAACATTGCACCATCCTAACTTCCAAAATGATTATGATCACCCCCCCCCCCCCTCCAACAAAAAAAGAAAATAAATTAAACAAAGAATTGGACGGTTTATACAACAATTTAAATAAGAAGCTTTGGAAAAAGGGGATACTGCTCAACATGGTAACATAATACTGTAAGCGATGATACTTGAAATCAAGATGAGCTAATTTACTTAAATGATTTAGGCATTTTACCATCAGGGAACTATAAAACTACAGCTAGATACAAAAGTAAAAACAGACTAACACTAGTTGACGAGGAAAGATTCAGCAGCACGTGGCATAATCCAGGTTGTTACCCTGAAAGTCACCTTAACTCACATGCAACAATGGATACAAAAAGATAAAACACCTAATTTGAACTTTGAAAAATCATTTTTACAAAAAAAAAATTCTTAAAGTTAAAATTTGTTGTGAAATATATACTGGTAATGTCTTTATATTCATTTATATTGATATCAAGTGTTATTCATTTAATATAAATGAATATGACTATAAAAACATTACCAGTAAATATTTCTGATCAAATTTTACCTTACAAAGTAATTAATTGCAAATTCTGTTCCACAAAAAGCAAATGTAACCCCTTTCCATCATGTACAGAAGAAACCCTGAACCTCATTGGTCAATGCACCCCTCTTATCAAATCATCAGAAGAAAGCTCAAGTCTGATTGGCTCTCTTCTTTTAGTTTGTTAATGAAATGCACAAAAATTGTTCTTGATTGGCAAATAGCAACTTTTTACCAAGTACATGTAAATGCAGAAATCTTGATAGTGATCCGATTGTACTAACGACAACAACAACAACAAAAATCAACACGATAAGTTTTCCATCAAAACTTCTTGAAGCGATTAATTAAAGAGACACTATTCCTTGTTTTGCTTTAAGTGTCCCTTTAAACGAGTTACAACAGAAACCTTTGGAGTGGCTGGCTATATAACTCTCTCACCGTGAGTAACTGCGACTAGCTGTGAAACTACCTCTTACCAAGTACAGTCCCTTTTTAAAAAGTAAATGCAGCAACCTTGATCGTGAACACATGTTAACAAGTGACTGCAGAAAGCTTGTTTCTGATTGGCTATGGGTCTGCAGTTGATTGCCACATAGCCCTTGGCACCTGAGTATTGACCAATCACGGACGTTGTCTCAGCTCATTTGACATGGTTTTTCTGTCTAGGACGCGAGGTGATACAGAAGGCAAAGATGTTGAAGTGATCGCTTAGCTGATTAACCTAGGAATAGATAAGGGGGAAAAATGAACAATATACAGTTACAAATGAGTCTCTATCCTACTCCAATGCCGTTCTGGCATAACAATTAACAGTGTCATTTTGTCCATCTTTGTGAAATCAGATATATTAACCCTTAAAGTGAGACTGCACTACTTGTAGCTACTTGTGCCCTCTATATAGCAAACAATGCCTAAGCGGTACCCGTTGGTCCCCCATGATCCCCTTTTTCTTATGTTAATTGAGAGCTGATTTCATGAGATAACCACCTGTCCAGTGACCACGCAGGGAGGTCTTATCCCTCCTGGCCATGATTTTTGTAATGATGACATGAAGTTTAATACACTTCACACATATGTAAAAACACATGTACAATGATTATACATGTATCTATTAAGGTGCATGCCTAGTATAATTTCTTGTTAGAGAAAATAGAAATAAATAAATGTATAACTAACAGAGCGAATAGGAGAGGACCTTGGAAGAAATATCATAGTAGTAGCAAATTTGTGCTAGATGAAATGCAAATTAAAACAATCATTGTTGAAGGATGATGAAAAAACTGCATAATTTTTGTATGAAATGTTACTTATTATATCCCTTCTAAATTCTAAAGTAAATTCTCCCAACAATTTTTGAATTTTCCTTACCATTTTCCCTGAAAATAAGACATTAAGACAGGCTTTTAAAAATCTTTCAACACTTACATGTTAATGTCTGGAATGGTTTATAGAGCCAATTCATTGCTTTGTGACGATTCACTTTCACCTCAAATGTAATTAAATTTAAATAATATAGTTGGGAGAATTTAGGAATCAATCAGATCAGTTTTCCCCAATTTTTAGCGTTAATAATAGTCTGTTTTGACTCAAACTTTCAGATTACCAGTATTTATTATTGTATGGTCTAGCATTGAAGTCACTACCTTAGCACCATTTTCTCTAATCTGAACAATGTTACCAGGTCCCTTTAATATGATTTTGCTCAAACTTTCACTAATCTGTTTCTCTAGGTTTTCTACATCTATTAAAACCAACTTGATATCAGTGTGGACTGTAAGGATCTTGATTATATACTCACCACTGTGACTAAGTAATGGAAATGCAGGAGTAGCATGATAGCAAACAGACCATGAAGAATGATAACCTCATGCTCTGATAGACCTAATACACACACTGCAATGGCTGCTCCTCCAAACAGCATCAATAGAAAGTTGTTTGCACACGCTAACGTATCAGACATCTGACTTATAATCAATCGCACCTAGACAAAATGATAAACAGAAGATTACATACAGTACTTGATCCTAATTTTGTCCACATTGGTTCAATTTGTTAACATCTTTATGATCTTGTGACCTTTGACCTTTGATCTCTTGCAGCCAAAATCTAATCAGTTCATCCTTGATGATCAACATACTCCTTCCAAGTTTTGTTAAAATCAGTTCATTGGTTCACAAATTATTGCAGTAATGACAAGCGAGACAACTATATCCTCAATTTGCTTTACTCTTGTTGTGAAATAAATGTTTTGTTCCGATACACATATCACAGCATGTCTACTCTATCATTGCTCGAAGGCTTATGCTTTAAAGCCACACTGTCCTACTTGTAGCTACTTGCTCCCTCTATATAGAAAACAATGCCTAAGCGGTGCCTGATGGTCCCCCATGATCCTCTTTTTCTTATGTTAATTGAGAGCTGAGTTAATGAGATAGCCACCTGTCAGTGACCACGTTGGGTGGTCTAATCCCTCCTGGCCAAACTAGTACAACAGACAAGCTTTAAGTACATTTCTGTAAGAGGTTACTTGAGAACTCTTAATTTGTTATAAGGGGTGTACTCAATTTTGTTGGATAGTGTAGTGCATATGAGAATAGATATCCAAGCTACAATCAGTTGCAAGTAGACAATATGCCTCAACTATCAGACCTGAATCCTTGATTCAATATTTGTTCATAAATGACCCAGCATATCTCTTCTAGTGGGTCAAGTGGGTGTAATCTTACAGTAGGCCTGTCCTCATCAGCTCGTATTTGCGAAATAACCTGCTATCTTAACTATCCTTATCACAAATTAACCAGTTAATTTGCGTCTTCATCAGCCCGCAGTTGCAATTTGGTCGAGAAAATATCCAGAGAAATCTTAGCCTTGTTTCCAAAATATCCCGCTATTTGGGAAATAGCGGGCAAATTTGCACCCGTTTGAACTAGTTTGTGACGAGCGTATCAGTCTGGTGAAGACGCAATTCAAGCTTCGGGATAATATCCCGAGTCTAAAAATAGCGGGTTATTTGGCAAACTTGAGCTGATGAAGATAGGCCTATTAAGACCTACTTACAGAGGATACTATGACCCTCTTCATACTCTGCTTGGCGGGTCCTATTTTCAATACACAGCATATCTCACAATATCTCTACTTCTTCTTTATTTGCGCATAGAAAGAAATTTTTCCTTATTCATTCAAATTTTTCTAGATACAATAGACAGGTTTACTAATGTACCGTATATAACGGTGTATAAACCGCACTTTTTTGCCGCCGAAAAAATTTCAAAGTCGGGGGTGCGGTTTATACACGGTACACCAAAAAAAAAAAAAAAAAAAATTTTTTTTTTTTTTTTTTTTTAAAGTTTCAATTTATGCCCCTCCACCTGGCGCTATGCCTGGCAATGTCTCCCAGCTCGGTAATCGGTGTGTTGACTCACCACTCGGAAACTAGAACAACACTCAATTTTGTCTGTCATCTTGGTTTGAAAGTAATCTTTCTGATAGATCTCAATATGTAGACTAGTTTATAATAATAATTCCTCCAATTTTTCTTCTATTACATGGTGTACCACAAGGTCCTATCCTAGGTCCTTACTGTTTTTTAATTTTCAGTACCGTAATGAGCTTACACACACAAAAAAAATATCTCGGCAAAAAAAAAAAAAAAAAAAAAAAGGTTTTTTTTTTTTTTTTTTAAAGGGCGAAAAAGAGGGGTGCGGTTAACACACGAGGGCGGTTAATACAACGTTATTTACGGTATTCAAATTTATGGATGTTTCTTTCCTGGAGACCTGGTGATGAGTTATTCCATTAAACCTGTTATTAACAAATAAACTACAGTACTTGGAATCCAGTCAAACTGAAAGTGAATTGAATTGAAAAGTAGCGCATCAAGATCGTTTTGTAAATCTACAATGTACTCATGACAGCACTAGCATATTACAAGAATAATTCTCGTCATTTACCTGACTTGGGTTTATCAATGAACAAACAAGTAACTTTCACAAATTTTGAGAAAGGTTAATATTTAACCCCCCAAAATGCATGCAGCGGAATACATGAATCAGAGCACTCTTAATTATAATTGCATCCCCCCAAAAAAGTTGCTTAACTCTAAAACAGACATCATTTACAGTCCAAGCATCAAGTATGAGGTTGTTAATGTTTCTGATACATGTATGTGGTGGTGGTTATTTTACCTGACTGCTAAGAAAGCATAAATGCTTGTTAGTAAGCAACCAGAGGACCGACGGCTTTAGGTCCTCTCCGAGGGACCTGGTAATGAGGATTAATGCCATACCAAAGGGCACTAGCGCATTGCCTTGGTTTTGAACCCGGGTCACCGGATTACGAGACCACTGCTCTACCAACTGAGCTGTCGCGCCTCCTCTATAGGTTCATGTGAGTGAAAAGTCTTGACTTACCGTTATATTTGAGAAGACAGTGGAGACAGCGAGTAGGTATATCCTGGTATGATACTCTAAGACATCGGTAGGTGAGAAGAGACCCCAGAAGATTGAGATCCCAAAGAGAGCAAGCATGGAGATGAGAGGTGTTGCGGCTTCACCCAATGAACGCCTCTTCCCAGATCCAGTTTGGAATGATCTACATGCAGAGTGTGGAAATAGAATTAGTTAAGGAGAGAAAAATCAAATACTTTGGTCATGTTAAAAGGCACCAAAGCCTCTTAAAGGATGTATTGGAAGGAAGATTGGAAGGAAGTAGACCGAGAGGGAGAACCAGAATCAACTGGGAAGAGAATGTCAAGAACCGGAGTGGACTAAAACTGCAAGAGTGCACCAGAATGGCAGAAGATGTTGCAATCAACCTCCGAACCGGGAGAAGATACTTAGAGTGGAAATAGAATTAGTACACATGTAGATTGTAATAATACTGGCTTCTTGTAAAGCACTCCTTATTTACTATTCAAGATACTTCTTAACAAGAAACCCCACTATTAGTGTTGTTGCTACTGGTGCTCAAATAATTCAAAGGAAATTCCTTCCTAATAGCAAAGTGATGGGAGGCATATTTTGCCATTATCTTTGACCATTAAAAAGACTCACAAAACATTTTCAATTTGGTAAAAATAAAGAAGGGGGGACGGGACAGGGGAACGGGAATGGGGACAGGATTTTTTTGTTTTAATTCTGTGATGTGTAGTGCATGTATGAATATTTTGGCTCAGCTGGGTGCCCCATGGATCTGCCAATGACTGGGCTTTTATCATTAATAATGGTCTGTTTTCCCTCAAACTTTCAGATTATCTTTAATTGTACATCTACCATTGAAGTCACTACCTTAGCACCATGTTTTCCCATCTGAACAAGGTTACCAAGTCCCTTTAAAGGATTGTTCAGATATCATGCAGCAGAAGTTTATTAACATTAAGCATGACAATTTCTATAAATACATTACTTTTAAAATAAAATTGATTTTCAAATTACCTGACTATATTGTAGATGCTTTGTGGTAATGAAAATACTACTGCACCAGCTGAGTAAATAGAAAAAACATACAAATATCAAACAACTGTGATAACTGATAATAATGATAGTTATATAATTTAGGGTTCAACAATAACCCTGGTCTGGTACACATGGACACCTAAATGTAGACTACACTCAGGATCAGGGAAAAATATCTTTAAAAAATTCGGGGGGGGGGGGGGGGCTACTTTACAAGCTTGCTTGCATGAAAATAACACTATTTAATTTTGTTTGCATTGAACTCTATGCAAATTTTGGGGGGCTCTTTTTATGACTTTCGGGTACCCTTTTTGGCATTTCGGGGGCAAATTCGCCCGAGCCCCTGTGTATTTTTTCCCTGCTCAGGATACCAATAATACCAAAATGTAGACATGGGCCTGATGAACTTTAATTCCCAAAATGTAGACATGGGCCTGATGAACTTTAATTCCCAATGCTTTTATCCAGACCTCCACAGAAACATGTTAATGCAGTCTCTTGATTTATATAACAATTGACACTAGTGCTTAAACTCTGGAGTATGTATAACTCATAAATACTCCAGAGAATCATCATTACCCCATGTTACTGCAATGTAATCCATCAAATAATTATCCTTATTTTTTGTATTATTTAAAAGTAAGATTCATTTAAAAGGGCGAAAAACTCATCACAGGGCATATAATCTTCCATTCTGTGGCCCGCACAAAGTGGCTTGCACAAAAAATGATTGATATTTGAAAATGATCATTCATAACAGAAAATATAAGCCCATGTTATAACCAAATCATAGACATTTTTTGTATCCAACTCAAAAGAAGCATTGATCAAATGCCAACAATAATAATGCAAAAAGGACAAATGAAATACTTCTAAGCAAAGATAACCAAGCATGGTCATTTGAAGCAGTCATTTAAGCTTTTATAGAGCACTTTCATATCCCTGATCACCACTAATAATTTCTTTCTTAGCCATCTGCAATCTTTTATGAAATAAGCATCAAATATCTATATTTCATTCATTCTGGTTTCATTCATGTAGCATTTTTCCCTAAGAATGATATAGGTATATAACCTTGTCCATCATTTTTTTTTCTACAATCATGCAAAAAATTAAATGGTCTGCATCACTCCCTGAGAAAGAAAACAAAATAATCAGTTACGCTTTCCCAATTTTTTGCTCAGTTGACCAAGTTGCTCCTATTTTTCCTGTTTCACATTATATATTCTTATCCAGGTTATTCCTATTTTATGTGCATGGAGTCAATTAGCCAATGTATAAAAAAGTGAATTTGGCATCCCAAGTAATTGTCTACATTGTCCATGCCTACTTGCAAGTTTAATAACCCATTCACTACAGGATTTGGGTGGTTCATGTACTAAGCTTATGGGAATGGATTAATTTGGTAATCAACCGGTTAAAGGGTGACTAAATTACAAATCAATGTTGACTTTTGTTGATCTGCAATAATGTATACATCACATATCTTTTGACTTTTTGATGTACATTTATGTCATATATTTTATATTATTTTATCTATTACTTTTGTTCTACCTGCTAAGTTCCACCCCTAAACAAAAAACCTCCAAAAGCAAATGACTTCTGAGACATCATCATGCCAGTCATTCATCAGTCAGCTAGATGAACATTGATATGTCTCTTCCATCAACTGACCGCCTGTTCACAATAGCATTGCATGTTTTTATACAATGCCTACTCACAAAATTCCATTCATTTTAAGCAGTTGCTATGTCGGAAAAGCCTAAGCAACACCATGAAAAGAAGGGTTTCAATGGGCTAATATTTGAAAACATGCAATGCTAATGCAATAAGGTACTCAGTGGATTAGGACATACCACTCAGTGAAAAAAAATACATGGGGGCTCGGGGCAAATTAGCCCCCAAAATGCCCAAAAGGGCCCCCTAAAGTCATAAAAGAGCCCCCAACATTTGCATAGAGTGCAATGCAAAACAAATTAAAGAGTGTTATTTTCACACAAGCAACCTTGAAAGGTAGCTCCCCCCAAAAAATTAAGTATTTTTTTCACTGATATTACTTCTTTTGTTCATGTTTATCTAGTAAGGTACAGCTGTATTGCCTTTACACTAATTTACAATGAGAAGGGAGAAAATTCTTTTTGCTAGGCCAGGAACCAGGAAACCAGGAAAAGAGAACTGAAAACAGCTTACCACATGTTAAGATTGAAAAGAAACAGAAGAATGTGTTTCTTTCCGTTTCTAAAGGGGAAAGAATAGGAACTATAATGTAAATGCAGTCAAATGTATAAGTTAAGAGAAAAAATTAAATATTTCCCAGTAATAGAAATATATGTGTATAAAAGGTGAAAATTAGAAGCTTTAAAAGTAATGAGATTAGTCCCTTAATGTGCTCAGTATGTTGTACCTTATAAATAAAATCAAACTAAATCCAAATTAGTTTGATTTCACTTTAAATAACATGTTAGTGTTTCCCATTCCAACACCTCACTTCTTATTTCCCTTATATTCAGTTAGTATGAAAAGTTAGTATGACAATGTGCTGCTAAATTAATTATTTCATGACTTTTTTTCTTTACAATTACTCCAAATTATTATGTACCGTATGTATGTAGTAAGTTTGCATTTGACTAAATGCTGCAATTTAAAGATTTCACTACTATCTTCCTTCTAGTGATCAAATTGCAATAGAAATGTAATATGCTATTTGCAATTTTAAGCATGACAACTCAAATTATACTAAATCACTTTAAAACTAGATGGAACTTTGACTGCGCTCAGTCGAAATGATGCCTCCGTCATAGAGCAATTTTACAAACCAAAACAGAAGAAATTTTTCAAATTCAAGTTCAATTGTAATCCATTAACAGGTTCTCAGAATATCGTGATTACAAACAATTTCTCATATACATATATGATGACCCTTTGATCTTTGGCCTCATGACCCTAACATCTACTCAGTTCATTGGCTCTGCACGATGTCCCAAGTTAAATAGTAATCCATCTGTCAGTTCTAATGAGAATGCGTTCACAAGCTTTTTTTGCATACATAATGAGCCCATGACCTTTGACCTTTGACCTCATGACCCAAGAATTTACTCAGTTCATTGGCTCTGAAAGATACATACATGATCTAAGTTTGGCAGGAATCCATCAATCTGTTCTAATGATAATGCGATCACAAGCTATTTTTGCATACATAATGAGCTGCATGACCTTTGACCTTTGACCTCGTGACCCCAAAACCTAATCAGTTCATCGGCTCTGCAAGATACATACATGACCAAAGTTTGACAGGAATCCATCAATCGGTTCTTCAGATAACGCGATCACGAGCTGTTTTTGCATACATAATGAGCCCTGTGACCTTTGACCTTTGACCTCGTAACCCCAAAATCTAATCAGTTCATCGGCTTTGAAAGATACATACATGACCAAAGTTTGGCAGGAATCCATCAATCGGTTCTTCAGATAACGCGATCACGAGAACGGGACGGACGGACGGACGGACAACCCAAAAACATAATGCCTCCGGCTACTTCGTAACGGAGGCATACAGCAAACAGCATTAACAGCTCTCCCTTTTACTATTCATTGACAGCTTTGCTGCAGCTGGTATTTTTTATGTTGGTTTACCGCATTGTGTGTAAAGAGGGCTTTTGGTTATTTTTTTTTGTACCTTGTATTGTATGTTTGAAATGCCAAATAAATAATAATAATAAGAAGAAGTGACATACTTACCACATACAAGCCCAAGGAAGAAGTAGTTGAACTGAATTCCATAGGGAAGGGTAATTTTCCAGACTTCAAAGCCAAACGTCCCAGTCAACAGGTAGACTATAACAATGGACTACAGGGAATAACAAAATATAGTAAAGTCTTTAACTAAACTTCAAATTTAATGGTATTCATAATAATGATTCAAATAATAATGTTAACAATAATGACGATAATAGTAGTAATAAATATAATAAAAACAACCACAATAACAACATTTGGTTTTATTACATTCATGAAATAATATTAATCTTTGCCCTTTTCTTGTAGCACGCTGTACACTTTAGCACTAATTCACAAATGTTCATACTACCTAGAAAAAATAACCAATTATCTATTGTGGCACCCTGTACCATTATGTGAACCATGTACATGTAGATATAGACCCCTCCCCCATAAACAATGTAAACAAAAAAATCACATACATACATAATGTACATAGGAGCCTAGTTGGGGGGGAGAAAAAGAAGAAGAAGATGAGGAAGAAGAAGAGGAAGAAGAAGAGGAAGAAGAAGAGGAAGAAGAAGGAGGAGGAGGAAGAAGAAGAAAAGGAAGAAGAAGGAGAAGAAGGAGGAGGAGGAGGAGGAGGAGAAGAAAGAGGAGGAGGAGAAGAAAGAGGAGGAGGAGGAGAAAGAGGAGGATGAGGAGAAAAAGAAAAAGAAGAAAAAGATGCAGGAGCAGGAGCAGGAGCAGGAGGAGGAGCAGATGGAGAAAGAGAAGATAACTTACCACCTGACTAAAGTCATAGCTCCATGGCAGAAAGAGAATACCAGTAAGGTATTTCTCCCAATGAGAGACGAAGAAGCAGCCGATAACATGCCATTGTACCGCAAAGAATATCCAGCTAGAGCCTCCATAATCATCCATCCCCTTCCCAAAGATGGAGAAAAGTCCAAGCGGCATGAGGGCACACAGGATGCTGTCGCTTCCATGGTCAAACAGCTCCCCCAGTGGCGTGCTTGAGCCAGTTCTCCGAGCTTGCTTTCCATCTGTACCATCTGGTGGTCATGAAGGTAGACGTTGAATGTGAAATTGAACTTTACACAAATCAGTATGCATACAATCAGTCAGTTTTCATTTTTCAAAACATTCATATACCGTATTTGGCGGCGATAAGGCCGCAGCGCCATATAGGCCGCACCCCCGATTTTGACATTTAAAAAAAAAAAAAAAAAAAAAAAAAAATCTTTTGCCAAAGTTGGGATTCGATCTCTTGCGTACAAATGTTGATGTGACTAAAATCACCGCCTTAAACCGCACGGCCATCCTGCTTTAATACCATACACTGCAGTTTTCTGTGATGTAGTCATTGAAATGGATTGAAAATGGCGACTTCATGGGATGCTTCGCGGCAGCGGAGCTCCGTTAAACGGGCCCTTCTTTTACTTTTGCAATGCATTGGCACGAACTTAGATCAAAATCTATCGGCAGATGTTGTTTTTGGAAGTTTATTTTCGTCTTCATGTCAACAATGCAAGATAAAATTGTCGGTGAGATGTGTGAAAATGTATAGTTATTGTACCGTTCGTAGATTTAGTCCCATATGTGCAAATTCGTGCTGGTTTTGACTTTTTTTTTTTTTTTTTACTCTTTCGTCGCATAGGCCACACCCCAACTTTTTGATATTTTCTCTTCCAAAAATACTGCGGCCTTTACGCCGGCAAATACGGTACACTGTACATGCTGTTATTGGCAAATTGCCAATGCATACTAAATCTAATACAAATGTATTTGCTACCCTTTGCAAAGGGGTACACTGTATATATGACAATCAAAGAGAATGATAATTCTACCAGTACCTGTACATTGAATGCAATTTACATGAAGGCCAAGCATATATCTTACCACCAAACTCCAACAGAGTTTTAAAAGGAAAGGCGATTGAAATACATGTAGATGAAAAAGATGAAATCTCACAAATGTAAACTGTAAGAAGGACCCAAACGATCATATTTATCAAAGTTGCATGGTATTTTATGCCACCCCCCCCCCCCCCCCCCCAGGATGGCATTGAAAGCTGAGAAAGCCACTGATCGTTCAGAGGCCAGCCATACGTTTGTACAACATTACCAGGTGCTCACACCTTTTTCTCACTAGTCTAGAATGCTCACAAAACTGTAAAATATCAATGGTATTATCCAACTCATGTTCTCAATCGGTAAGAATCTTCAATTTTGAAACTGCACTGCTCCCACATGTATTTCAGCTCTTTCCAAATTCAGTTGTATTCAGGTTGTAGAACTTGTCTCTACTACAGTTTTTTAGCATCAAGTAACGTCTGGCTGGAATGCCCCCCAGGGAGTGGAGTATTGAATCTAATGACTGGGGTAATAGTATATCTGTAAAGCGCTTAGAGACATTGTACAGGTTTTAAGATGCATTAAGCACTATATAAAAGCAGAATATTATTATTATTATTATCATTACCGGTATATAAAAACATTTTCATTATTACCTAACGTATGTCCCAGGAACTGGCAGATAGCAGCTACATACCAGACCCAGTTAGGAATGGTTGGGTACTCAGTCTTGGCCCTGTTACCACTGTAGTAGTCCCAGTCATAATAGGCCAGGAGCAGGAATAAGTAGACTTGGAACAGGAACCCAACAAAGGTTAGTAGGTTTGGAGCCAACCACATAGGATAGAACTGACGAAAATAAGGAACAAAAACAAAGTTTTTACCATTGAAAAATATTGCACAATTAAAGATGAGTTGTGTAAAGGTCACGTAATTCTATTGTGAAAGAAAGTTAGAAAATGTCTTGCAGCATGCAGTTAGTTGGTTGATTTCTGTTATTAGTGTATGTTAAAACACTTACAGGTGAAGTTTAGGTAGCATCAAATTATAACAAGTTGACTACCAGTAAATCTTATTGAAATCATAAATAATGAAAAGCACTGGATAATGTGGATATACATGGATACACTGCAATTCACACACAAAATATATGCCCTGACGATTTCAAATCAAGATCAAATTTCTTGTTAAACAACTGTATCTCTGAAATTTAAATTTGAGTATTAAAATATTATGCCTTATCATTGGAAGAAGAATGAACAATTTAAGAATCTTAACATTGACTGTGTACCTTGCATAATCATGGTCTAGAAGGGAAATTCCTAATAGCAATAGTGTCTTACTCTTCAATAGGAATTCCCTGCCAATAACTTTCTGCCAGGCACCCAACAAAAATAATGAGTGATTTATAAATTACCTTGACAACTGCATTCCAAAATGGATGCATAACATAGACGGCTACAGGTGATGTATCCCTGCTGCTATACTGTGAAACAGAGAGAGAACAATTTTAAATGAAAATTGGCAAGCACAGTAAGAAGATAGCAACTTAGTTACATCTGCATCTGCATCTGTCCGTAAAGTACAATCACCAGCATTTGGTTGTCGCGTACGTTACTGTTACTGCGCATGAAGGAAGATGACGTCATCCAGTAACACTACAGTACCAATTTAAAATACGGCTGCAAGAATTTCAACACAGAGCTCAATTTCGGCGAAGAAAATCCAGAAAAAAGACCCTTAACGCATCATACAGTCAATCTGGTAAGTCAAACCGATGTATATTACTATTATTAGCCTAGGTATAATTTTCCAAATACAATGCATCGGATATGAATCCGCTAAAATTGAGTATTTCGGGCAAAGTTCTGTGGGCATAAATGGCCACAACGTTTGCACTGGAGACCCTATGGTCGGCTTCTGTCTCTAAAGAAAAGAGGCGACCCTACCCAAGTAACAGGCTAACTAACAGTAACAAACGAAAGATACAGAAATTTCGGACTACTAGTTCTGCTTTCACACACCTCTTTCCAACTGGATCAACCCCTCAGTCCTCACTTTTTCACAATCTCTCTCTCTAACTCAGATCAGTCTCAGTCTCATATACCGAAAAGTTTGTTGCATTTTGCGCGTATGTCTATCCGCGAGTGCGAGCAAAACCTTCTCCATAGACCTGTGTACATTAATTACACAAACCTTGAATTTCTACTTCTATAATTACCCATATCTTTTACATTGATTGACGTATCGAGCCAGAGGAAAAAGAAAGTAAATATTGAATAAGCATGTAAACTATTGCCCACACAATTTGTATTGTATTTTCTGTAGAATTCGGGCCTTTTTTGTTTTAAAACACCCTTTTTTTCTTTTCACTAAAAATAAAAAAGCCCCATATTACACGTATGTCTATGGGAAAAGATGTTGAACCACAGTGACAAGGTGTTTTTTGTTGATTGGTTAGAAGTGTTTCTTGTGACGGAAATTAACCAGTGGAAATGTCTAAGAGAAGAGTACGAGTACATTGTTTGACCTATTTTTGTATATAATTCGGGCCTTTTTCGTTGAATATAATTGCTTTTTTTAGAGTCACAAAGAACTCAGTAATCTGTGCCGATTTTGAGTACGCATGTTTACACATGCAACGAATGCTTATGCAAACGCAATATCATTTCATTTTAATATTTTCGAAGTTTTAGCACTCAGTTGTTTATCATATTTTCACATGATTATTTATTTGTTATATTTAAAAGCTTATAAGAAATAAAAATTGATAGATTATTTATGATTGATATAATGTGATCTTTTGGTTCAGACTGATCGCTAAATTGGTACGTTTGTCAGCGCAGCGCATGCATCGAGGTCATGCGCGCTGTACCCGAGGCGCGCAAAAAAAGCCCCTAATAACACGTACTTGTCCCAACACACGCGCATGAACACGCGTCAGACCAGCGCGTACTGCTAGTGTCTTTCTGGCGACCTTCATCTACGCAGATGCAACAAATTGGGCGAAACTTTTCAACATGCTCTGTTTCATACCTGACCTCCACCGTGGAACGTTTAACGTTGGAGTCCACGTTAAACGTTCCACTTTCATGTGATATCACTGTAAACCGTTCCACCAATATGTTTACAGCACTCCAGCAAAGCATAGAGAGTCCATGCTAATGCGTATGGACCTCTAGCACTGCATGTATGTGATATGCACGGGGTGGATTTTTTTTAGTATTAAGATGATAAAATGTAAGACAAATACAACATAACATAGGTTATGTTATATTTGTCTTACATTTTACAGTATTTAAGATTATTAAATTATTTTTATAATAGAAAAAAAGAATTCAAAACTCACTTTTAAAGCCCTTTTTCCGCCTTCTGTTACAGACACGGCGGCATGATTCCCTTCTCGATTACGATGACATCAAAACTGCGCACAAAACACACCATACAATGACTTCTACATGCGAAACAATTCGCCACAAAGACAGCTCGCCCCTGGACAACTCGGCACAATACCCTCCCTGGATATCTCGCCACAATACCCTGGACAACTCGACCGTGACAA
This sequence comes from Strongylocentrotus droebachiensis, assembly GCA_035222895.1. NCBI lineage: Eukaryota > Metazoa > Echinodermata > Echinoidea > Camarodonta > Strongylocentrotidae > Strongylocentrotus > Strongylocentrotus droebachiensis. Next base: position 188,535 of record JAVYIG010002532.1, on the reverse strand, counting down.
GTTGTGCAGGGTATTGTTGCGAGATGTCCAGGGTATTGTGTCGAGCTGTCTTGGGGCGGGTTATTTTTTGGGGCGAGCTGTCTAGGCCCCGGTGAAAACATACGTGACTCGTGACTCGTGGCTCTTGCGCAACATCTGACGGGTAGTTTTCTTATCTCGCAGACGTTTTCATTTATTGCTTTATCGCAGGTTTAAGCACCTAGGCCTCTTATTCCGTACGAATTTCTAATCTAGTTAGACTGGAAATGCTTATTATTAGTATCATTATTAATATTATTATTATTAAATTGCTAAATTGAATATTATACTTTGGAATTATATAGTAATGCTCCGCCACCCCTTTAGGCTTAGTTGGGCTGAAATGTGTATGTATTTAATACCAAACTCTAAAAACGCTTGTACGCAATAGCCTACCGCTGAGCTGTGTACACAACCGATCGCGTCCATATCAACATGCATATATTCGGACGTAGCGAAATCCGAAAATGGCGCACGTTAGCTGAATTGCGGATGGGCTATAATAGGCAAATTCATGCAAAAAAATATATTCAAAAAAATGACTTGAAAACACATCAGACAATTAGTCTGAACCGAGTCAGGAGCAGATTTGAAGAAATTATATTTTTAAATGTTGTAAAACCAAAGATATAAGAAGAAAACTGACCAAGTATCTGTACTAAAAATCGTACATGTAAAATTGGTCGTACACATTCGACAGCTGAAAATGACGCGCACGTTTGCATTACGTGCGTTCTCGAATCCAAAATCATACTTCACACACACACTCTCGCCATACCGCGAATGGTCCGTCCCGGGGAGCTAGCCGGCTGAGAGTTTGCAGCGATACCAACGCAGCTTCGGAGCTCCGCAGCGCACCATTTTTGCGGGACTCGAGGTGGGAAGGCAGCGGCCTAGCTTTTTGCCCAAACAACGCTAGATCGGCTGCTGGCAAAATGAAATTAACTACGATCGAGAACATCGTCGGTTTCTTAACTTTTTAGTGAGATAATTCTGAATTCTAATTGAGACTATATAATAAATTAAATCGACAAAGAAACCTCGGTAGAACTCTTATAACTATACAAAAGCTTGTTTATTTCTTCATTTGACTTTTTGTTTTCGACCATTTTTTCGTGCGCGAGTCAATGGAAACTATGTATTACCAAACTTTCAACACGCAAGAAACGGGCAACACTCGCGGACCTCGTAACAAATTCGTTGCAAAAAAAATTTTCAAGGGTGATTTTGAAGCAGTGTAGAATATTGGCGCTGCAATGCGCAGAAATATACTTGAAAGAAACTTAATAAATCATACCTGAATTTTCAGAAAATCGTATTTGTATTAGTGTACCTAGATGTGACTTGTTTATAACTCAGATTTTATGAAGATTTGTGGGGAAAAAATGTCATTTTTTCCCGTTTGGTGGTCATTTCTAGGCTAATATTTCAAAAGTTGCATCAGTAATGGGCCCGATGTTTCTCTTATCGTACTCGCATGTTATTTCTACATAGATTAAACATAGGATGGTTAAGGGTAAGACCAGATAACATTATAAAAAAGATATATCCTTCCACTCTCCCATATCCAAGTTTTGGGTTGATTATTGCCGACCCACCGCAGCAAGGCCGTTCAGATTTTCGTACGAGCGCGAAGCGCCCTCTAGTGCCCCATGAATGTGCCTAGCTATAAGCAAACAAGTAGGCCAGATGTCTGGAAACCAAGGAAATTTACACCAAAGAAACTTGTAAGTTCCATTCTTTATTTATTAGTGATGGGTTATATCCCATGTAATTGATGAGAAGTGCTTTTAACAGCATCGTACTGTAGTATGATAGGAAAGTTGAGTTAATGTACTGGTGCCAGTGTTGTGCGTTGTACTACACAGCCAGGATAGTGATGCTCCTATGTGTGGTTTACAGTGGTAAACCCGCCTATTTTTTATATGTCATTTATGTGTACTACCAACACCTGCACCAACTGCAGTTCTCCAAACTGGAGCTTTTGAGGAAGCCAAGCAAAGAAGAAGAAGTGGAAACTAATTCTAACAAAAATAGAGTCAGTGGTCAGAGAGGTGCACGCGCGCGCGCAGTTCAGCTTACCTTGTATTTATCAAATCCGTTGATATGGTCTTTGTTTAGATACTTAACAGCCATTCTGATATATTCCGTTAATAACACTGATATGTACTAAATATTCTTGAAGATAGATGTGTAATAAAGTCTTCCATGCAGAAATTTAGAAGTCCAGTTCGTTCCCAGTCGTCGAGCTGAACTACTAGCTAGGTTCGTCGCACAAACATAATAGTTCGCGTGTCGAGTCGTCACGAAACCTCCTGTCTAAACTGTCCAAAGTCTAAATCGCCCCGCGTTCTTCTCGTTCAATTCTATGTACCTTCACATAACATAGGCGTGGCGGCGAACAAAACAAAAAGAAAAAATGACAACTGTGGATCCAGAACAAAGCCACATGCACATAGGTGCATCATCGATTCTCAATATTTCAAACATCACTGTACAAAACTCAACTTATTTCACTCAAAATCGGTACTGTAGTGACAATTGATGACACCTAAATAGCAGTAAATACAATTTTTCCAACTTTCCGAGGTAAGAAATCAATAATTTAAAAAATCAAATTGTAAGTCTAATGTCAAACTTGCCGATCAACCACATCGGTATGACTGTGTGCATCTGTTTGTTGTGAGCATATTAACTATTCATGTATTCAAATGCTGCCTATTAATAGGTAGTGCAGTGCTAAAGGTCAATACACATTAGCATTGACTCTCTGTGCTTTGCTAGAGTGAACACGAGACTTTCAAAAAACGTGTTTTACTCGTTTCAAACGTACATGATATCCACCTGTCTTAGATTAGTGATTGGGAGGAGTTCGAGAAGCCTAATAAGAAATATTTGGGGAGGGGCTCTGCATGGGAAAGGGGATGGGCGGGGCAGGATGCGGCTGCGAGCGGGAAATGGGGGTGAGGATATATAGATATATAGCTCACCAGTCCGGCTCAAAGACAATTTCACAATCACACTGTTCAAAACCGTGTCTTCCAAATGACGCCCCTACAGATTAAGCATCGTATTTTGTATAGGGAGCACAGAGACAGAGACGGAAAGTCAGGCATTTTACCAATAACAGTAAAAGATTCGGACTTTAGCCTAGCACATTTTCCAATGATCACGCAGGAAAAAAAATGAAATCCGTATGATGTATGAATTTAATGGAGGTAATCAGTAGGCAGTGTTGACACAATATGAAATTTGAGCGATTTTTTAATGATTTTAAAAATATGGGGTGGGCAATCCTTTGGCTACTCGGGCGTCTACGTTTCGTGTCTGTAGACACTTTTAAACATGTTAAAAATTGACACGGCACAGCGCATTATTATAATGTCCTTTAGGAAGGCATTAACTGGCCTGCATTTGCCACTCTAAACTCAGAAGAGAAATTGCCATGGGTTGATAAGTTATAATTGCCATATATTGCCCTCACGGTGAGGATATGGTAGGAATTTCCTCCAGCGAGATCTACAATGTAGTTTGTGTTTTGTTATTTATAACAAACCTTGGTTCTATGATCTTGGTTTAATTACATTAACTATACCGATAAGCAACAAAAAAAAAAAAAAACTATACCGATAAGCGATAACACCTGCAAATAAAAAGCCGAGGAAATTGTAGAGCAAATTGTTTAGGTATGGTGCGATCAGGCGCGGATCCAGGGAGGGGGGCCGAGCGGGCCTTGGCCCCCCCCCCCCTCCCCCCCGCAAAAAAAAAAAAAAAAAAAAAAAAAAAAGAGAGAAGAAAGGAAAAGAAGGGAAAGGGAAAGAGGAGAGAAGGGAAAGAAAAAAAGAAAAGGGGGAAGAAGGAGATCGGGGGGCCGAAAGGGCCTTGCCCCCCCCAATCAATCAGGCTGTTGACCCCCCCCCCCCCCCCAATCAAAAAAAATAAGAGAGAAGGAAGGAAAGGGAAAGAAATGACATAATTTCCGAGATTTTTCCTCACTTTTTAGTAAATACGTTTGTATGTGTTTGTTGGAGAATGACAAATTACTAAATTTACAGCCAGGCAAGAAATATGATTCTTGAGATTCCTACATGTCAGGCCCGAGGTGGGGCGGGGATTGGGTGCCTCGAGCTCCCTCCCCCCCCCCCCCCACTTGTTTTGAAAAAGTATATTAAAGAGAAATAAAATAGAATGAGAGCAAGAAAGAAAGAATAGTTAACTGCCAGTGTTAAAAATTAATGAGGCATCTAAATATGCTCATCTGACCGTGATTAAATGCCTAAAACCCCTAAGCTCTCGGGGGCTCTGCCCCTGGATTCCACCTAGGACCCTACGGCGGGCCCTTAGATGCTCATTTGACGGTAATTTAATGCCTAAAACCCCTGATTTTTTGGGGCTCCGCCCCCTGGTACCCACGCCAAATAGTGACCTGCCGGTGTCATAAAATAATAAGGTATAACAAAAAATGCTCATCTGACCTTAATTAAACGCCTAAAACCCCTGAGCTTCCGGGGCCGGCTCAGCCGCCTCGACCCCACCAGGGGCCCTAAGGCGGGCCCCTGAATGCTTATCTGACCGCAATTTATTGCCTTAAACGCCTGAGTTTGCGGGGTCGGACAAGGTATCAAAATGTGTTTATCTGACCGCAGGCGCGTAGCCAGGGGGGGGGGGGGCGGTCCCCCCCCCCCCCAAATCGGAAGAGGACGTAGGAAGAAAAAGGAGCAGACAAAGATCACCTTTGAAAAAAGGATTAAGAGTATAGAGAACGGTACAACGCATCGTCTTCTTTCTCTAATAATTTAATGAAACGTCAAAGCTTCGCTCAGGAGGGGAGGGGGGGGGGGAACTGAATTCAGACAAGGATTAAGAATCGAGAACGGTACAGCGAATCGTCAAAAACATCAAACATCAAAGCTTCCGCGCGAAGCGCGGGGGTGGGGAACCTGAATTCAGACGAGGATTCAGAGGCGAGAACGGTAATACGAATCTTTAATGATTTAATGAAACGTAAAAGCTTCCGCGCTTCGCGCAGGATGGAGGGGAAACTAAATTCCGACGAGGATTATTTTCGAAAACGGTCCTCAAATCGTCCTCTTTCTCTAATGATTTAATGAAAATTAAAAACATCCGCGCTTCGCGCGACAGGGGGGAACCTGAATTCAGACAAGGATTAATCGAGAACTGTACAGCCAATCGTCTTCTTTCTCTCATAACATTATGAAACTTAAAAGCTTACGCGCTTCGCGCGGGAAGGGGGGGGGGGACCTGAATTCGGACCAGGATTAAGAGTCGAGAACTGTACAACGAATCGTCTTCTTTCGAATGATTTATTGAAACGTAAAAGCTTCCGCGCTTAGCGCGGGAGGGGAGGGGGGAACTGAATTCAGATGAGGATTAAGAGTCGAGATTTGTACAGCCAATCGTCTTCTTTCTCTCATAACATTATGAAACTTAAAAGCTTCCGCGCTTCGCGCGGGAAGGGGGGGTGGGGACCTGAATTCGGACCAGGATTAAGAGTCGAGAACTGTACAACGAATCGTCTTCTTTCGAATGATTTATTGAAACGTAAAAGCTTCCGCGCTTAGCGCGGGAGGGGGGTGGGAACTGAATTCATACGAGGATTAAGAGTCGAGAACTGTAAAGCCAATCGTCTTCTTTCTCTCATAACATTATAAAACTTAAAAGCTTCCGCGCTTCGCGCGGGAAGGGGGAGGGACCTGAATTCGGACGAGGATTAAGAGTCGAGAACGGTACAACGAATCGTGTTCTTTCTCTAATGATTTAATGAAACGTAAAAGCTTCCGCGCTTCGCGCGAGAGGGGGGGGGAACCTGAATTCAGACGAGGATTAAGAGTCGAGAGCTATCCAAAGAATCGTAATAATTTAATAAATCGTAAAATTTTCTTGTGAAACGTCAAAGCTTCCGCGCGAAGCGCGGGAGGGGGGGGGGAGGAAACCTGAATTCAGACGAGGATTCAGAGGCGAGGACGGTATAACGAATCGTCTTCTTTCTCTAATGATTTAATGAATCGTAAAAGCTTCCACGCTTCGCGCGAAAGGGGGAAAACTGATTTCAGACGAGGATTAGTGTCGAAAACGGTACAACGAATAGTCTTCTTTGTCTAATGATTAAAGGAAACTTAAAAAGCTTTCGCGCGAAGCGTGGGAGGGGGGAACCTGAATTCAGACGAGGAACTCTCCAAAGAATCGTAATAATTTAATAAATCGTAAAATTTTCCGCGCTTTGCGCGGGAGGGGGAAAACTAAATTCAGACGAGAATTATTTTGGAGAACGGTACAACGAATCGTCTTGTTTCTCTAATAATTTAATGAAACGTCAAAACTTCCGCGTTCGCGGAGGAGGGAGGGGGAAACTCGCCCATTTCTGCACCGACCCCCCCCCCGCATTACGTCACTGTTGGTCACCATTACGTACCAATATTTGGCTCGCATAATTTCAAATTTGGGCCCCCCCCCCTAAGAAATCCTGGATCCGCGCCTGGGTGCGATTTTGTCTGTTTGCTCAATGCGCCATGTAATATCTAAATACGCCACTGTTTGAGAGAACCAGTTTTTCAGCAAGTATATTTTTGTTCTTTCCCCGTTCTGCATGGTGGCAACTGGGACAACTTGGCACTTCCCCCATCAAACAGGCGCAGATCCAACGGGGGGGGGGGGGCCACCCCACCTGGCCAAAAAACAGGTTTAAAAAAAGATGGTAACGTGATTTTTTTTATCCAAAAAATGAAAATGCTCCCCCCCCCCCCGGCAAAAAAAAGAAGAAGTAAAAATTTTGTTTGTTGCTGCTCAAGGGGGAGTGGGTGGGTGCTGAGATTTAAAAAAAAAAAGGGATTGTTCACTCTCTCCCCCCGGCCCCCCCCCTATCCTTTATTCGCCGGCTAGCTGATTCGCCGCTTAGAATTTTCTCACGAATTGGGAGACAAAAAAGGGGGAAAAGTGCTCCTTACCCCTCCTCAGGGGCGGCGATTTCTTTACATGACAAGGGGGGGGGGGGACGAAATTCGAGGGGAAATCTGTATTCTGATGGTATCACTGTGATACAAACGGAGTGCAGATTTTCTACAATATTTACTTACATACATTTTGAAGGATTTATTCGGGGGGGGGGGAGTATTCACATATTAAGACAAACGGGGGTGTGCCGCTCTATTGGGTCACTTTTTCGCAAAAAAATCCCTTAACATCTGACCCATTACAACAACAACAAAAAACAAAAAAATGTGTCTGTTTTTGCAAAATTTCAAAAATTTCCCGTAACACCCTAAAATTGTGAAAGATAGGCCTTATTTCGAGAAAAAAAATGACCCTTAATACCAGATCCGAGTAACCACCACCCCCCCCCCCCCCCACCCCCTTACCCTTACCCTAACCAATATTATGCGAGGGAGCGTATAGCGACCGAGCATGATTTTTGCATTTTTATTAGTCTAAACGCTGCACTTTTGGGCCCTCCAGAGCCTAAAAGTGTGTTGCAGTCTTTAGTCATTATTTGCTATACATTTTTTGTGTACACTTTTTCAAAATTTCCGGGGGGAACGATCCCCCTGAAAAAAATGAGGGGGGACGTGTCCCCCCCCCCCTCCTGCGATCGCCGCCCTGCCCCTCCCCTTATTCGCCGCTCAATATTTTCTCAAGATTTGGTCCCCCCCCCCCCCCCCCCCCCCCCTTTGCCGCCGGCTGAATCCGCCCCTGCCTTTAAATGCTCTTTATTTCCTTTGATTTAACCTAAATTCATTCTTGAATGATAGCTAGGCCTACAATCTTCAAATATATAATATTAATTGTTCGAGTTTGTTTTGGCCGAGTTGTGTAGCTCTTGCACACGTGAAAATCAATCGTGCGATTTGATTAGGTTTTTTTTCATAACATTTGAGTAAATTATGTTTGGTCATACTATATTTTCACGAGTAACGATAATGCTTTGGTATCCAATATTGTTTTAAAATGATGCAAACAGATTTATCAAAAGTATTTGATGTATGAAACATTAAAAAGAAAAATTTTACAAATAAGTTATATTTTTAATTTATATTCAGAGGAATAGGAAAAGACTAAGGTTTGAGTTCGTTGGGAAAGCCGCACCCACTCGCTTTTGTTGACGCTGATTTCTAGCGACTGCATTGAAGAGCACACGTATTAGGTTTCGGCTTGTTACTGGTACTGGTAGATCTTCTAGTCATCAGAGATCGTGAAGTGGTAAGAATTTGTTATTGAATTTAAGATAACCAAATAATTCTCAACTTTCTTTTCATGTTTTCATTTTAAGTAGATCTAATTCTTCAGTTTGGCAGGGTGCACCAGGCCAGGCCAGGCAGGATTGAGATTATACCGGTAGAACTTCAAAAGATAGACATCTAGAAAGTAAAACTTTTAACTTAGAAGTTTGTTTATGTGTGTGTGTGTGGTTGAATGAAGTTATACGAATTAAGTCAAAGCTAGCTAGCTGGCTAACTTGGGACTTGGCCTTAGGTATATATAGAGACCTAATTTAGTGATTAAGAAGAAGTGATTGATCTAAAACTAAAAGTCAAAAAAAGAAAAATGAAAATTTAATGATCAAATGTCAAATGACGAAAATATGCACGGTTCAGATAGCAAAGACCTTCGATAAAACGAGACATTTAGTGGAATGTGCTTCTTTAAAACCCTCATGCCTCAGTAGGTATGTTTTCATCAGCTAAAGATTGCCAAATAGCCTTTCTGCATGATTTGGGAAATAAAAGCCCAAAGTTACAAATCGCGTCCTCATCGGCTAGCTCAAGACTCGACCCCGAAACTTGACCTCGAGAAATAAGCTTGAGATATTTTGCTCAGCGTCCGCGCATAGTGCGAGTCTTCAGGCTGGTGAAGACGCACCAGACAAATAGCAGGATATTTTGCAAACTAGCCCAAGATATCTTGGGATGATTATCTCGACCAAATATCCCGCTAATTGCAACGTACTGCGGGCTGATGAAGACGCAAATTAGCTGGATAATATGCGATCGGGATAAGTAAAATAGCAGGTTATTTGGCAATCTCAAGCTGATGAGGACAGGCCTTCTGTGTGAGGAGTTTTATGTACGGTGAAGAGAAAGGGCTCAAAACCATGGCATATGAAAACAAGGTCCTTGAGAATGCCTACATGTATATGGCCCCTAGTGTGACTATGAAATTGCGTCACTGTACTACCGTATTTAAAAATTCAAAATTCTTCATCTTCCATTTATTTATTTTCTATGAAATTCAGGAATTATGCTTCTACATCATTTACAATAGACATTTCAATCCAATTTTCTTTGAAATGTGATTTTCCTTGTAGTACTGATTCATTTCATCTTCTTTATTTTCCTCAGATTTTTACACTCTCCACCTTGGTAACAGTACCCATAGTCAGAATGGCTGGTAAAGGAGGGTAAGTTCCTACTTTTAGAATGAATGTTTATGTGCTTATACTCAAAGAGTAGGACCCCATTCTCACTCACTTTGTGGGACTGGTCCACACTAGACCAATCAACTGGACCACTCCAGAGCTACAGTTCATTTGCCTTCACACTCATTAAAACTTTTACCCTGATAAAACCTGTGATGCCATAGCAACAAGAACCGTTCCTGTTACTATGAAAGCACAGGTCTTTTTTGCGTGGAATCCAACTGTATGTATACTGCTGCCCTGATGTTCAAGTCATGGTTTCGTTTTGTTTCTCTCACAAAATGACTATTTATTTTCTGCATTTAATGTTCTGTTTTCATCTTTATTGTACATACTAGTCTTTTGTTCCCCCCCCTTCCCCTTTTTAAAAGAAACAATATTATTGGTTTTTCCAGTTAGTGTACATGACACCCGCCCCCCCCCCCCCCACTCAGTGTTGTTATTTAGGGTACGCATATGCTTGTTCCCTCTTTTTGAAAGCACCCCCTATCTGAGGACTACAAACATTTTCGAACCCCCCTTTCGCGGGCTTTTCCTGCCTTGGAGACTCCCCTAAATCAGGAAAAATGCTCTATGTACCACCCTAAATTCGGAATAATTTCTCAGGAGTCCAAAGAGATGAGAGAAAAAAAGAGAAAACACCCCCTTTTTAAAGAAATCTCTGGGTGAAAAGTCAAATACCGGTACACCCCTTTTTTTACAATTCTCGGGCCGGACTTTGTCGCACAAAAAGTACCCCTTTACCAGACATTTTGGCAACACGCATGCGGTCATTCCGACCTCTGAGTGGGGGGGCCGGGACATGACAGTAACAAAAATTGATTTTTCAAAATGGTGTTTTGGCTGTGTAAATGGGCTTACTGTCGTTAATTCATTTATTCTTCCTTTTATCTTTGCTAGTTTCAACCCTGATCCTGAGCTGTCTGCGATCTGTAACAAGCTATGGGATCTGGATGAGAACCGGCTGGAACCGGATAAAGACTACAAAATGGATCTTCAGCGTTACACTCATTACCATAACAAGGGCGAAGTCGATCAAGCCAAGGACCCCCTCTTTACCTTTGTCACCCCGGAAGCATTACAAAAACCAACCTTCAAAGGTAAACTATTTCTCAAAGATGGTATCCCCCTCATAACCCAGAAGCATTATAAAAACCAACCTTCAAAGGTAAACTATCTCTCAAAGATTGTACCCCCCTCTTTGCCTGGGTGGCCCCGGAAGCAATTTACAAAAACCAACCTTCAAAGGTAAACTGTCTCTCAAAGATGAAATGGAGTTCTAGGCCCTGTTTTATAAGACTTCTTATCAACAACAAGTGCTAACATTCTAATGACAAAATACCAATGATAGTTTTGCAAGTATTATATTAAACAAATGTAATCTTGTTTAAACAACACCCCCCTCCCCCCATGGCCCAAACAGTATTATTATAATCATCCAGTGCAATAATAATACATGTAAATGTGTTTGTTTGTAGCTTTTGTTGCCTTGTTAGACAACTATGCAACAGAGACGGGAGTAGCAGAAGAAGTAACAGCCCAAGAGGTCAAGGAGAACCAGATGTTCATTGATCGCATCATGGAAACTAAGGTGAGGTCTTTAACCCTTTCAATATTGCTCATTATATTTTATGTAAATGAGACCTGTCATGTTATGTCGAATGGGTTATATATTCAATATCAGAAAGATATTTTAAGGTTATTCTTAATCTGAAAGCCCAACACTTATATCTCTATATTCCTCTTGTTCCTCTAAAACTAAGTGTATAAAGTAGCCCTGTAAGTTGGGGCTTTGATCAGATCGGAAGATCGGAAGATCGGAGCCACACCCTCGCACCTTTGATTGGTATATATATATATATATTTTTTTTTTAATGTTTTGATTTCCTCCCCCCCCCCCCCCCAAATTTTTTCTATTCTTCCCTATTTTCGCTATTTTTTCCAAATTTTCTTACTCAAAAGGGGGAATGTTGTTAGATGTCATTTTTTTCCTCCGAGTCCTCTTTTCTTTTCTTTTTTTACTCAAGGGGGGCGTGGGAAAAAAAAAAATCAAAGTCACGAAAAGGAACTAAATATCAACAAACATGGTCTGCAACAACTCTAAATGACAAAATAATCCCAGCTATGCATGTTTGTTTAGCATTTGATAGCCCAAAACAAAAAAATTTGGCATTAAAGAAATATTGATCGACGATCAGAATTTATGATCCGATTTCACCTGATCGACAAACGATCAGCCCCGATCCAATGATCTGTTACAGGGTTAGTATAAAGGGCATGTTAAAGGGATAGTTGAGTTCTGTTGCAGAGGGCGCTACACAAAATAATTTTTTTGTGAGCTAATGAAAAACTGAGTGTCAAATTTGAAAGAACATACAATTTAAATGACAAAATCATCTTTGTTTGATCAAAATCGGTTCAAAGATGGCGGAAATATCCATAAATATAACGATTTCTAATCCAAATGTTGTAATTGTTCTCGCCCATCAGGTAATGCTGCATGCACACAAAGTGCTCTCAGAGAAGGGCAAGGTCCCGCCAGACGTCAGAGGGTTCAAGCATTCCCTCTATGATCTCTGGTTCAAACTCTACAGAAGAACAAGGGGCATGGAGTGAGTATTCTCTCTCTTACTGTTTACTTTTTCAGCCATTTTCAATCCACTGCAGGATGAAGGCCTCAGCATGATGTTTCCAAATGCCTCTGTTCAGCGCCTGTTGGTGCCAATTTGTCTCTCCCCAGTACTGTTGCAGCTCGTCTCGCCATCTTTTTCTTTGACGTCCCCTGTTTTGTTTTCCCTCATATGGTGTCCAGTGAGTGATTGCTGAGCTCCAGCGATTGTCATTCCTACGGCTGATGTGGCCCGCCCAATTCCATTTCATTCTTTTCACTGTTTCAAGGATGTCCTGGACTTTTGTCTGTTCCCTGATCAATTTGTTTGTTTTTCTGTCTTTGTATGTGATGCTTAGAATACTTTTTTCCATTTTGTTTTGAGATGCTGCTAGCTTTCTTTCCATTTTCGATGTTAGTGTCCATGTTTCTGCAGCATATTCTCTCCCACAAGAAACTAATTCTTAATCTTGTGAAATTAAAGGCCATCTGTACTGTTTTGGCTAGGAGGGATTAGACCACCTAGGGTGGTTACTGACAGGTGGCTATGTCATCAACTCAACTCTCAATTAACATAAGAAAAAGAGGATCATGGGGGACCAATGGTCACTGATTGGCATTGTTTTTTATATAGAGGGAGCAAGTAGCTACAAGTAGTACAATGGGGCTTTAATGCTACTAAATGTATTTATTTTTCTGTTTTGTGATCACATGATGTGTATTTATCATTGTACACTTCTTGGTTATGTCTGATTCTGCTGTGATGGGATCTTTGTTGAATTAATTGTTCAACCAATGGAGAAAAAAAAATTCCATTGTATGATACATGAATCAATCAATTCAATTCAATTCAATTTAATTCAATTCAATTCAATGAAACAGAAATTGATTTATCCTCTGTATAAATTGAGCAAAAGGGTTAGGGTAACTTGTGCATAATACATTTACTTCATTACTACAATATATATATATTACACTGTACTACTATATGTTGCTACTATTTTACTTTTTCTATAAATGATTTATCTTTGTAGGAGAGGTGAGGCTGATTCTTCTGGGTTTGAGCATGTGTTTGTAGGAGAGACCAAAGGAGGCACGGATGTGATTGGGTTCCATAATTGGATCCAGTTCTACCTAGAAGAGAAGAGAGGCCATGTAGACTACAAGGGATGGATCCCTCCAAGAACCAGGGTAAGTCTAAATTAATAAATATTTTAATAAAAATAATAATATAGAGTATTTGTAATGCCCCAACTCCACATGACTAATGTGTTCAAGGCGCATGGAGAACAAAAACTATAAGTACACACAAAAATGAACAACAACAATGTGAAAACAAATCTAAATCTACTGGAAAGCCGCTTTGAACAAATGAGTTTTGAGGGCATGTTTAAAGCAATCTACACTTGAAATATAACGAATATGTTGTGGCAATTGATTCCATAGGTGAGGTCCAGCGTGGGCAAATGACCGATCCCCCTTCCAATTACCCTTCCAATTGCAAATGTCTGTAAAACCCACCCACTACCAATGAAGCTACTTTAATTTTAATATTGGCATGTGTCGATAGATCCCTCCTTAACGTCATGAGGAAATGACAGCTTCAGTTTCTTGGGCATATTATGAGGAGAGAGGGCACAGAAAACAGGATACTGACAGGAACAATTGAGGGAAAGAGAAGCCGAGTGAGACAGCGCATCGAATACATGGATAAGTTTATTGGGCTTACTGGTAACAGAGTATCGTCACATTACAAAGAACCAGAGATAGAAGTAGATGGAAAGGTCTTGGTCTCCAGTATCTAGAACAGATAGGCACCTAATAAGCAAGCTAGGGATGTCGGGATATTGTGTAACAAAACGCCACGAGTACAAATTTGTTGACATCCCATTGAGACGAGTCTTTATTCAAATACTGCGTTTCATTTATGTTGGATAGTTTCATAAAATGATGATCAGTTTTCAGGCTCTGTTGTCTCTCTGTTTCAGGCTTTGTGTTGTATAGAACATAAATGGCTCTAGTATGATTAGAACTTAGTCATGCTAATTGAGTAAAACCAGCTGGCATCCCCCTAAATCTTCTTTGGATGTAGAATAGGTAACTGTTATCTAAAAATGTGCATACATTCCACAAACATGCTGATGCACTTTAATGCTGAAGACTGTACGGTGAAAACCTTCAGTATGTCTTTATTCAAAGGCATTTACTTGAACTTTGTTGCTCTAATGATCTCTTTCTCTTTGTGAGCAGGGAAAGAAGCGAGTGGCTGACAACACATCTCAGCTGGTTACCCTTCAGTTCAAGTGGAAGGATACCGTCAAGCCATTGGGTAGCTCCTTCATCGGAACCAGTCCAGAGTTTGAGATAGCGCTCTACACCATTCTGTACCACCTGGGAAAGAATGGCCCCAACCAGCTGGAGATTGAAGATTACGATGTGGAGATCGTTGTGCACTTCATGGGTAATAAGCTGGGTAGCTCGTATCCTGTAGCCCTGGCCCAGGCTTAGAGGGGCAGAATCCCCCCCCCCCCCCCCGCCCCCTCCAGGTACCCTCCCTCGGACAAGTGTATCTAGGGCTAGGGGGAAATGAGTAAGGGGGTAGTTGTCTAGGATGGGGTTGTTCTGGAAGAGGTAAATGTCTGTCCTAAGGGGTATTAAAGTGGTCCAGGGTATACTTGTTCAATGTTGATTACCTATTAAGGGATAGTATTGGGGGTTCTTGTCTTATAATCGCCTAATACTTCAAGTGGTATGGGAGTACTAAAACATTTATATTTGAAGGATAGTCATGCATGTACAGGTACATGAGCTTCCAAATAATGATTTAATGAATAATCTGTTGATTGTAGTTAACGTCACCACAATGCCTGTTATATGCAAACTGTTTCAGATGTCTAGATTTTCAGTATATTGTGAATTTTTAGGGGCAGGAACCCACGTATCTTACACTCAGGGATTGTAACAGAGTTAACAAAAAAACAGGTATGTGTAAATTTAACAGGGTGGAACTCAATTAATAGTAAATTGATGTTTCCATACAAACTTTGAATTGCATAGTGCATCTTCAGCACCTAGTCTTTTCTATCAAAAATTTTAAACACTATTTGTTTCGTTATTCAATGGGCCAGTAAGCATGATTCTACATATATGTACATGTCATAAAAGTTACTGTAAAAGTTATCTTGTACATCTTCCTGTACATAGTAACACAATCGCAGGGTAATAATTGGGACCGCCAGGAGGGTCAAATCTGACTGACATGAGCGCTATACAAGAACCCACTATTATTATTATTATTATAATTCAACCTCCAAGGCATACCTTTAATAGGTCTTGGACTGGGAATCCACCTCGTCCAATAAACGACATAACCTATGAAAAGAGGATTATAGCAATTTTGAAATGAGTCTTGATGCACAAACTACACAGTAGTGCCTACACCTACTACAGAAGTGTATAGGATCAGGGTACATACATATTAGTTAGATATTTGTTACTTGACATAGTGTTGATATTAGGTTAAGCCAGCAATGAATTATAAAATGAAATACTTGTGATCAGTTAGTAGTATTCTTTCAGCATGTATATAAATTCTTCATTATTGGATGAAATTCAGTGCAAACATTAGTTTATTATAGCTCTTTCAATCTGTACTGATCAAAGAAAATTAATGTATTTTTCATAGGCTCCCCAAATGCTAATATAAACTGTATTCTCTCTTCGATTTACTTGTAAGAATTCCTTTGAAATAATTGTGACTTTTTGAAAAAGTATGTATCTGTAAAGTTAGGTCGTAGCTATGGAAGTACTTATTTGTTAACAGAAATATGTAATTAATTCTAAACCTTGTTAAAAAAAAATAGAGAGATTCTTAAAGATAAGTGAAGAAAGATGTTCCCAAGTCAGCCATGATATTATTGCCCTTTACTGCCTCTGTTCTTCGCCAAACTTATTTGATTTTGAATTTATTAACAACTGATATGTAGATCATGGCCTGTATTTGCAAAGTTTATGTCATGTAAAGACGAATTATGTAGATTGATTTAGTGTATGTTAGAATAGGCATGGATATACATACAGATACATTTGTAATATTTTCTGTGAAGATTAATCATTGCACTTGCCAGTTACTCATACGGTGTACCCCAGGGAACAGTGCTACCGCCATTTCAATACATGTACTTAAACAAGTGCACTGCTATTTCTCTTTGGAGAGATACTTGTAATATATGCAATTAGTCAACAATCTGGATGTGCTAACTATGTGTTACATACATGTGTATCATCATTATTGCCTCATTAGGAGAAATGGAAAATGCAGGTATTCTTGATATCATTCCCAGTCTCTACCTGTCGCCAACTCTAAATTGGCCCCTCTCCTGTCATCATGGATGGATTTTGGACATCATTATCAAGTTATGTTATGTTTATCTGTCACTGCAACAATAATGGGTCATGCAGTATATGGTTAGATGGGAGAAATGCTTCCTTCCGTTTTTTCTAACAGCATTATTTCTATTTTTTTCTTGAAATGTTTATTTGTCAGAACATAAACATTAATATGAAATACATAGACGAAAGGAAATCATTTATGTGTTTATATAGTGGTGCAGGGTATCATATATTTTTAAGTTAAGTCTTATAAAGCAATAGTTTTGTAACTGAAGTGATTTAAATTTTATATTCTCAATGACTATTGTCAGGTAAAAAGATCATAAAATGATATATCATAAATTTCACAAATCTTTTGAAGTATGTTTCTAAACCCTTTTGTTTTTGTTCAAATGTTCTGTCTTTACTTACAAAGTACTTAAAGAGATGTGAGTTTTTCTGATATATGTAAATGAGAGGGGATCTGGGATTTGTGAAAGAGAGGGGGATGTTCTTATTCCCCCACATCAGACAAGCAAAAAAAAGGGCAATATCAAGCTGAAAGGAGGGGTTTAAAACTTCAAATGCCCTCAAATTTGGTCATCCCCCAAAAGAAAGTTACAGTAATTATATGCTTCACGTGCACCCAAGTATTGGGGAAAAAAATTATTAAGTTAAAAAAGCTTTTAAAGGCTTGTCCACATGGTATGCCATGGTTAAACGCAAGAGTTTTTAGTCGTGGGTGTAAGGATGACAAAAGTAGTAGTGCACAACAAAGGTCCTATTTACTTTATCTATGTGTTATGAGATACAAAAATATAGAGGGCAGTATGCTTTAAATGTGGCAAACCACCATGGTTTACCACCGAATATATAAAGAAGCCTGTAGTTAATTTATCTCCAGACTGTGCAGAGGATGAATAAATAAAATGCCAATATGAGCTTTATTTGAATGATCTAGGGGGGGGGGGGATGTTTCACAAAGACTAAGATCTGCTTTAAGTTGGACTTAACTATGGCAGGCCGTTCATTGGTTTTGGTTTCTCAAGGGACGTACAATTCATGGTCACAAATCTACAGAATTTACATTTCTTGATAATTCATATTGAAATAAAAAATATTATCTTAAGATCATAATGGTGAGAGCAACCAGTGGCATGAACTGCCTGCCATAGTTCAAGTCCAACTTAAAGTTGATCTTGAGTCTTTGTAACACCCCCTTGGGTCATATTCATATAACCTTGCCAAGTCTAGTTGTCAACTAAGTTTGTACTATAGCCTACATCACAAGTTCATAAATAGCTTAGTAAGATTCTATGAATATGGGCCCTGGTAATGGTAGCAAAAAATATTAAATTAAGAGTACTTTCCTGTTACTAGTATAACTGGATGTGCCCTTCTCGACAGTGCTAGTGCAATGCTATAGTGACAGACCATCTTCATTAGTCGAAGCTGTCTATGCTTATATCACATAATTGTTATGTTATCAAATAACAAATCAAATACACACAGTGATTCTATGCAGAGCATTTTTGCTTGTTTTATTTCATTCACAGAAATGAGGAAAATGACTCAATGAGATGTTCCGCATACCTTCATAATATTTACAATATCACAAACTTGCATTACATTCTACAATAAATGCAATAATTCTAGTATTCACCAAGAAAAAAAAACATTTAGGAAGGAGACAGAAATAGAAATGACAATATATTACTGTTATACTTTTTTCATTTA
Source organism: Strongylocentrotus droebachiensis (assembly GCA_035222895.1). Classification (NCBI taxonomy): domain Eukaryota; kingdom Metazoa; phylum Echinodermata; class Echinoidea; order Camarodonta; family Strongylocentrotidae; genus Strongylocentrotus; species Strongylocentrotus droebachiensis. The sequence continues at coordinate 170,371 of JAVYIG010002532.1, read as the reverse complement.
CAAAATATCACAATATTCACAAAATTATTATTCTCTTATTCCCGCTCTCCAATCATAGAATGACATTGCCAGTCTGCAGATAGACACACAAAGGCATGAGCACATCATATAAATTCAAACATCAAAACCCATATTCCATATATTCCAATTAGCAATAAAAAGTAATTCATTAGTACTATATAAACCATCCATGTTCCATCACCTAATTATTTTAATATGCCCAGAAAATTTATCAAACCTTGAGCCTTATTAATACCAAAATAAAAAATTTCATTCGAAATGAACCCTGTCACATTGCTCCCACAAAAGATACTTATAAACATAGAAACCTCATTAGTCCTTCTAGTTTAAGAGCTATAATATAAATAATCATAATTTATATATTTAAATATCTAAGATTCATCATTCTAAATTTCAAGAAGCAAACACTTTGGTTCAAGCATATAACAAATTCATGTTTGCCACTGTATTGTGGCTTTATGACCATTCCCTTCAAACTCTGTATCAGTTAAAGATGAAGTTGAGTTATGGTCATGCGATTGCATTGTGAAAGAAATAGTGTGGAATCGACCAGAAAAGGTTGATCATCTAGCATATAAGTATTTGTGTGTATTGCAAGGTTCTGGAATCATCAAAATGATAAGAAATTCCGCCAAGTCTTCGTAAAGTTACGAACACTGTACACAGAAAGATGAATATGGGACTACACGAACACATGGCGCAAAAATCTGCCTTGAATTTTATGATGTTACATGACATATTTAGAATTTGAAGGCATTTAAAGAGCCATGCTTTTCAGGGAATATGTTTTATCTGATGTTCTTCCACACTTGCATAATAACAATGATAACGCTCACAAAATATTTTTCACCTCTTCCCAGAACTCAACCTTCTCTTTAAAGAGATAAATCTGTGTATATGCACTTGCAGAAAGCCATTGTAATTGTGAATTTGTCAAAAATCTGAATACATGGTACATGTAGAAACATCGTAAAGGATGGGGAGATGATGCACATAAGGAGTGTGTCTTTGAAATTCAGTTATCATGATGATTACCGGCAAACATATATGAGAAATATATGTTGGTATTCCCACCTCTGATGTGCAGCAAGGAGACTACAGCGCGTTGAAAACGGTCAGGCGGTTCAGTGAGTAAAAGGAGGGGCAGTTTTGGGCGGTTTAGTCCCTTAAGTGTTAACTTACATGCATAGACTTCAACCCTCAAAGAAAATCCGATAAAGCTATGGATTTGGTGTTTCAAATAGAAATTCATTGTATTTCATTATCTCTTGATACTTTTATAAGTATGATATTGTAAATTTAATTCCAATTGACAGGAAATAGTTCATTGAGGCTTTCTAAATCAAGGTAACTAATTTTTCATCCACAAACAAAAATTTAGAAATAGACAAATCGCACTACAAAAATAACAAGATGACATGTAGACAAGATTTAACCGATTCTTAACAAAACAGCATACCAACCAAAAGAAAAAAACATAAACTTTTTCTATCTGTCACATTCCAATTTAAACCCATTAATCTCCATGTACGATCATTATATGTACCAACATTTAAGCATTTGATGTGTACACATATTATAAGGAATAGAAAAGGAAATAGTGTATTGAACATTCAAAAAATGACGAGGGATTTATTTCAAGATGATATAAAGAATTCAATACCAACACCTGCAGCACAAAAGAAAGTTTGTTTTGTTATCAATTATAATCAATGATGTAATTGATTGAAGTGTAAAAAAGGTCTACCTACTGACGTACATCAAATGTCTAAAAGCCACTGGATACCTTACGACAAGGTTGTGACTGGATTTTGGAAAATAACAACAGGTTCCAGATTGTTAGACGTCTCTCAAAAATCAAAATTACCGTATAAGCATTTTTTGCAAATTTCGCGAATCACTCATTGATCGCAAATTTAAAGATAAAGACCAGTTATGGTCATGCAATTGCATTGTGAAAGAAACGTTGTGGAATCGATCAGAAAAAGTTGATCATCTAGCATATAAGTATTGGGATATACTGCAAGGTTCTAGAATCATCAAAATGATAAGAAATTTGGCCCAGTCTTGGTAAAGTTACAAGCACTGTACACAGAAAGATGTATATGGGACTACGCGACATGTGCGCGACATGTGTGCAATATCTATCAGGTCCAAATATATCAATTAGTAGGCGGTTTCTCAGCAAAATTTGTATCACCACGTATTAGTCAAAGCATATTCTTTCACATGATTGGTAATAAGAGCTTCAATTTCAATTTTTGAGAGGGGGGCGTTTCCAAAACTGATCTTTACCTTTAACTATAAATCATATTACAATTCAGGCCTTCAATCAAGAAATTTCATCTCTGTAATTGCATTACTGATCCTTTTACAATTTCTTTCAAAATGCAGTCAGAGGCTGTTCATGATGTGCGCTTTAGCCTAAAGGACACTTCAAACTCTTCTGGAAATCATTCAAGCAAGGAAAAGTATCCAGTTTTTCATTAAAAGGTTTTGTAATTTTTATCCCTACTTGATTTTTTCTTATCATGACTTTTGAAGATATGCTTTTAAAAAGATTCATCACAAATTTCATGAAAATACAACAGCCCCGTGTCCAGAATGCTTACCTACCAACAAGAACTATAAATACCTATCTTATTATCTTATTAGACATGATACACATAGATTAGAAGGACCTATACAATCATTATGACAGAAAGCTCCGCAGCCTTTACACATTACCATAGCTTTGAGACGACATGTGCATTTACCTGCCAGAGTGGAGCTGCCATCTGGACTATCCTTGCCACCAGAGGGCAGTATACTGCTCTTACTTGTGGTCGGGCCGGACATGACGACGGAGCTCTGACAGGAGCAGACGGCGTTCTGCACCGTTGAGTTGTTGTTGGAGAGGGGGACCACCTTAGCGACTGTAGGCTGACTGTGCGTTGAATCCTTGCCCGGTAGCTGCACGGTGGTGGATGTGTGCATGGCACCATTAGCTATACTCACTCTCCCATGAACTAAATTGACTGTTCTGTTTTCAGTGCTTGCAGAGGATATTTGCGCCACCTTCCCAGCACTAGGAACCGAGCTCTGATTCCCTCGAGAGGCGTTGGACAAGCCACTGGTGACGGTACTGGGCGGAGTTACACTAGCTACAGCTTTGCTAGACGGTAGCGTGATATACGTCACTGTCTTTGAATTATTGCCTACTTTGCTTGATACCAATGTTGCTACAGAGTTTGTGGTCTTGAGACTCGACTGGTGACTATTCACTTGCACTACTCTTGAAGCATTGCCAGGTAGTATACTCATGTTTGACTGAGAGACTAGAACAACACTCAGACCAGGCTGTGTCTTGATGATAATAGGTTTGACCGTCTGTATCACAGGTTGACCGGGGCTGGAGTTTGAAACTGTGACGGTCAAGACTTTATTTGGAGAGCCACTTTTAGATTGTCCTTGTAACCCTTCTATGTGCATCCTGGCACCGACGCCTCCAGTCACAGATGTAGCGTTGCTTGGCACTATGGATTTGAGATTCATCCAGTTGTGTGATGTCGCACGAGGTCTACCTAGAATGGCTGGAGAGTGTACTGAAGGTCTTGCAGCACCTTGCGCATTACCAGGCACCAACCTTGCATGTACCTTAGCAGAAGTCTGTGCTTTAATATGTGCCAATGTCCGTGTCTGACCTTGATGAGTCCTGACGGCCATCTGGGCTTTGATCTGCGCGAGCGTTCTTGTTTGAGACTGGACCGGTTTGAGTTGTGCCTGGCTCTTAATCTGAGCCAGAGTCCTGGTCTTGGACGAGCCACTCGGAGAAGCATCAGAGTCGACTCTCTGTCTCTTTTCCGGTGACTCCTCTGAATCTGATGGACGCTTGACAGACAGGTCGGGTGGTATCAGTTGACCTGATCTCTTGACCTCACCAACCTTAGGTCCTCCGGCTGCAGCCTGCTGTCGCTGACTTGCAGCGGCCATCGTCGACAGCAATGTGCTACATGAATACTGAGCAGGACTTGCAGTAGCAATACTTGTTGTAGTCAATGTGGATGATTTTGCTTTCTGCGATGATGAACTGCTACCACTAATTACACTACTGCTGCTACTGCTAGAACTCCTCTCTTTAATGATAGTCTTTGACAATTTCTTAAGGATAGACACTCCTCCTGCTACGCCGTCTTTCGGTACGGAGATCTTGAGGATGATCTTTGCTTGTGGTTGTTGTACTCTGTGATTAACAATGTGCTTCGGAGGCTTGGTTGGTGCGGATTTTGTCGAACTTGACACGGTCGCTGAAGCTGTTGACGAAACTGACGTTGAAGAGGACGAGGCTTTGTGTATCTTTGGTGGTGTTTTGGCAGACTTTGTAGGACTGGAATAATTGGACTGAATTTCAGGTACGGATGATTGGCCCCACACTGGTTCAAAGTGCTTAGTCTAGAAAGAAAAACAAAAAATTGGGTCATTCAATAAATCATTATTATTATCCATATAAGACTTCCGAGTGGTACAATAAATCAGTGTATTCAATATCGTTAGCACAGTACCCGGATGACTGATCAATTTTGTTTTTGTATTGCTCATTCATCCAGGAACTTCAAATATTGATATCGATATCATATCGATATCACATGAAAACAAAGCCATATTTGCTGAGTTAAGTCAAATTTTGTTATTTCGCTAGTCAGCCTGATATAGATAATAATAATAATATTGTATGGCTATGTTTTGTCTGATACAAGAATATATTGCTCTCGCTATGACAATATTGGACTCGTCTCCAACTCGTTCAATATTGTCATAGCACGAGCAATATATTCTTGTATCACACTCAAAGCCATCCAATATTATATAAATACTCCAACCTCAAGGGGCAGAATTATGTGACTGTGGTATGAGGGTGGTAATGGTACATGGTATAAGCAAGCTTAATTCTAACATAATGCATACCTGCCAAACCTTTAACAGCTTATAATAGAAATCTCTCAAGGAAAAATTAGGAATTGGTCTATTTTGTATACTTTTCACACAGAATATTTCAGGAAAAAAGGAATCTAGGGTTCAAAACATTGAAGGCCAAAAAATAGGAATCATTCCTCCAAAATAGGAATTGTTGGTAGCTATGACAATGTCTCAACCAAGAAAGGAATGGGTGCTTTAAATCAAGAGACATCAAGAAAACAAAGACAATGTGATCCATGATTTCTTCAAGTCAACATCACAAGTACAAGAGGGTAATAACATGTCCCTTTATATCCAAAGAAAGCCTCAAGTACAAGGTAGATTGTAGATTTTATCAAGAATATCTTGAACTCCTTGAGATGATGGTCTGTAAGGTCAAGATCCTGAACCTTTCTTTATGTGCCTTTCTTCATCTCACAAGAAAGTTAATGAGACAAAATCAGAGATCATATTTCCTTGCAAAATGCAGATGATTTGGCAGATCATGTGCACTTGTCCTGATTGTGTCAACAGCCTAATATTTTGGATCTTGCCATCCTATCTTTCCAGAGGCACTCCTGAAACCCTGAATAACTACAACCAGAATACATCTTCTTTTTTCAAGAAAATGAAATAGGATTAGATATGGACATTTCTCACCATGTAAATACTTCTTCTTCTTTTTTTCCCGTGAAAATGGGTCTCTCATTGAAACATGTACTAAAGGAACCTGTCTACAATACCACTTTTTGTGTTTCCCTTGGACGGTCGCTATAGACAGGTTTGACTGTACTATCTTTCACCATCCAGTAATAGTTGGGTCAAGGAGAAGCATTTGATACTGACCTTCCAAGGATCTAACTTGGCCCTCTCCTTGTCCAGTTCAGCTTTTAGTTTGGTTTGAGATTCAGGTGTGAACTCCCCGCTGGCTAGACGCTCACGCCACTTGGTACAGGCCCTCGCAAAGAATTCATTGTCCAATGCTGAAGCTCCCAATCTAATAAAATCAAAATCAGTTCAGACTTATTCAGATTATCAACAGCATTTGAACAATATCATATATAACGAGAGCTACTCAACTGGAGGCATAAAAAAAGGGAAAACAAATAATGAGTTTTGTTCAAATACAAAATGTAAAAAAAAGGTCTAAAGAAGCAAAACAAAGCATGGGGAAACCAACAAAAAGCGTATCGTCACATTAAAGTTCGGAAAAAAACATTAACATAAAATCAGAAGAAAATGACCCTTTATGCTCAAGGCTACACATTATATCAGCAAAGTAATTTTGGGCTATTTGTAATGAACATAGACAGATGAGGAATTCAAGTTGGCAGTCCAGACCATGTGTACAACACATAGTCTGTTTTCTACTGTTCATTGACTGGGATTCCCAGCAATTTTTGCAATATATTTTTTCTCATATTTTGCTTATAGATGCAACCTGTTCCGCTGCATGATGAACAAATACAGGATTACTTCCAGGCAAATCACCTAGAAATGCAATGCCCTTGCCAGAACTCAGCTTAAACTGTTATTTGATAAACAGAACCCCACTCCAGGGACCAGTTTCACAAAGCCTTTTTTCAATGACAAATGACAAAATCAGAGACAAACCTGCTGATAACCAATCAGAAGCAAGTATTTCAGTAGCTTATAACAAAAACTGTCATTTGTCACTGATAACAAGTTTTGTGAAACGGGTCCCTGGTGTTGCCAATTTGTACTTACCTAAGACAATCATCAGGTCCTTTATGTCTGTCGTTGGTAGCGAGCATCTTTAAGAGTTTATGTTGATGGTGAGGGGGAAGGCTAGCAAAGGTGTGCTTGTTTATCAGATTCTGAAAAGGGTAAGAAGTGAGATATAAAAACAACTATATTTTCTACAGGTTTGTATAATAAAATCTATACATGTATATATTTCTTTTCTTTTACAGGTAGATACAAGGTCACAACTAGAACATCACATCACTTCATAAAAGCACATTTCATGATTCTATTACTATCATCTATGTACGTGGTGTCAAAGTCTAGACCATGTAAGATTATATCTGAGAGACATCAGGAATTCAATTTGTAAAAAATTAAAAGTATAGAAAAAAATGAAAAAAGAAGTTTTACAACAAAATGCAGTATGTATTTACATATTTACATATACAATGATATATAACATCGTGATTATTACCTTTAAATTAACATTGGCAAGAACAGAGTTGGGGGTTTCTAGGTCAACTTGTGGTTTCCTCCTAAAGTCCAGGAAAGGTGCTGCAAAACAAGAACAAATTAAATAAAAAGAGTTATCAAATTAGAACTCTCTATACCACATATATTGCAAAATTCCATCTATTATGCAATGTAGCCCTGGCACTGATCAGAATCTGGAAACCACAAAATTCTGGTGATGCAAGCATTGTGATTTCATTTGTAAAGTAAACATACCCTGTAGGAGACAACTTCTGCAGTATGCTGTAGGCAGGTTTAATGAATATTGTATCATAAACTAATCTATAGACAATAGAGAAAGAAAACAATTAATTGCCTTGATTCAAAATTTAAACAACTTTTTTTACAACATAAACTGAACGAAACAAAGCAAAATGTTGACAGAGCCAACATAAGTCCAACAAGAAAGTTTTGCACATTGTGCAAAATTTCTGATCTTTAAACATTTTAGTATTTGAGTTGACTACATTACTTTAAAGTTGTTCATATCCTGAATTTACTGAACTTACATGCGCCATATTTCTTGTTTTTCTTGTGTCTCCGTCTTGGCTGCGGAATGAAGAACAGATAATTGGTAACATCTAATTAATACGCAACAAACAATGCTACAACCACGTACATCACAGAAAATCAACACATAATATTAAATGGATCTGACTCTCACTTTGCAATACCTATGTTGTTACATAAAAGTGTCGTGGAATATTGTCATGGAAGTACTTGAAGAATTCTAAATGAAAGTGATGGAGTCAAAAGTTAAGCATTCATATGTGTGATTTCAATCAAACAAAATTGGATCTTAGATTTACTTATCACATTTTAAACTTCTCTTACTAGTATTTACTTCAGAATAAAATGTTTCCTTTTTTTCACTATTATTATTTTATCTTCTTTCTCTTTTATGAAGTCTCCTTCTTCACGTCTTGAATATGCCTTTACCTGTAGCAAACTTTCTACGGAACAAGAAAGGGATAGAGGGCTCGTTTGAAAATAGAATAGAAACTGACCTTCCCACTGAAGCCTGGAAGGGAGGCTAAGATCTCACTAATAGTCTGTGACCTTGGTAACATGTGAAGTCTATGATCTACATCGGGACTGGGTTTGGCACTGTCAACTTCATCTGCTTTCAAATAGGAAAATGAATATTCATCAGACTATCTGCTTTCAATTATGAATATTAAATGCATAAATGAATATTAATCAGACTTTCTGTTTTCAATTATGAAAATAAAATGCAAAAATGAATATTTATCAGAAAATCTACTTTTAATGATACCAATAAGAGGCATAAATGAATATTAATCGGACTTTCTGTTTTCAATTATGAAAATAAAATGCAAAAATGAATATTAATCAGACAATCTACTTTCAATGATACCAATAAGATGCATAAATGAATATTAATCAGACTTTCTGCTTTCAATTATGAATATATAATGCATAAATGAATATTTATCAATCTGGCTTCAGTTATGAAAATTAGATGCAAAATGAATATTAATCAGACAATCTGCTTTCAATCATGAAAATATGATGCTTTTTTTTTTAATCACACTGTCTACTTTCAATTATGAAAATTAGATGCATTCATGAATGTTCAGCAGACTATCTGCTTTCAATTATGAAAATAAGATGCATTAAAAAAAGATGAATCATCCTGTCTACTTTCAATCGTGAAAATTAGATGCTTTCATGAATATTCATCAGACTATCTGCTGTCAAATATAAAAATTAGATGCATGAAATGTTAATCAGCCTATCTCAAACCACGATGCATTATTACTGTACTTTGAAGAAATCTGCTATAGGGCCAATTTACAATGTTACTTGAATTGACAACAAAAACGATGTTCGCATTTGAGGTGATTGAAAGCATCACATGTTTCAACTTTCAAGACATTATCCTAGAATTGATTTCTTCAAAGTCTGTGCAATTGTGTTACTGATCCGTTAGTTTAAGTTAAATGCTCAACAAATGAAACAGCATACATGAATGAAAATGAAAAGAATATATATATTTGAGTCAAATCTTAGTTTGTTAAATGAAATATTTAAATAAAAGATTTTCAAATCTTAAATTTGGGAATAAATAAAAAACAAATCCTTATTCCTCAAAAATGCAATCTGTTACTACATGATTTAATGCAATTGATATGAATTTTAGATGATGGTAAATGTATACAAAAGGTAAATGTTGAATATATTAATGCTGCAAATTTCATGAGCAAAGTTATGTTCTAAAAGATGCTTTTTTAGGAATGGATTAGTCTACATCATTGATTAGTGATATATAATAGGCAACTCTCACAATACATAAAAACAATGGCTTTTTATCCCTGGTATTACAAAAATGCCTGTAGCAGCCAGGGATTTTCTCTGAAAACAATGATATTCAGTGTAAACCATGTAAAATGAGCTCTTTTTCATAAGAATATACATGTAAGACATGTTCAAGAGAAGCTCACACTGATATAAAGATGGTTTTAATAGAAGAAGAAAAATGAGAGGAACCGATGACTAAAAGTTTGACCAAATTCTGATTTAGGATAAGAAAATTATGAATTTTTGAAGTTGCAATCAACAAACAAAAATTGGCAACTCTGTGGCGTGTCTTGCATGCTCTCTTCCCATTTGCTCAGTAGCTAAAAAAATTAGGAACTTTTAGTTTCCCCCAAGAAAATTTGTAATCATACATACGATGTACAGCCTAAGTATAATTATTGCAAATGTTTCTATACAACCCCTGTACATGTAAACAAATCTATTCCATCATCAATAACAACAAAAATAAAAGTTTATGAAATTTCATGTACAGAGCAAATTGGAGAGGAGCTTGCAAGATATGTCACAGTGTTGCCAATTTTTGTTTGATTGATCACAACTCAATAAGCAGGGGTGATAGTAAGCACACAAAAACAAACACGCCCCCCTTGAGTAAAAAAACACAGAGAGGATTCGGGTGGGGGGGGGGGGGGAAATGGCATTGAACAACATTCACCCCCTTTTGATTAAGAAGATAAGGGAAAAAATCTGGATCAAATCGGGAAGAAGAAAAAAGGGAGAACAAAATTGGGTAACAAAAAAAAAAATCAGTAAACCGATTTAAATCAGGTTTTTATCAGGCCTGAATAAGTCATCAATTTTAGACTTTTAATCAGAATTTGCTCATTTTTTCACTGACCTTTTCTTCTCATTGTTCTGCTTTTATTAAAACCAACTTAATATCAGAGTGGAATTCCCCTTTATTGATAAAATAGCATTCACAGTCGAAACCTGTTGTATAAGACCACCTGTCTTCTGTAGCAACTCATTTCTCTCTCTAATGAGCAGGACATATTTATCCCACTCCTCCCACTCCCCCCCCCCCCCCCCTCCCCCACAAAAAAAAAAATGCAGGTGGATGATACATGCAGATGATAATTATCGCTCAAAGCAGAGACAAAATCAAAAGACCAAGTCCTGGAGATGTTAGTGAATACATTTTGATGAGAAACAAATGAAGTTGACACTAAGTTTAAAAAATGCAAACAGATTATACCTGACAGGCCAAAGTAATATTTTTTTTTAAATAAATGTATAACTTGTAGAAGATAAAATAAGTACCTCATAAAAGAAAAAGGACATTTGTTTCAGTTGTACATGAATAGCATGTATTGCAGCTTTTTTTCGCAAACATTCATATTTTGCTAACGTAAATTTACACATATCACAGTATGATGCTAAACAAAAGATATATTTATGAATGAAAGTGGCAGCCAATTAAATTTCAAACCACCATATAACCAAGTAAGTTAAACATCTGCAATACATGCTATCCATGTGAAACTGAAACAAATGTCCTTTTTCATTTATGAGGTTGTTTCGTTGTTATTTTGAACAAGGTAGCCTGTGGAGGGCTAAATACTTTTAATTTATGTTTAATTATGAATGAATGAAAAGCATTAATATCAGCATCGCCTGCACTCATGATTATCATCTTGTCCTGATTCTCCCATCAACACAGTATAAGATGCTGGCATCATATAAGCAATAGCTTGAGCCATAATAATTGACACATTTTTTTTTCTTTTTTTTCCTAATGTTTTCAACTTCGTTATGAAATAAACCATTTTTGGATAAAGTAGATTTGCTTACTGTTGTCACTTTGGGAAGGAACATGTAGAAAATAACTCCCTACAAACAAGAATGAAATCACAGAAAGCAAGCATAACAATCAAGGGTCATCACAGTGTCATCAAGGATTCATTACTGGATTTCACTACGATGGTGTGGGATTTAACAAGGGCTCCACACTGAATGCATGAGCCCTACATCGATGGTTCAGTGACACAAAGACGTAACTCCATATTTTGCCAAAATGAGTATGTGATATAAAAATGTTAAGAAAAATGTGGGCTTTCCAGGAAACACAAAGACTCAACTCCACCCAACACCCCATTGAAGTCAATGGCTAGTGAAACATAGACTTCACTCCTCAAGGCCCAAGTGCTCAGTGACACATAAACCACTTTTTCTCAAAATGGCCAAAATGGATTTACGTCTTTGTGTCACTGACCCCTCGACATGTTAAAGCTTGGAAATTTGACAGCCCAGACTTGTATGAACTCTAATGTTTACAACAGTTCTAAACAGGGCTTGCAGTGGACTTTTTTTGTATTGGTTGCCTGTTTGGCAATTTGAGATTTCCAAATTCAACTTTGTATATATATACTGTAAAATAGTGTAAAATTCACATGATACGAAATACCTAGTTTATTAGAGGCCAAGGCAGGGCGATTCTGTGAAATTTATTCTTATATTTATCAAAATAAAAAAAGAAACAGTTGATTTTTGCGGTCCATGGATATGCAATGTCCTAGTGACACATGGAATTGCAAAATTAAGACATTTAACAGTTTGATTGCCCGACCTATTCTGCGTGGTTAAGAGCATAAAGTCAATCATAAGCCTTATTCCTAAGCTACAGTACTTACCGTCAGCTTTGTCAGGTGGTTTCAATGGTTTAAGTATGATGCGTGGTATAATGGTTTGCTTCCGTCTATGTCGATGAGATGATGATGATGATGAGGGACTATGAACACGGAACATCTGCTGCTCGGTATCTTCCTCCTTCTCCTCTTTCCTCTCAGTCTTTAACCTAGAGTCTGCTCTGCCGTTGGTTGTACTGCTGCTACCACTACCTAGCTCAAAGCCACCTTCTCGCTTAAAACGCTCACAGGATGGGATGGCGAAGTGAGCCCTCTCTGGGAGAACACACACAGCTGTGAGATATGAACGCATTTAAGGCTTAATACTGGGCCTTCAAATAAACGTATACCGGTAGACACATTTTAATTGTACATATTAAGACATATTCTATCTATCAAGGTATTTTCTCCTACATGTAGCTCAGAGGTTGGTACATGTAGCAACACTTTCCACACTTCTCTGTTTTCTGCCATTCCAGTACACTCTTACAGGGTCATTCCACTCCTGGGGAGTGTTTCACAAAAGACTAAGATCGACTTTAACTTGGACCTAACTATGGTAGGCCATTCATGCCACTGGTTGCTCTCACCATTGTGATCTGTAGTTAATAAATGTAAATTCTGTTTTTGTGACCATGATTTGTACGTATCTTGAGAACCCAATGCCAGTAAATGGTGAGAGCAAACAGTGGCATGAACGGCCTGCCATAGTTAAGTCCAACTTCAAGTCGATCTTAGTCTTTGTGAGATACCCCTAGTTCTTTGTGTTCCCCTCCTAGTTACAGTAGTCTTGTTTTCCTATTTCTAATAAGACATATGACTATGTAGTTTTCATCTATTTCATGCATTCTGTGCATTGTCGAGATTCAATTTTTAATGTCAGTTTTCAAATTTACATGTCAGTTTTGTTATTGCTACTATTGTTATTATTATTAATGTTGTATTTTCTTTCTTTCCTCGAATGTATGTACCGGTATATATTGTTTATGTTGCTTGTATATGTATGTCACTCACCAGTGGGGGACAAATTTCTGTATTTTTTTTAAATCAGACAATCAATTATCTTAAATTAAATCTTGAATATGATATTTTGATACAAAGGCAAGAATCACAAACCAGGATGACACCCTTTGAACATAAGAAAAACAAAAAATTTCCTAAATCTATTACATAATTTTGTAGACCAAATGGATATTTAACAGGATATACCAACACTGAAAAAATGTTACTACCCACCAGTATAAAGCAAACTATTAATTTTAAACTAATTGCTTTCAGTTTCTTAGTAAGTACATGCATCAAGTCTCAAACAGTCTTTTGAGTTCTGTATCTGTATTGTTAGGTCAGCAAAATGTCTGTTCGGACACATCCACGCTAACTTTGTGATGACAGAGCTACTGCAATGATGGACAAATTTACATACCGGTAAATGGAAATGAATTCCCATAGAATAAAATCACAAATGCTCAGAGCAATTTGTAAGTGATGAATTGGCAAAACAGTTTTAATATAAACTCTATGATGGCTGATTTTTTTTTCTTCCTGAAATTTCACTTCAAGCATTATAAATATTCAAGGCGTATCACTACCATAATATCCTCAATTGGCAACATAGTGGTATGACCATGGTACACATGAAGGTTGGTACTGTATACAGTGGCCCACGACTTTAGATCATAGAATTCTCTTCTCCATCGGGCAAATAAAAAACCCTTATCCTAGAGGATAAGACAGTTAACCCACAAGATATGGTTTGATTTGGTGAGAGTTAAGCTCGTCTGCACTAGTTTGGCCAGGGGATTAAACCTCCCTGCAAGGTCACTAACAGGTGGTTATCTCATCAAATCAGCTCTCAATAAAAATAAGAAAAGGGGATCATGGGGGACTGACAGGCACCGATTAGGCATTTTTTGCTATAGAGGGCGCAAGTAGCTATAAGTAGTGCAGTGGGGCTTTAAGACACACATCTTCCATGGACTCTATCCAGAGTTATTAGAGAAGCGATGATTACTTACGTCTTTTCTTGATGGGTACATAAGGCTTCTCAGATCCATCAGCGTTGGTATCATCAGATGTCTGAGTATTGAAAACATCTGTTCCATCTTCAGTTTGCATCTCTAACATAGCTGCAGCTTCCTTGGGCAAATCAGTCTGAAGTAAAATATAATGGTTTATTTATTCAAAAATCACATTGCAGCCCAAAGGCTGAATTGGCACAATCTTTTTACAAATCTTTGACATAAAAACAAATTATAATGAACATTGTAAAAGCATTACCTGTACACAAAATAATAACTACATACAAAATTAGTAACATAATATATTCAACAAAATAATATATTCTTTTACATTTTAAACCAAAATAGCTCGAATTGACAGATGGTTTAAAGGCACATAGATTAATAGATGATCAGATTGAGAGAGGGAGAGAGAGAATCAAGAAGGGAGAGAGAAAAGGGTGATGAGAACAAAAATATATCTTGTTCAGATGCTTAATAGTTACAATTACAGTCAGTATTATTCATTGATTGGCTTTTCAATTCAATTCAATTCAAACATTTTTTTAACACTCTTCATAGAAAACATTTCAAACATACAAAATTCAGAATAGATTGATAACCCAAAAAACTGGATGGAACTTTGACTGCACGCATGGAGGAGAGGGTTCTTTTCAGTAGGCCTTTGGACCTCGTCCCTGGATTCATACAATCAACCATGTAACATTCAGTGTTCTCAACGAAAGGATTCTTCCTATCAGGTAGTGGCATGATACAGTTGTAAATACATGTGAGTACGTTTAACAATAATTATACCCTCAGTAATATTACTGAAATAGCAAGAAAACCTCAGTCTCTCTCAGAGATATAAACTTCATGAATCAACATAATTACTGCGCCACTGCGGGTCATTCACAAAAGCAATGACGTCAGAAAATGTCCTTGGGCCTATAATTCACAAAAATATAGGTTTATACAGTAAGTTATGACTTATGAATGCCACAGTACATCTCAGGGTCTACGTCCAACTGATGGCAGCACATCGCTGTCCACAATTTTAATAGCACATCACTGTACATGTACATGTATGTATTTTGCACCTCGATTATTGCCTACAAACATTTTTGACATGGCACACACCACACTGCAGTGTGTAATCTTCGTTGTATGAAGTAGCACTTAATGAGGAAGAAGAAGAAGAAGAAGAAATATTTCTACTTTGAGATGCAATATGAAGATGGGTTCTTTTGACTCACCTTTAAGCCATAGACTCCCATCAAGCCTCCCACCTTGTAGAACGCACTATCCTTTCCTCTGGATCCTGAGTGAAGCATTGCATTCAGGCAGGCAAGGGGCTGCGTACCACTACAAAGCAATCAAAAGGAAGGAAGAACAACGTTTATTCATAAAGTCTTCTTCCAAGGCTACATAAATACTAGCACTACAACATGTACAAGTACATAATTTAGTGGCCATTTCTATGGTATCATAAACATACTGGTACAGTATGTTTTCATTTTACCATGATCTTTCATTGTTTATTGTAGAAAATGATTCGGATACATGTATCAAACAATGCTCAACTAATATTTCTTTCATCGGTGTGTGGAGCAAAAATATTTAGGCCAGGGTCTTTGTACAACAACCGATGCTCATTAAAGTATCGTGAGTGAAATTGGGGAGGGGGGGGGGGGTGTACTGGAATCCTGTGATCAGGTGCATTACTTCTATGGGAGCTCTTATTAGATTGTCTATTACTAGAATGTATTCATTATTCTTTGTTCAGCACACAGCTAGTCTAACACAACGTCCATAGTACACATCTCCATGTGCATGTATTTATAATTTAAATGAGATTTCATTGCAGTGATCTCATGTACAGTGATTGATTTGATTCTTTTCTGAGCTACATGTACATTGTTCACTGCACTCTATATTATTCAGTACTAGTGTAGCACCTTCATGTCAAGTAACCAATTGATCAACTACATGTACAATATGTTGCAACATGTACCTGTACATGTTTAAGGGTATTGCAATACCAAAATCTTACATGAATAATTGCAGAAGTATGCATGTGTAGGTGACTAGGTGTCCAACATTTACAGTGAAATATTTTTTACACAACAACTTAATTTGCACTTTCAATGTCAATAGCTAACTCTACTACATAATACATTCCAAAAGCTTTTCACTCAATTCACTGTATTAAATACAATCAAATAGGAGAACTGGGGAAGCCCCTAAATCATCACATGGGAGATGTTCCTTAAGAATACATTCACATTGAGGTATTTTTCAGTACATGCAAAATAAACAATATCTTACCTTCTTTCAAACAGAAGCAGAAGCACATAGAAGAAATGGCAGGGGATAAAAACAAAGAAAACAACATTGCTTTGGTGATGCATTTACATGTATTGCTTTTTCAAAGTGCTAGACAAAGGTGCCGACAAATATTTCACAGTTTTCAGTCACACAAACAAATGTAATCTCAACAAGTGGAGCTCTTCAATTAATTTCTCAGTTGCAATATTGAAGATTAAATTACAGGTACATTTCCTCACTGGAGCTCTTTGACATAAAATAGATTTTTCTATTTACAATACATGTACATGTATAGTTAGGTATACTACCTGTATGTAGACAATGTATATTTTCTGTTCTTTCACGTTTTGAAGATCTCCATGCTCTTCATGTAAATGTATAATTTATCAATAACATCTGTTACTGCATAACAGAGTTTAAAGATATTGTGAAAATATAGATTCAATCTTAGACTGTTTGACAGCCATGTACATGTATACATGTACATGTGATAGACGGTTCTAAGACACTTACCTCCTGGACATCCACCCCCAGTCAACTACCCCCTAGGACAACTTCCCCTTCTGGGAGGACTACCCCCCGGACAACCATCCTAGGGGGTAGTTGTCCGGGAGGTAGTTGTCCTAGGGGGGTAGTTGTCCAAGAGGGTAGTTGTCCTAGGGGGTAGTTGACTGGGGGTGGTAATCCGGGGGGTGGATGTCCAGGAGGTAGGTGTCCGGATACGGTGATAGACAAGTGCACAGTGCCAAATTCTTATTTTTACCAATACCAAGCCATGATCAATGTCTGCCAGTACTCAGATACAAGACATAACTTTTTGAAAAGGGAAGCACTACCGTAAATGCAAGCCACAATGCATAATAGTAACTTTTATATAGAATGCAAAAATGTGACAGGAAAAATCATGTCTACAATGCATGTTATAGTACAAGTCTTTACAATGTACACATACATGTATTTGTTAACTGGGGAATCCCCTTCATACATGAATGTACATCAACATTTATGTACCGGTACATGTTTGTACAAGTAATTTCTTTTTCTTAAAGAGAAGGTTGAGTTCTGGGAAGAGGTGAAAAATAATTTGTGAGCGTTATCATTCTTAAATGCAAGTGTGGAAGAACATCAGATAAGACATGTTCCCTGAAAAGCATGGCTCTTCAAATGCCTTTATATTCTTATGTCATGTAACATCGTAAAACTCGGGGGTAGGATTTTTACGCCACGTGTTCGGGTAATCCCATATACATCTTTCTGTGTACAGTGTTTGTAACTTTACCAAGACTTGGCCAAATTTCTTATCATTTTGATGATTCCACAACCTTGCAATACACACAATGCTAGATGATCAACCTTTTCTGGTCGATTCCACACCGTTTCTTTCACAATGCAATCGCATGACCGGAACTCAAGTTCATCTTTAACTCCGTTTTTGGCAAATATGCTTTCAAAGTTTCAAATATTCAGCTGTCAAAAGCAAGCAAGGGACTTACTGGAAGAAGGGTATGACAACATAGACGAAGTGCATGTCAGTGACAACTAGGAACAACATTGATGATAAACAATCGTTCTAAAAAATGCATGTACATGTATCTGTATCATGACCAAGCCTAAGTTGAAAGTCAAGTTTGTCATGCTTGATGTGTGTAGATATTGCCCTACATCATCAGATAAAGGTCCAGAGTGATCTGAACAATAAGCTTTAAACCAACAAAAATTCTCTTTTAATTAAACTAATAAAATTTGGCAACATGAATAAAATGTGAATATCACTCAGTATTTTCCATACAAAATAGCAATTGTTAATTTCTAACTATATGTTCTGTCCGAGGTTCATTTCTACAGTGTAGATACCTGGTTGCTTGTACCGGTATGTGCTTTTCATTTGAAAGACTTCCAACAAAATGAAAACAAAAGTGTTGCCAATTTGAGAAGACAAATCGTTGAATTTAAGAATTCAAAAATCATTTCCTGATATGGGCTGACATGTAAAACATGGGCATGCAGAAGCAAAACAAGTGATGACTGATGACTGAGTCACTTACTTGATGTCTTTGAGTGTGTATTCCTGGATATCACGAAGGATCTCCTTGTAACTCATGGGAGTCTTGGGATGCTTCTCTAGAACCTGAAAAAAGGTCATTGATGAGAACAATCATTATCATCATCATCATCATCACCATCATCATCAACATTTACATCATCAACACCAACAGTATATGGAAGAAAAGGTAGTCCTGTTGGTCTTCACTCTTCCGGTCGCTTTTTCTTTATCATCATCATCATCATCATCACCATCATCATTACTATCATCATCACCACCACCATCATCACCATCATCATCATCACCATCATCATCATCATCACCATCACCATCATCACCATCATCATCACCATCATTATCCTCATCACCATCACCATCATCACCACCATCACCATAATAATCACCATCATCATCACCATCACCATCATCATCACCATCATTATCATCACCATCACCATCATCATCATCACCACCATCACCATCACCACCACCATCATCGTCACCATCATTATCCTCATCAATAACAATAACAACAAATGACATCAACATCATAATGTTAGAAAGAAGGGTACTTTTGGAGTGCACCTCAATTCAGAAAACTCTCCTCGAGATTGAGCGTGCCTATGCTGAACACTAAACTGATCGGCATTATCGTAAAGTTAGCATCAAATCAGCAATACGAATCAGAAATTTCAGCTCAGATCTCATGACATGTAGATCTAGATCTATTTGCGTTTTCCGGCGGAATCAATATCGCGTTTGTAAACTCTTGTGAGACCGAGACCGAGAACCGGAGAGGTCAGCATTTTTATAATTTTTAAATCACATCTTGGTTCATTATGATCAGGAATACTAGAAAAATAAGCATTATTTTTTTTTAATTGAAGGTAGCTTGCAATGTTCGTCGGGCCGGGTGTCGGAATGACTACGAACACATTTTTCGTTTGGCAGGAAAATAGCGCATTGCATGTTGTTGTCTCCCATAGACATTGTACATAAGCCGCGCCCGCAGACACAAAACAATGCAAGGCGATGCCTCAAAACATTTTACTAAAACTTACCATGCGCGCTGCCTCGACCCATGTTCTCCCTTTGCTTCTCCTCTTCCTATCCTTCATGATGTCAGGATGATTTCCAGCGCTAAAAATGCGCAAGATACGGATGACCAGTGTAATAAAACTTCAAAACATCGTCGATTGTCCTTGCAGAAATTCTCACTCCCTATCCGCCATTTTGCGACAACCGTTGACCTTTAGATGAGATAATTGACCTCTGAATACCGAGAACTAATTTGCATACGACGTAAACTCGCAATCGAGTGCCTGGGCTGCGATGTTCATGCATGTGCTGTCGAACAAAGGAAAAACTGTCATCGGACAAAAGCTCTCTAAAACATAAACTAACAAAAAAAAACAATTCGATTTGCACATGCATGGTTTCTTTAATTCTTTTCTCTTTTTTCTTTCAGATTTTTTCCAAAGATAGGCTTATGCCAACTGATCAACAGTTAAGTTCAGTAACTTATTTGGAAACTATATATCAATTGCCCAAAATTATCATTATCAACAAAAAATATCCCCGTTAAAACTTCAGAAGAATAAATGATTTTGCTTTAACTAGATATAAAAGGCCACATATAAAATGTTAAAACTTATTATTAAAATTTGTTTTACTTTATTGTTACATAATTATGTGCACAATTATCGAAAGTTCTGTAAATATCGGAAAGGCGATTAATTCCAGGGATATCGGCTACCATATTAAATGGAGATTTTTTCTTTCTTTCTCGTTTTTGTCAGTATGATAGCATTCATAATAGCCTACCACTGACCGGTAGTTAATATCAGGCATTTTAAATTCTTCTTTCGTATATAAGGTTCATTAATTATGCGACAATAATACATATCAGGACATATATATCAAGTATACATACTCAAAAACAAAACATTACACTATCGCGTTGCTTATTATACCACATTTAGAAGATCGAGAAGACAGATACGATTTTTTTTTCTCTCTCTCTCTCTCTCTCTCTCGCTTGATCTTTCTTTCTTTTAATGCCTCGAAGCTATTGTGACGTAACAACATCTAGAAAACGGCAAACGGGGAATCCCCTAAAGCATTATGCGCGCCCTGGAAGTGTGTTGACCCATGACCCAGATCCTATAAGAGTAAAAGTTTCTATCACTGATAGGCGTAAATATTCTCAAAAAGAATGAAACGCCGATAACACAAAAAAATGTTTAACAAAAATAAAAGAGATCTCGACTAAGAGATCTCGACTTAGCATGGTACCAAAGGCTGATGAAGGAGGGAGGCACTATATTTGCACTCCATCGAAACATAATTCCTTTACCTGCATGCCCCCCCCCCCCTAATCAAATCCGGTACCAAAATGCCTTTAACCTATATTCATACTAAACAATTATTTTGTTGTTGCTTCAAAGCCCGCCTGCATTAGTTTGGCCGGGGGGGGGGGGATTATACCTCCTGCAAGGTCACTGACAGGTAAATTGCAGCAAATCAGCTCTCAATAAACATAAGAAAAAAAAAAGGGGGGGGGGGGTCATTGAGGACCGTCAGCTAGCTGGCAGTCGTCAGCGTTAACCACAAAGTCATGTCCATTTTTAAAAGTGGATTCATTAAGAGCCTCTTATTGCCATAGATTTAAAATGTTTTCTAAAGTTTCAATTATAATTTCCTCGCTTTATTCACTCTCTATACTGCCCCGTTCTATCATTTCCAGTCTGTAAACAACTTTGCAGCCGGGAAATCAATGATCAAGCTTTTACTTCTCCTATAAATGTAATAAAAGCGCCTTAATCTTGCACGAGGTGATACAAAGGGCCTTTCACATTTCAAGTCTATTAAAAGCATTCCCCCATCTCGCCTGTATACCCGAGCAGAATCAAATAGTGCTCAACAATAAAGACCCACAGTCTTGGGTAAAGAAGTCCATTATTTTGTTTGTTTATTTAGTTATTTGTTTTAATTGACAGTGTATTATATATTAGGTATATTGGATGCTTTCAAATACAGTCAAGACTGCCGAGCAGTGAATTTATCTCCTGCTTCTTGTCCTAAAACCATAACTTACTGGTTTTTAAAACGTTATCATTTGAATTTCTATTTCCCAGCATTATTTAGAACTGTTCCTAAATTGTTTGCCTTTCTTGAGATGAGACTACAGCCCTATATTCTTTTTCTTTTTTCTGCTTCCATTTAAAATTATTAATACAACTTGAATTCGGCGTAAATATTCATAATTGAATGACACACGCCCTTAAGACTAAAACAACAACAACAACAAATTTCCTATTAAAAGTGCTTGTCCTCCCAGACAAGGCGAAAGAGCCTAGTATGATACCTTATAGGGACAATACATCAAATAATGCGGTCATTGTTGCGATGTCAGGAATGCTATTATTATCTCTTTGGTAATCCTCGCATCTGCCAAAAATATTCGCTCGATGAAGGGAGGGTCAGGTTTTTTCTTCAATTCATTAATTGATACCATGTCAGAAGGAGCTTAGTAGTTTGTTACGTAACTATTCAAAAATTGCAGGTGCAAGCTATTGAAAACAGAATCGAAAAGCCAAGCTTCCTTATTCATGGGTGCCCTGTTATAGAATTCGTAGCGTATACTGAATTGAATCATGGACCTATTACGGATTAAGTATTAAGTCCATGGTTATATCACTTTAAGTTAAAGTCAGTAGTTTGAAAAATAAATGAAAATATCATAAAACCTCACTATTATATCAGTTATATCAGTAACAGAAAGAAAAATATTACGGGCAATCTTGACAACATCGGACTACAAAAATAATATTAATTATGCATCCCGAAAGCGTAAAATCAGTACTAGCAATTTTGTAAAGTCTTTAACAAACAACAGGCGAACTGGTTAATAGCAGTGAGGCAAAGTGCAGGTCTTGTGGATAATAGATCGCTTCACAATGCCATGTACTCGGTTCGACTCCCAGCTTCTCCTTTATACCCCATGTTATTGGTATCATTTTTTTCTTCACCCCATTATATTGACTTGTCCATCTCTTTTTTTTTTAAGGGGACACCCCCAACCTCCTTAACAAACTAGGAGTAAATAACATGTGATACTCTTTTTTAACGAGCGACTCTCTGAATTAGTTAGCATACGTCTTTTGCTACATCTCAACAATAAGTATCAATATGGAAAAAATACATGGAGTTTAGCAGTGTGACACATTAGTCTAGTGGATAGGCAATCGCCTGGTAACTGGAGGGTATCGGGTTCGACGCCCAGCTAGTGCTTTTTTATCTTTGAAAAAGAAAAACGTCTTTTGCTACATCTACAACAATAAGTATCAATATGAAAATAGAACATGGAGTTTAGCAGTGTGACACATTAGTCTAGTGGATAGGCAATCGCCTGGTAACTGAAAGGTATCGGGTCGACACCCAGCTAGTGCTTTTATTTTATTTTTTGAAGAAAAAAAAACTGATGTTAAACCCTTTTTATCTCACTCAAAGTCCATATTTATTGCTAATCTTTTAATTAATCGATACAATGAGCTTGCAAATAAACAAAGAAAACTATTATACGAAGTACATGAAGGACAGGAAATCTGTTTTATCTATAATTATATCAAACATTATTATATTCAATACTTTTTAAAGTCCCAATGAGAGAGAGAGAGAGAGATCCAGAAAGAGATAAGTGAAGAGAATCCAATACACCTCATTGATCTAATAAAGTCTGAGAATCTCAATCCACATATTTACAAATAATTTATATATTTTACCGGGAAAGCCAGATATTAAAAAACAATATTTGTTTCCAATTTTGGAGTTTTATACTAATTATTATTGTTGTTGTTGTTGTTGTTGATGTAAAAAAGAAAGAAATAGGGACCTTTCGCGGGGGGGGGGGGAGCAATGTAAAACAAAAACTACAGGGGAGTCTTGGGCGTAATCATTCCAAGTCTAAAAGAACCTTTTTTTTTGGGGGGGGGGTAGCTGGCAGTCGTCAGCTAGCTCAGTCAGGACCTGCAGAATGACGGGGCTCGGGGGCTCGAGCCCCCTCACTTTTTTGAAAAGAGAGAAAGAAAGAAAGAGAGATATAAAAATGTGTGACCTACCATACCAATGTCACAAAATTAATGACACATCAAAATCTGGTCATCTGACCGTAATTAAATGCCGAAAACCCCTGAGCTTACGGGGCTCCACCCTTCGATGTTTATCAGACCATAATAAATACCTGCTCCCTGGACCCCATCAAGGGCCCTAAGGCGGGCCCCCTGGATGCCCATCTGACCGTAATAAAATACCCAAACAAATCTGAGCTTCCAGGGGCTCTGCCCCCTGGACCCCCGACAATTAGTGACCTGCCAGTTACACAAATAAGGTATCTAAATATGTTTATCTGACCCTAATTTAATGCCTAAAAACCATGAGCTACCGGGGGCTATTAGCCCCTTGACCCCCCCCCCCCGGTACAAAGCCCCTGGACCCCATGCCAATTACCCTCCACTCGCTTCGCTCGCTAAACTCAACCTGATCGTTATTACTCCACTTTGAAAAACCTTCCGTGGGGCCTGCATATAACGTAATTATAAGAGTGGTGGTGCTGATGCACATTTTTCTTCTCCCCCCCCCCCCCCCGAAACGTTTCTGCTCATTACGCCACTGCCCCTGGAAGGTGTGTCCCCAGGAATGTCCCCCCCCCCCCCCAGTCCTAAACTGCTTCCGGCGCGCCTGGATATGTCCCTTTTGCAGCCAACATCGAATTATGTAGAACTTTGCAGAAATTATGAATATGTCATGTATGTCCTATCTGTGAAATTTAAATGTTAGCAGTATCCTAATATTCAAATTATGCAAGGAAACCCGTTTACTTGCTAGACTTCACTGTCAGACACTATTGAGTGACTGACTGGCCTTTTTCTTCTTTGTTAATAATATACATAAAATGAGCTACATGAGCATTTGTCTATAATAACCCACTTCTTGTAATGGCCAAAATTAAACAACAGATTGAATCTTTGCGCAGCATAAAACGTACGACCATTCGGTACAATGGTCTGAAAATCAGACTATTATTTACTGACTTGGTAGCTCTCAAGTCGATTCGACAACTAATAGTCGTTATTTTCCGACTTAAAGACATTTTCAAGCCCCCCCCCCTTTTTTTTGTTTAAAGGGAAGTTCTAAATGCCGTTGTAATTTGACCATTTCTCTTTTTTTGGCCTGCAAATGGGACATAATACCTGTATGGTATGGATAGGAGATTTAAAATGTTATTTTTTCTTACTGAGCTTTCATAGATGATTTTACAGTTTTTATGTGTGTGTTTTTCTGACATTGTGAGAAAAAGAAAAAAATAACTTTATAGTATTTCACGACCATAATAAATAGAAACATATTTATAGGCAAAAGTGCTCTGTTTACCTAGGATATTTGTATCTCACTTTTTGGGGGTTCCCCCTTCAATTTTGCGAAAATGGAGCTTTTAAGGCATCATAAAAGGAGTCAGTGCTATTTTTTTGTTCCAAAGTCAACTTTTAAAATAATGAGTTATAACAACCTGTCTCCATTTATACATTAGCCCTATATACCCCAATCGCGAGGTTTATTTATCACAAGCCTTATTTTATTTGTTCTACAGCCCTTCGTCCTCAGATTACCGTTTGATCAAATATGAATGATGTTTATTTTTTTGGATATCAAAATACAAAAAACTGTAAAAAGATATCCCCCAAACTCCCCCCCCCCCAAAAAAAAAAAAAAAAAAAAAAATGTCAAGGTTATGGGGTCAATAAATTACGACAGCATAGATAAGTTTAAGTAGCTTGGCTTAGTAAGCTTAGTATAGCTTAGCAATAGGCCTACCTTGTGCGTTCCACATATTTTTTTATGTTGTGTTAGAAATTTATAGTCATTTTTTATATAACACCATCTGAGCAGTAGCTAACCAATTTTGTGGGCTCTCCTTTGCAGGGGCTGCTAATGTGACCAGCTAGCTGTCAACAAGTACGGTATATGTTTCATTATTCCTGAAATTGTTCGCAATCGCACAATTTTTTTTTTTTTTTTTTTTTTGAAGAGCAGGATTTGGCTATTACCCCCTTATAAAAAAAAACACAGAGTAGATCTAGGCCTAGGTTTAGATTTAGACCCCCTACGGGCTTTACACAAGAAACAAATATGAATACACAAGTAAAGATTGATAGAATATGAAGACATAAATAAAGAGCGAACAAATATTTGAGATAACCCTTATCATTTTGCAAACTAACAAAATCGAATATTGATTCAGCTAAAATTCCATGACTATAGATCTACCGGTACACAATCATAATCATGTCGAAGAATGTTTGAACGTTTCTCGCCTGTGAGTGATGAGAGGGCGCACTCATTTTCCTCGAAAAAATAATGGAAGACTGAAGTCCTTTCTCGTATCATTGGCGACTCTATTTTCTAACCTTTGTGTGCGCAGACTACGCTCGTGTCCTCTGCAGCTGTGTGATAGAAAAGGGTCAGCATTCTATACGCGTCATGACAACAAGAAGCAAAATGGCTGCTTTCATGGGCAAAATGTCTCCAAATTGAAGGTAAAATTCTCTTCATTAACGCTAGTTCAAAGCAAATTGAGTTAATCATGAGAAAGATAAATGATTCAAGTGTACTTTAAGGATATTGAGATGTGTGGTTTATCGTTGCCTTTTCAGGAAAGAGTTGCTAGAAGCTAAGGCTGAGCTTCGCCTGAGCTGAGGCCCTGACAAATCCTGTTCTGCCTGCACACAAAATCGGAAAAATCTATTGAACCTGTGGTTGTGTGTGTGAATATTTTACATTCTTTTTTTCGCATTCATGTATTTTTAATGTATTTGCTGGAATCAAAATCAACGAATTGAATTGATATAGAACTCTTCTGTCGTGTCATGCATCACACTTTGAAATTGGTTGACAAAAATAAAGAACAAAATTAGCATTTTTTTCTTGAGCAAAATGATTTTTTTTGGGGGGGGGGGGGGGGGCGTTAATAAAATTTGGCGCTTGTTCAGAAACGTATCCAAAATTTGACCCGTAACTCCGGCGTGGAGATACCCTACTAAAACATACCCAAAATGAAGTAAATATTCATTAAATGTACAAATTTGAAATAAAGATCATGATGAGTTAAAAGTCGTTGCCTGTTTCGTGTCAATTTTCTTGTTATTTTTGGAGTATTTTTCGGATAAACGTTGATAGAGTAAAGGTAGGGTGTCTGATCGCGCACCCGATGTTGTGTGCTTAAATTCTTCCCTTAGAGATTACACGCATCCCTATGCAGTCTAGACTAGGTCTAGAGTCTACGTGCATTGCGCGACCATGCAAAAAAAGTCAATTTTTTTTTCAATTCGAGATTCAAACCTTCATCTGTTGTGATCCTGAAGGTGATACTCAATAAATGAGGTGTCATATGAAAGAGCAGGTGAATTCCAATATTTCCAAAGGGGGGTAGCCCCCGAAATTCTAAAAATATCTTGGTCAAAACAGCAATTTAAACATCGTGTCCTGGCTAACTTTGAGGTTTGCCACTTTTGAGATATGACGCCCCGATCGATAAGTAGTCCCAGTCCTAAGGAACAATTCTATGCGCTTATATTTTCGCTAGCCCCCAGGGATCACAACTGATTACAGTTTAAAAATACCCTTCCCGCTATTTGGTGGATCAGCTAATTAGGGGGCGCGCGCTCCGCTCAGTCCAAACCATGGTTACATCGCGTAACATCTCCGCGTACGAACGAAACCCGAAATTCAATTACCGGTACACATTATAGTGAATGAAAGTATGGCTAGCAATTCGCGCAATAAACCTCGAAGTAAATACACGTTATAGTCAATGGCAATATCGCGGAGACAACGTGCACGTGCAAGTGCGATATTGCCATTGACTATAACGTGTAGTCACTTCCTGGTTTTTGTGCGCGAACGGCTATCCATACTAGTCAATGGCAGGCATCGCGAAGACAACGTGGCTCAAGCTGCAAGTCGCGCATTGGCTTAGCAGCATGCGTACGATATGCATACGCTTGCATATCTCGCCATACAGCTGTTTGGCTAAATTTAGCAAAACAACATCACTCTGCGTGGACGTCTTTTTCGTCGATTTTGACCAAAATGATATGAATATACCAGCGTTTTGGAGGGGCTGTATCTTTTGATTGAAACATCGGTGAAGCTTCAAATTTGAAATGTATTATTCTGATTACACTTTTTATTCAGATATCAAACAAAAATGGTGAAAAACGATCCCATATTGAAAATTGAAAAATCGTTCAGACACCCTAGTAAAGGAGGGGGTTTTCGGCCACTTAAGACAAAATCCTATTTTTTGGACTCTTTACTTCCTATTTATTATCATTTCTTGTTCAAATCATGAAGCAAATATTATTATTATTTAAACAAAAAAAGAATTCCAGAAAAAAAAATCACGAATTGCCATGACAATATTCATTTCAATTTTCACTGTTTTGGAGCCAGTTATTGACCTAGCGATTCAGTTTACGACCGCATGTACAAAGTCAATAGGAAGCGCGCACGCGTGCCGTGCGTTTCGCGCTGATCTATAGCACAAGCGGGCGGAGCAGGTATCCCACGCCGGAGCTCCTGGGTGCTCGCCTGGTCGAAGACTAGCATTGCGGTGATCGGAAGTTGGAATCTGAATTAGACAGACATATCGTGTGTGTGTTGCAGGGTCCGGCTGCATTGATTTAATACATGCAATGAGATACTTTTGAGCTTGCGACCAACACAAAATCAGGCTCTAAATCTGAAAAATACTTGAAATAAAGCTCATTTTATGGTACCCATATTTCTTACATTACATCGCTAAAATGTGATATTTTAGGATATATTTTCCATTGCAAATGTGGTTCTTCAGTGACTCTGGCATGGTATGGTATGTGTGGGATATGTGATATGCTATTATGCGATGTATTTTAAAGGGATTTTACCATGCATCCAACGGATCGGCCGAAAACTGGAGCTGGTCGTTTACCCCCTCCTTTACTCTTATTAGTAGTCTATACACTTGCAATGTATTTTAAAGTGATCTTACCACGCATCCAACGGACCGGCCGAAAACTGCCACCGGCCGAAGACCCCCTCCTTTACTCTCCATGCCAGAGTTACGGATCGAAAATGGATACGAAAGTACACTAGCGCCGACACAGCTTTGCTTACCCGGCTTGCACATGGATCCTGTTTACTTGATCACTTTGCCTTTTTAAAGAATCATGTTGCATGTTGCCTTGAGACTTGCATATATTTATGTTTACTCGGTTTTCAAAATCTAGTCTACAACTTTTTGTAGATTACCTTCTCAGACTACTTTCATTCAATAAATGTCGGACTAGACACTAGTCAATATTTACCCCTTATGTTTTTAAGCAATTGAATGTTTAAAGAAATACAGAAAGTGCAAGATTTGTTTCAGCATGGAAATGAAAATTGAAATATTAAATGTTTCAAATACTTCATGAACACAAGTTTGTATCCTTGAGTCTCATCATTTCTACCAAATGTTCCTTCTTTTTATTCTATCACACAGCCCAGGCAGCATACCTTATCTTAAAAACTATAGTAACCAAAACAAGATAGAGCCTTGATGTGAAATGCTGATACAAGTTAGACGTACATCTAAGTTATCACGAAGTTGAAAAATCTGGACAGTTGAGGGCCAAGTTCAAAATGATGCAACCAGATTAAGACTGAAACCAAGTTTTAGAGAAGCAGAAACAATGAGTACTCCAGAGAAGCAGCCAAGCGTGGCGATCACGGTGGAGGATGATCACAGCGTGAGGACGCCAGTACCTCCGTCGACATCTAAGAGTGAGAAACCTAAAGCGTTCCTCACACAATCCAGGACCGGGTCTGGTTCCAAGTACAGCCAGGTGTCTGGGACCTACAGTGTAGGCGTGTCTACCACGTTGGATAGCAGGTACCAGAATGGCGGTGGACTTGCACCTGGAAGTAAACCGGGAGGTCGTTCAGACAGCGCTGAAGGGGATTCTGGGATAGATGAGGAGAAGGAGAGTCCCAGTTTTGATAAACAGGAAGCATTAGGTTTGTGAACTCATTTATCACTTGTGAAGATAATAAATTTAATCTTTATATCTTAATATTGAAGTATAATTGTCATTTATTTCCCAACATCTTTAATGCATGGTGCATGATTTAACATACAATGCCTAAACTATCCTAATACGGGACTGGATCCCCATGACAAACCTCCAATCAAATACACAAGCCAAATTTTTAATCTTCATGGATGAACATTGGATGGATTGTCAATGTGATATCCTGGAACCCTGAAATGAGGTCAAAGACATTTCATGATACTTGTTAAAGTGCTGACTACACTGGGTACTAAAGGGAAATGTACACAAGATCATGTGGAATATGTTTTGATTTGTCTGAATGATTGAGCAAGTGGGATGCTGCTTCTTATCATAAACCCCTTCAGGATTAATTAAAGCCCCACATTTGTTGGTTATAGGTCAGAAAGAGCAGACATTTCGCACACCCAGTTCCCATTTCTTTTGCCTGAAAACATGTTTTTGTCACCAGGAATTTGTGAAAGAAAAAGAAAATATTAAAATCATGGAATTTGCAAAACTTTGAAAAGTTCCAAAGCTACGAATTAGTACTTTGTCACTTAAGAAAAAGTTTCTTTCATATATTTGTTCATATTATACCCATGGCTTAGTAGGAAAAAAATACAGCAACAAATTAAATTGAAAGTGTTGCACTTTGAAGAAGAGTCCTGAAAGAATGCAATTATCATGTTTTGCATCTTCTGTTTTCCACATCTAGTAATATACCTTACTCCTTGCAAATTATCCTACATTTATGTGAATTATTCTACAAAAACATGAGAGATTATTGCCAGTCACAAATTCCCAGCATGTGTACATGGCATGTTTTAAGAATATGAAAATCAAAACTTCAAAACAGCACCATCACTTGTGACTTATTTCATACATGTTTTTGTAATTTGTTGTCTTTATATTGTGTTCATCACTGTCTCTTGTGATTTCTTTAACTAATGTATACTCAGTAATATAAATTATAATATTCAGGGGAACTATTTTAAACAAGGCCACCATGGGCTTTGCCTTTGCACTCATATTTCATTTGAAGTTATCATATAAATTGAACATTCTTTGTGTATGTTTCTTGCATTTGCTGTGTTTTTTATGAAAATGAAATGAATAAACGACCAACAACGAACAACACTTCATTATCTCTATGACATACAGACAAGGTCTACCCTCTGCCTGCTGGGTGGCCACGCCTGCAAGATAAGCTCTTCAAGAGGAGGGCGATGTTCTTCCGCAAGCCGATGTCACCCAGCATCGCCAAGGCAGCGGAGCAGCTCCAGCTCCTGCAGGATCGTATCGAGGCCTGGAGCCGCGAGGTGGAGCTGGATATCCTCAGTAGGAGGTCGTCTGTGATCTCTGCTGCTAGTGCGGCCGCTGTGCCGCCCTCTAGAGGTGGAGGAGATGTAAGCACCAGGCTTACACAGGCGGATGGGAAAGGTGTGTTGATAGGGAAGCGCGATTAAGACAAAAATGTGGTAACATTTAGTAAGGAATTCCTTGAATGCTGCGGCACCGAAATTGGCTGCCTAGCAGAGCCGGGGTAATTGTTGGAGCGCCTTGAGTACCATGCATGTTGGATATGTGCGCTATATAAATATCCAATATTATTATTATTATTAACAGGTTCACTTCCTGTAGGAATTTTAAAAAGATAAGAGAAAGGTTTATTTAGCAACCGCTGCTGTGTATTTTTTGATGTATTATATTTTGGATGAGATAGTACCAAAGTATCACTGGACTCTAGTAACACTTTTTCTTTAAATCTCCTTTTTAGACTAAAACTGAACCAGCTTGATTTTGACTGCGTTATTACAAGCACAGATAATCTTTTTGTATTTATTTTTATAAATGACTGCATTCCCAGCCTCCCTCCCCCCCCCCCTCCTTCGATGTTTATGAGGAGCTTAGATAAATTAGTACAGTAATAAATATTCACGAGATGATTACAGTAAATCCTTTTGATTGTCATAAGAGAATCATTGTGATATACAGTAGCAATAGTAGCTCTTCTTAACTCATCTACCTTTATCTACTTACTTGCAAACAGTCCGCAAGCAGCTACGGTTTGCCACAGACACTGATCGTACAGAGAGCCGCATGACATCCCTGACCTCGAGCCACTACACTACCCCAGCCCCTCCCCACGGCACACCAGGCTTAGCATCTACGTGTGATTTCACAGTGCAGGGTGTAGGAACAGAGATCTCTGATCGTGAGTAGAATTCATCCATTTCTCATTTTAAAGCGCTATTATAGTGAGTTTTTCAGTGACTTCTAATGATCCATCTCTGTAAGGGAAGTTCCTCAAAATGGTTTCTATAGAAAGTTTGAAAACATTGAGTATGTATAGTTTTATAGGTATCCTGCCAAACTTTAAAATAAATTGTTGTCTTTTAATTAGTCCAAAAGATCATGAGAAGCAAGACAACAGAAAGAAAGTAACATTTGTGTTTGGTGATGTCATCTAGTTCAGGTTTAATTGTATTGTATTACAACTACTTTCATGACCTTATCAAAATGTTCCTACTATATGATTATAACTCTCATCATGATGATTGTTTTGACCCTGCAGTGGACAGCCTCGCTGACATACCAGAGGAGATGGTCCCTCACCTTGGGGCTGAGGAGGTCATTGATGAGGTCGTGACCTTGCTAGGTCGTCTGGAGACCGATAGGGGAGATACGGATGATTCGTTCAAGAAGGAGCAGGTTCGTGTGGGATGGCTGCAAGGAAAGATTGATCGAATCTCACAGAAACGATTGTATGAGCTGCCAAAGGTAGTTCAGCAAGGTAAGATACATCTAATTTGCCAACTGGAAACTTCTCTTTTTCAATCAGATTTCTTGTCATTGTCCCTACTATTCCCCACTTTTTTAGAAACAGGATTATTGGTATTTCCACTTTTATGAGATTGTAGAAATGTATTAAAACTTCCAAATCTTAAGGATAGACTTAATGATGTTGATATTCAGACTGAGGTGTTTGAGTTTTTCAGCAGCATTTTCTTTTGCAGAAGCTCCTTAAAGCCCCACTGGACTACTCATAGCTACTTGCGCCCTCTATATAGTAAACAATGCCTAATCTGTGCCCGTTGGTCCCTTTTTTCGTATGTGAATTGAGGAGCTGATTTGATGAGATAACCACCTGTCAGTGACAATGCAGGGAGGTATAATCCCTCCTGGCTAAAACTAGTGCAGACATAGGCTTTAAAGTTCTCTCCCCCTTTAAAAACAGTGATCAGTGGACCAATTCTGTTTTCCAAAATATTCATATTTGAAGCCTTGATTTCCTCCCGTCCATAGAGCATGAGGCCTGTGCTACAGACATCGCTGAGCTGAAGTGGCACAACGCCTACAGAGGGCGCCAGAAGGACCGCATCCAGAACCAAGTGGAGAATGCCGAGATGCTCAACTCAAGATTGAAGGAGGATATTGCTTTTGTGGAGAAGCATTGGTGAGTACACGGCGAGGATGCGAGCAGGATTTCTTTGACTTTACGAATGTATGATTTAATTACTCACCAAGCAAAGAATTCAGTCATAATCTAAAGCCCCACTGCACTATACTTATAGCTACTTGTGCCCTCTATATAGCAAACAATGCCTAAGCGGTGCCTGTTGGTCCCCCATGATCCCCTTTTTCTTATGCTAATTGAGAGCTGATTTGATGAGATAACCACCTGTCAGTGACCTTGCAGAGAGGTCAAATCCCCTCTGGCCAAACTAGGGCAGACGGGCTTTAAAACATTTGAAGTAAAGTCAAACCTATGGCCCCCTTACTGCACAGATTTCCTGTCTATAGTAGTCACTTACATTATCTGCATATTGGAATTTTAAAAAATTATAAAACCTGTCTAGAACAGCCATCAACCTACAGTGGTCATTTTGTCCTGCTTTGCCCTTCATATGAATGACCTCACCAAGTTCACAATCCAATGCTACAAACATAAAAATTGCATATATTTTTTAGATGGATTTGACAGAGGACAATTACTGCATTGTGTTATCCCTCAAAACTTGTCATACCAGTGAAAAGCTGAAGCTATATGTACAGTATATAATGGAATGCAGGTTTTACTTTATATTTGTAATGACTTTTTAGAGGTCTAATCTGTTTGTTTTGGGCTTTGTTTTTCTTTCTATTTGAATTGAACAGCCCACTAGTGGAAGAGAAGTTGGAGTTGGAGAGAGGAGCCATGAAAAGGATAGATGAAGCCCAAGAACAAGTGAGTTAATCATGATAACATAACTATCTTAATAACCCAGCTTTAAAGAAAGTGTAGCTTGGCAAATACTGGATAACGCCATCTACGTCTTCTTTTGGACAACTGCACGTAAACGAATAGACTTGATAAACGATAGTCAGCGACTTAATCTCTACATGATCAGCTACACCCCCTTAATACAGCATAATAAAGGGATGGGTAGCTCTGTGGTTGAATGATTGATTTAATTCATCAAGTATAATGTTCATTTAAATCAGGAAACATAAAAGATATACAGAATATATCTTGACATGGATGACCCATGAAAGTTTATAAATACTGTGGTCAAAACCGTAACTTACTAAGGTCATCTTGAAGCATGGTGGGTGTAATAGATCTGGAAACAATATTGATAGTGATTTCAAACAGGAGAGTTATTTTCTTGAGTACCTGAGGTGATTATAGCATATCATCATCATCATCATCATCATCATCATCATCATCATCATTATTATTTGTTGCTGTTATTTTTCAGACTGATGCTGAACTGAACAGGACAAATGAGAAGCTGAAGCGGACAGAGAACAAGTCAGCTGAGGCTCTCGGGAAAGCAGACAAAGAAAGGGAACATATTAAGAAAGAATTAGAGTCTGTGAGGGAGACATTGGAAGAAATTAAGTGAGTTCTTCCTAAAATATTGAAAAAAGATGAATGTCTGCACAATCCACAACGTATCTTAAATATATAATAATATTTGGTCCTTGTATAGGGCATATCACATTATAACATATCTATGCGCTTCCAAAGAGCTTTGGAAATTATTACCCCGGCTTTAGCATGGCTGCTGCTATTATGAGGCTCTGGCATTACAAGGAATTAATTCCTGCCATGTACCCATTTACCTCACCTGGGTTGTAGAGGAAAGAAATTATTGTTTGATTTTTCCTTATTTCTTCTGTGAATGCTTTAGCAATGAATAGTTTATATATGTAGTAGTATTGACATTAAGTGATTATCTCTGTAAAGGAAATTGTTTTGCACAGGTTGTTCAAATCTAAAAAGTCAAGTATATTCTTGAAGCTAAATGAAGCAATAAATCCAAGGGGAATTGATTTTACTTCTTGGTATATGATTTGAAGATACATGTATACAAGAAAGCACTGGAAAGTGCAATACATTGATATCAATTTTTGTTTATACAGTAGGTATAGTAACTTAGTGCATAAATGTTCCTAGAACCTGCAAGTTAACTCCACCATGTGCAATCTTTTGATTTTTTTTTTTACAGTTTTTTAAAGAAAAACAAATATTAAAGCATTCAAAACTAAAAATTATCAGCCCAAAGAGGGATAAGAAAAAAAAAAAAAAAAAAAAAGATTTCCGATTGACCGACCCATGTTTTGGCACCTTAGGGACAATACAACATTTTTTTTTTTTAGGCCTGGTCATATCAAACGTTCTTTTAAACAAATATGAAACAGTTTTCAGTGTATCTAAATGTATCTTATATGTTTCCATGATCTGATTTCAGCCATGATTTAGAAGCAGCCAAGGTCTTGCATTCCTCCTACACCGGCCAATGTTCAGACCTGAGAGACAAGATTAAAACTGCAGAGCATGAGAAGGTCTTACTTCGTGAGTACCCTCAAGAAATACATTACAGCTATTTCAGAGCTGCCAACCATTACGTTTTTCCCAGAATTATTCAGTTTTTTCCTCCGTGTTTCCCCTGATTACTTATCTATAAATATATGTAATACTTTCTGAGCTGTAATGTAAAATGATACATCATCATCTTCATTATCATTATCATCCTTATCTTAATTATCTCACTTGATCTTAATATGACCTATTATTTCTCTTCTTTTTACGACACCAGATACAAGAGAGGAGAACTCACGCAAAGCAGAAAAGTTACAGACTGTGAAGATCAAACAAGTCCAAGATCGTATCGTTGAGGCTGAGTTTGAACATCGCAAGCTAGCTGACAATAGCGTCTCGCTGAGCAGCAGCATTGAAACACGGGTGAGAATGGTAGCAGAAGCATAAGTCAAATTGGTGGCAACAGCAGTCATGTTCTACAATTTTCATCTTTCCTTTTCAATTTGATGTCTGCCCCATTATCTGTTTTTTTAATTCATTTAAATATCTGGTTATCATTTAGATTAAATGAGTAGTTAATAGAGTCTAAAAGTCACAGAAAGCTTATCTATGTTACAAATTTGAAGAGAAAGGCTTATAATTATATAGATACATTTAGCCCGGTACATAGACTTTATGAATAATGAATCATTAGTGGAGAGAAGGTTACAGAAATAATTTCTACATGGCTTGATTGCAATGAAGAAAACAAAATATTGATAATTTTTTTTTTAATAAATAAAAATTGTAAAATTATACTTGGAATACCCTTCAAATTATGTCATCGCCATTTCCTCCAAAACAGACCTCCAATCTACATCATTATTTTGTGTTGTTTTTAATTTATTTTCACAGAGGAAAGATCACAAAGAGTTAGTGGCTCATTTAGAGGAGACAGCCAAAGAACGCCTATCAACCCTGAGATCTAAAGAAATAGATAGTAGAGAGATGATTATGACGCTCGATGATATGCAATCCAAGATCAAGAAATGGTAGGATTGATTACGTATCACAAGAAATTATTTTGTCCTGTTGATGGTGAGGAATACCTGTGAGAATACTGCCTTATGTTGGAAGGAAAACCGATAACAGGTATCAGGGTCGGTGCTCAATTCAATATGACAGAAATATCAGAAATTTACTCATTTTTCTGCTCAGTTAAAATACTTAGCCAACTTTGGTATTTGGTATTCGGTTGAAGCTTTTGGCTCGTATTTAATCCTAAGTTTAAGACAGTTTCCTAGCAGACAAGCTAATTATGTTGAAGGCCTAGATTGGCAGGCATATGGATGTCGTACACAGTCATTATAAGCTCTGCACAATTATAAGATTGCTTGTACTAGCTGCAGCGCATTAATTGCGCATTATTATGGATTGACAATGTGACGTCACAATGCTTCTCTATAAGTGTTTTACCTTAAAGTCTGCTTACTAAAGTGAAATGCTAAGTAAAATACTGACTTAAATCCATGTACTAAATTTAATTGTCTTGTGCCTGGTTTGCATATAAATACTGAACATGACTACTTGTTAATATTTATATAGGATTTGTTGAAATCAAAGCAAATCACATCAAAAACCAAGAACAAACAGTCCAAAGACTGACACCTGTCTTGGGCACAATATAAATTTTAATCAAGTATACATACAAAAATGGCAGTAACAAATACATAAATAAGTTACTGGTATATAAAGTTAAAATATCAAATAACTATCACTGAATATTGCAAAAAGGACATATAAACAACAACAACAATAAGTATGCATCATTACAAGTACATCAATAGAGGGCTCTCGAGCTGTGCTATTAACTTAATCAGACACAGACCGAGAGTCCTAAAAAAAATATATATATATATATATATTTTTTTTTTTTAAATGATTAATAAATTGATCTTTATTAATCGTCTCTGAAAATTTCCAGCAAGAAACAGAAGACATCTGATGCCAAGAACACAGAGCGCATCAAACGAGAGATGACCAAGGTAGAGACCCAGCTAGCCGTGGTGGAGGAGGAGTATCAGAAGATCAAGGTTATCAATGTAGCTGTGAAAAACAAACTGACTGGAGAAGAGGACAAGGCTAGAGCTATGGAAGACTCATTACAGGTTTGTTAATTCACTTCTACCAATATCCCCCCCCCCCATCCCCCACATTCACTGCAATTAATGTTTTGATTTTAAAGTAATGGATCCAAATTATACAAAATTCGTGTAAATCATTGGTCCAAGCATTATTAGTTTATCTGTAAAGCGCTTAGAGACATTTGTAATAAGCGCTATATAAAAGCGGAATATTAATAATTTTATTATAAACATGGTTATTATTTCATTAGTTAAAAAAGATGTGCATTGGCTATATATTTTCCATTCATATTTTCCATACTCATCGTAATCCCCAAGCATATGTATGAAGTAAATACAATTGTTACAGCTGAGGTTGTGAAAATATTTGTCCCCGTTATTTTTGTTGTTGTTGAAAATCTGGTGTTAATTTTATTATTTTTATTTTTTTCATTTGTTGTAAATGAGCCTTTTTTTTCTTTCGTTCAAAATAATCATAGTAATGTCCAAGTTAGTACAATTATTGTTTTATTACTTGTCTACTTCTCTGTTCTTAGAGTACAGTGGACAGTCTGAAGAAACAGCTGAGAGAGGAGACGCACACTAGGACAGTCCTACAGGCTCGTATCACCGCTGATACAACTGATCTAGCCAAGAGACAGGTGGAAGCAACCAAAAAGAAAGCAAAGGTCACTCTGAGGGCAAACGAGATGGATGAGGTCGTGGCTAAGGTGCTTGCTGAGACAAAGATCTTGAGAGAAAAGAGAGCTAGCAGACAGAAGGTATGTTGAGTGCTATCAGTCCTGTCAGCCCCAGTCATTTTGACTAGTAGAAATATATATTTTTTCACTATTTTTCATAAATGTTTTTGCTCTTTCTTGATTTTTTTGATATAGTTTTTGGCTATTTAGAAGAAAACAAATTGTATTTCTTTTTTATGCACTATTTTAAAACTATTTTTTCTTCTTTTAGATGTTTTCACTATTTTCCTGCTATATTTTGCACTTACTATAACATAATGTTAACCTATTTTTATGCCTCCGTTACGAAGTAGCCGGAGGCATTATGTTTTCGGGTTGTCCGTCCGTCCGTACGTCTGTACGTACGTACGTCCCGTTCTCGTGATCGCGTTATCTGAAGAACCGATCGATGGATTCCTGCCAAACTTTGGTCATGTATGTATCTTGCAGAGCCAATGAACTGATTAGATTTTGGGGTCACGAGGTTAAAGGTCAAAGGTCACAGGGCTCATTATGTATGCAAAAACAGCTCGTGATCGCGTTATCTCAAGAACTAATTGATGGATTGCTGCCAAACTTAGGTCATGTATGTTACTTGCAGAGCCGATGAACTGATTAGATTTTGGGGTCACGAGGTCAAAGGTCAAAGGCCACAGCGCACATTATGTATGCAAAAACAGCTCGTGATCGCGTTATCTCAAGAACTAATTGATGGATTGCTGCCAAACTCAGGTCATGTATGTTACTTGCAGAGCCGATGAACTGATTAGATTTTGGGGTCATGAGGTCAAAGGCCACAGCGCACATTATGTATGCAGAAACAGCTCATCTCAAGAACCGATTGATGGATTCCTGCCAAAATTAGGTCATGTATGTTACTTGCAGAGCCAATGAACTGAGTAGATTCTTGGTTCATAAGGTCAAAGGTCATGTGCTCATTATGTATGCAAAAATAGCTTGTGAACGCATTCTCATTAGAACTGACAGATGGATTACTATTTAACTCAGGACATCTTGCAGAGCCAAAGAACTGAGTAGATTTTAGGGTCACGAGGTCAAAGATCAAAGGGTCATATATGTATATGAGAAATTGCTTGTAATCACGATATTCTGAGAACCTGTTAATGGATTACAATTGAACTTGAATTCGAAAAATTTCTTCTGTTTTAGTTTGTAAAATTGCTCTATGACGGAGGCATCATTTTCGACAGCGCGCAGTCGAATTCCATCTAGTTTTACTATTTGTTTGTCTTTTAATAGTATTTCACTATTTTGCTGCTATTTTCTGCACTTAACATATATACCGGTACTTGCACCCAAGTTTGTGAATAACTGTCATGAATGAACTTCAATTCTTGAATTTTTACTGTGAAGATTGGGTGTAAAGCCCACTATATATGATCCTATCACAATCCAATTTCAAAGAAATGGCAATTATATTAGACATCAAAATCTAAACTAATATCTTTTTTGACTGAGATGTCTCCTTTGGGTGGTCTTTATAGACAGGTTTCACTGTACTACAGGCAGTTTGTCTAAACCACAAATAATATTTATTTTTCGTTAGGCAATCAACAAGATTGAGGAGAGAATAGAGAGTCTGAAACAAGAGCAAAGGGAACTCATCGTCCAGACAGGCAACAAGAAAGCAGAATTAGAACCGAAATTGAAAAATCTTTTGGTAAGTGCTCCATTAATTTTGCAGTGTCATTGATTCATCTCCCACGTGGACTTCACACAAAGTAAATCCATTCTGAAAACAACATGCGATTCTCATAACTCCATTGAGTTTTGGGCCATAACTTGACGTTTAATAATCGGACACCCATGAAATTGAACAAGATTTTCAAGAAGATTTTTTTTCTACTATAATCACTTTTGGCAAACCCACATTTTGCTGCCATATTTGAGGTGTATATGATGTTTTTTTAACATGATGCAACAAAACATTTCCACAAAATCTGTGCACATGCAGTCAACTGCAAGAGATGTAGTGAACACCATTATGAGCAGCAACCACTTCAGCTAGACCAGTGATAGAGCACCACCCCCCCCCCCCCTGGTTCATATGCCACTTGTATTATGTTTTTCATACTCATAGAATTAAAAAAATGGGTTTGATGGGCCGGATTGAAAGTAATCCATGAATTTTAAATAATTACATTTTATATTGAATTACCTTGAAATATTCTGCAGAATAGGAACTTTTTCTTCTTCACGAGGATAGGATGTCCCACACAGATACGCAAAAGACATATCATCTTATATGGTATCAAAGATATGCTATTTCAATTTAAAACCAATGTTTATTTCCATTGTTCTTCACAGTCGAACGAACAGAAGGTAATACAAAATGACCATCATATTTTGGGAGGTCAAATGCAATGATTTGTTGGGGATCTTTTCTACACACATTTTCGGTATTATAATGAGATCACATCAGGAGTGGACGTTCATGCACTCCATACATGTCCTACGAATGATGTTGCAGAGATGTTTTAATGAAGGAATAGCAGTAGCACATTCAAGATTTGGGTTAAGATGAAAATGCACTTTTTGATGATCGTGATTTGATTTCTGTCACTGGAAGAGTTGACTTCATTCGTTTGGATGCAGGCATTGGCTAATCTTCTGCAAGCTTAATTAGCCTCATTGAGTGCAGGTTTATCTCTACTTCCGTACACTGCATAGTGTATGGCTACCCTTTATAAAGACCTATCATTTGATTTGAGACACAGGGTGATTTAGTACTATTTCTTGACTTTTTACTTTTTTTACTTATAGCTACTTGCGCCCTCTATATAGCAAACAATACCTAATCGGTGACCATGCATTGGTCCCCATGATCCCCCTTTTCTTATGTTAATTGAGAGCTGATTTGATGAGATAACCACCTGTCAGTGAGGTCTAATCCTTTCTGTCCAAACTAGTGTGGATGGGCTTGAAGGGCACTTGAGAAGATCACTTTAAATCACAAGGTTAAGGGTTCAAATCTTTGGCTAGTACTTGCCTTCACTTTTCTGGTGCCCTTTAGGTGTTCATGGAAGCAATTATTACATTATTTTTGCAGTTTATGTAGCAGCTCGAGATGAGGCTGTATTTATTTGGAGAAGAGCATCACATTGTACACAAGTTATACTTCATTTTCAAATCCATCATTTTTAAATTGATTTATTCATGTATTTGGTATTATTTCAACAGGGTATAGCCCTGTCACTATTAACAAAAAAAGAATTATACTTTGGGGCCCTGCATGACTTAAAACAATACAGAAGCCATATGCAATCAGGATTTTTTTTGGGAGACAAATTTAAACGAGATAAACAAGAAATTAAATCAACATGACCTAGCTACAACAAGGAATCATAAAGACCCCTATGAACTTAATTTCAGAGTAATTCCCCTTTTACACAAGTGCACAAGACCTAGATATACTACGCCCGTCAGTCGAACATGATCTATTTCCTTTAACAAGATATGAGTAACATATTAGGTAAGTACTGAATTGGTCGAATGATGTTAAATAATTGAGGTCGAATAAACCAAACTGTCCTTGACTAACGTGCTGTTTTCAGTAAAGGAAAGTTTAGTAGTATTATTTAGTGCATCATAGATATTATGACCATTAGTGTTTTCTTATAAATGTCTCATTATTAAAAGATATTTGTGTATATTTATTTTAATGTGATGTATTAAACACATAGGAAGAGATTTTGAATCATCAAAAGCGTCTGGACCATATGGCGCACAGGACAGATCTGATCAATAAGAAGCTAAGTGACATGGCTCAGAGCGAAGGCTTCATGGACAGAGTGATCAAGAACACCTCAGAAGAGATTGAAGAAATGAGGTATTGATAATAATAATAATAATAATAGGCATTTCTATAGCGCCATCTATCTAGAAATTCTATTCCGGGGCGCATTTATTATTACCCCAGCTTTAGCCTAGCTGCCATTACAGCGCTCTAGCATTTCAAGGAGTTAATTCCTGCCGGACCCATTTACAAAACAAGTAGGCTTGTTTACTGTAGGGTAAGGGAAGGAGGGGGGGGGGGGGGGGGGGGGGAGGGTTGATGGTAGACAGTTTGAAGGTGTTAGGGCAAGTCTGATTCTGAGGAAGCAGGTTTTGATTTAGCTAAGAGACATCACAGATGTAAAATGTACAAGGCCCTACATCAATTCAAATCTTATTGATGGTTGATGATGATTGTTTTACCTGACTACTAATAAAGCATGTATATGATTGTTAGTAAGCAACCATGGGACCGACGGCTGTAAGTACTCTCGGAGGGACTTGGTAAAATTAAAATTTATGCCTTACCAATGCGCACGAGCGCATTGAATAGCTTTCAAACCTGGAACCTCTAGGTTACGAGACCACTGAGCCATCACGCCTCCTCAATTATTATTATTGCTATTACTATCATTGATACTTTGTGTTGCGTAAAGTCATAATGGAAATGTGGTTGTCTCAGTACAAACCATATCAACTTGGTTTTGTTTGCCAGATGGTAAAAAGGGCAACTTCAGATTGCCTTTCCGGTTAGACAAACCATATTTTCCCTAGTACATGCAGTGTTCTCCTTTAGGGTTTCCCAGTATTTTTCTTTTCAAAGATTACTTAACATGAATAGAATCTTATCCATGAATTGCACTTTTGGAAACAAAGTCACTCATCCATCAGCTCTAAATGAAGTGCTTGGACTCTCAATTTATCATGCCCTACTTAATAATAATAATAATATGTTAAAGTCCACTCCAAATTTGATTAGGTTAAATCGAAAATGGAAATTCTTTTTGCCCAATTGTTGGTAGTGATCGTTAAGAATTTTCGTCGTTTCTGGAAATGTTAACATCAACATTATCTCTATGTTAAATCCAGTGCGGATGTAGAAGAGATGACCATTCAGCTGGAGACTGGTCAGAAGCAGCAGAAAGAGTTACAGTCCTCTTTAGAACAGGTGACCGGTAGGATGGGAGATAGGGATACCGGTCATCTAGAACATATGGCTGCTAGGAGAGTCATACTGGAAGATCTGGTGGTAAGCTAAAGCATTAGTGTTGGGTTGTGTGGTGACGATGGTGGTGATGGTGGTGGTGGTGGTGGTGGTGGTGGTGGTGGTGATGGTGGTGGTGGTGATCGATGATGATGATGGTGGTGGTGGTGGTGATGGTGGTGATGATGATGATGATGATGATGATGATGATGATGATGATGATGATGATGAGGAGGAGGAGGAGGAGGAGGAGGATGAGGATGATCATTGTAATCTTAGTGATGGCGATAAGGATAGTTATGGTGAATGGTGATGATGTGATAGTAGTAGTATAGTGTTAGGTTGTGTGGTGATGATGGTGATGAAGATGATGATGATGGTGTTGGTGATCATGATCATGATGAGGAGGATGATGATCATGATAATCTTGGTAATGGCGATAAGGGTAGTGATGGTGGATGGTGATGATGATGCATATATGGTATTGATTATGATATTGAAGGTGATTGTGAATTTGTGATGGAAGTAATGATAGTACTGCTAGATAGTGGCAATTATGTTGGAGATTGTGTTATTTGCAGGAGTGATGCCTTACATAAAACCCTTTTTCATTATCATCACTTTTTCTATTCTTTCAGAGTCAACTGAGAGCGGATCTAGCCACCAATAGCACCCTTGCCCATGAGTACCGTGTTCTTCAGCAGCACTACTATAAGATCAAGGAAGAGAGTATGAACTTATTGGAGAAGAGAACCGGTCTTGAAATGAGTCTCAAGGATCATAGACAGGTAAGGGGGGCTTCATCAATACAGCTAGATTTAAAACAATAATGGATGAGCCCTGTTGGGAATAGAATCATAGTGCATTTTCTCTCAAAGGTTTCGTTCTGCTATACAAGGGTGAAAATTATTGAACTAATTTGAATGGGTGAGTTGTATGTTGTGAAGCCAGTCCATTTTCTACATCGTAAGAGTTCACAAATTGTTTAGTTTATGCTTTTAAGAAGGGGGAAAATGTGATGCTAGCGCAGTTTGTCACTTCCTATTCTCATATTAGAGCATCAGAGTGCAAGCATTCAGGTTTATTCAGCTTTAATATGTAGCATGCAACCATGAATAACATGATATCCATGTTTAAATAGCGTAGAGGATGGTCATATTATGAGTCAAAAGATTGCAAATATGTTTCTCTTGGAGTGTTATAAAGATGTC
Source organism: Strongylocentrotus droebachiensis (assembly GCA_035222895.1). Lineage (NCBI taxonomy): Eukaryota > Metazoa > Echinodermata > Echinoidea > Camarodonta > Strongylocentrotidae > Strongylocentrotus > Strongylocentrotus droebachiensis. Next base: position 125,869 of record JAVYIG010002532.1, on the reverse strand, counting down.
AAATGTGGTGTAAGTTTGCTTTCATTGGTGTTTCCTCATTTTGTTATATCTGTCAAATCTATAAAGAAGCAGATTTACATAAACTTCCTTCAGATTAAATATTCTTTATCCAAAATTGTTTTTTTCTCTTACATGACATAATCTGCATTGTAGTGTTTCGTTTGAGAGTACTGTAGTGACGTGGTCGAGGGGATATATGTCACCAGACTGTTGATCAAAAGGTCCACGGTTCGAGTCCCGCCGCCGCACTAATGTCCTCTGGCAAGACATTGATATACATTTGCCACACTCGACCTAGGTGATGTAAATGGGTACCTGGCAGGAATTAATTCCTTGAAATTAATGCTAGAGCGCCGCATTGGCTGCCTTGCTAAAGCCAGGGTAATAATCGGGGCAGCACCAGGAGCGCCACAACGTGACAGACATGTGCGCTATATAAGAAGTCACCATTATCATTATCGTTATTTCTATTTTCAGCCTTCCAAATATGTTTTCAAGATGATTTTGAAAGATCATGCCCAACTTTTCTCTGTTTGTTTCCTGATTGTAGTTGAACAGCCTTCAGATCCGCCTGCACCATGCCCTGTCTCATTACTTCTCCATCCGAGGTTTGTACAACCAGAACGAGCTCGCCAGGTTTGAGGATATGTCAGCAGAGAATGAGATGAAGATAGGAGAACTTCAAGAAGACATGTTTGCAGCTATACAAACAATCAGTGGTTTCCTGAATGAACAGGTAGGACATAGTAATCATATTGATCTGGATTTATATAGCGCTTTATACGGAATACCATCTCTAAGCGCTTTACAGATACTATTACCCCGTCATCGGATTCATTTATCTCCAATCCCTGGGGAGTACTCCTACTATACGGTCACCGTGAGGGCAAAGGCAATACTAACACAAATGCTTTCGCCATCCTACCGGGTCCCCATTTCTCTCTTTGGTATTGAGTGGTAAAATGTACATTAATGCCTTGCAAAAGGACATTAGTGTTGTGTCTGGGATCGTACCACAACCTTTGAAATTCAAGCCAAGCACTTAAACCACTCGACTATGACACTTCTACTCATGGACTTGGAAAGATTTCATCTTCTTCCCTGTAAATGGTGTAAACTTGGTGAAATTTCATTGGCTGCCTGCAACAAGGCTGTTACTACCATTTACTATACATAACTCATACAGCCTTCTTGCATGTATAAATGATAAGCCTATCTGATATGCTGATAAGTACTGTTTATAAACTCTTGGCACTAATATAGCAGCTCAAGAAAAGCAAGGATTTGGGTGATGAATGATGAATATGAGTGCTTTTCATCTTCCTAGAGTAGACTTCTAGACAAAATGCTTTTATAATACAAATCTTTCTAAACAGTTCTATTTAATAATGACAATTATAATTGTGACGTAATAATTTTTGTTGTTTTAGTTTACCTTAACTTCAGTCAAGAAAGTGATATGTTCGGGATTGTAATTTGTACAGCGCCATGAGCGACAGAGCCTGGCGGATACCGGCACTATAAATATATACATATTATTATTATTATTTCTTTTTTTGTTCTTTTAGGTTGATGGTACGGCAGCCAGACTAGTGACGGCTGCAGCCAGCACAGCTCTGATGGAAGGAGCAGAGAAGGGCCTTAGTACCGCCCCAGCACCAGCCCCAGGGAGTAGCATGAGAGGAGGAGGACCTATCATGACGGCTGGTAGTATGAGAGATAACTTCAAAGGTTCTATGCCTCTACCTAAGATTATGAGGACTCCTGAAGCCATCAAAACCAACTGATCGTCTAGGAAACTTACACTTGTAATGTGTGATCATTGACATTGAAAATCAGTTAAGATATGACAAGGAAACTGTCTCAAGCACTTAGGGAAAACTTCTTTGTTGACCTTATGTGAGAAAGATTAACATTCTGATAAATAATAAAGAGTTAACACCCTTCTGGCTCTTAGCTGACTATATGTAATATATCAGGGGGGTGTTTCACAAAGATCCTAAGTTGAACTTATCCCTAAGTTGGACTTAAAAATTATGGAAAGCCGCTAGCATCTTTGAAAATATTTTGTAGAAGTTATATTAAAAGGCATAAAATGTTAATTCAAATTATTCATATTTTCAATTATCAAGGAGATTTCGTGTTCTTGATGTGTAAGTTATGAAAAGTGTTAAATATTTGAATTTTGTATTTGAATATATTTTATTTTAAGGCTACAAATGGCTCTTCATAATATTTAAGTCCAACTTAGAGTTAAGTTCGACTTAGGATCTTTGTGAAACACCCCCCTGGTCTAACTCTATTATTCCAAACTGCGAGTCAGTTTAATTCATATTTCATAATGTATGAGTATTTTTATTACGTACAGGTAGATAAAATCCGCTACCTTGGCTTGCTCAATTGGTAAATGATGTAGAAATACTGAAGATACTGTTTAATGTGTTACCTTGGTGATATTAATCTATCTAAGATTGTAAGAAAGAACATAAAACTAAGTTTAAAGGTAACTAATTTAGAATTAGTCAGGGACAGCTGAAGTTAATTTTGAATAGGAGTGATATATAGACACTTTGTTGCCTTCTTTGTCATTGCAGCTGTATTTTACTTGTGAACAAGATGGAGTAGTGCCTTTTGACTTGACTTTTGAGTATGTCTTTCCCTTAAGTTACATATCATGATTGTTTTGTTTTCTCAATTCTGCAATACATCTTTACTTTAGCCAAAAGATCAGAGAATACGGTTATTCTAAATTTTACTGCAATGTCTCTAACACTGGATCAAATTAATTTACAGTATCATTTCACTTGTATCCGTTTTAATGCTCCTTTAGCTCCAAACACTATTACTTGTTGAATCTTGTGAATATATATATGCAAATCATATATGCAAATAATTTATGCAATGTAGTTTGTAATGCAAACTAGGATGAAAGATAAACAAAACACAAAATATGTTTTGTAAATGATGTCACAGAGATGTAGCAGTAATATTACCATTATTTCCTATCTTGAATCTTGAGTGTGTTAAATACAAATTGTATATTCACATGAGGAATTCCTCAGAAATGTTGTATGTTATTAACCTTAGAATCGTAATTTCTTTCTACACCCGCTATTTTATGTGTACATGAATCTATCATAACAAGTGCAAGTTAAAAGTTTGAATAATCAATGTCTATAGCATACTGTACATTGTAGTTCAAAATACATGGTACAATTTTAGGTCTTTGTAAATGTAAAAAAGTGTATCCATACTTCATTTATGGTTGTAGGAACTCTATTCTTGCCAAGAAAATGTGTAAATATTCCCTTAGTGCACACTGGTTATTCATGTGAATAGAAAACAAATATTTATTTCTGTATCAAATTGAATACAGGCCTGGTTCATGCATGTCTGAACAGCTTCAAGATTCATGACTAATTTCATCAAATGCAGTAAAATTAAATGCTTGAAGGAGAACTATTTTTGTGTAATACAGAAACATTTAATTGGTTGGGGTAATTTATAACATGTAGTTTAAGCTCCTACCAGCCTTATAATTTGAACGGCAATCTTTCATCCACTCCCGTTGACTTTCTCAAGCCAAGTGCATATTCACAAAGTTCCTTGCTCCGGTGATCTCGAGACAGCAGACAGTAAGAAACTGAATAATCACTTGGCATAAGAAAGTCAACAGGAGTGGATGAAAGTTTGCCTACTAAAATTTAAGGTTGGTAGAAGCTTAAACTACATTGTACCCGTTATTTTATGTATATAAGGGAAAAAGTAGAATCAATTACGCTTTCTAGTGTCAAGAGGAGCTGATGATATTTGTCTAATGTGAAACTGTGAACAACTATAGATAAAATTATTAAGAGACTATTTATTCACAAAAATATGCAGTGTACCTAAATAAATGATTTGTTGTTACATGTACCTTTTAATCTTTTCTTTGAGATCAATTTAACATCATAAATTATGTTAGCATTCAATGGAAATGTACTGTATTTATTCATGCATCGTCATTAATTTAAATTATTTAAAAAAAGATTAGAGTTTAGAAATAGGAATATATGAATCTGATACATGTCACTATTGATGTATTATTTTAGTTCACTATATTTTGGTAAACATGATACTTGATAGATTGCTAAAATATCAAAATATATCATTATAATAGAACATATTCATATTATTTAAAGGTAAAGACCAGTTATAGTCATGCGATTGCATTGTGAAAGAAACGTTGTAGAATCGATCAGAAGAGGTTGATCATCTATCATATAAGTATTGGTGTGTACTGCAAGGTTCTGGAATCATCAAAATGATAAGAAATTTGTCTTCGTAAAGTTACAAGCACTGTACACAGAAAGATGTATATGGGACTATACACAGACATGCGCGACACGTGCGTTTATCTCTCACAGACCATGTAGATAAACTAATTTACCAAATATATCAATTAGTAGGCGGTTTCCCGGCAAAATTTTTATCATCATGTATTAGTCAAAACATATTATATTACATGATTGGTAATAAGAGCTTCCATTTCATTTTTTGAAATTGGGGCGTTTCCAATATTGGTCTTTACCTTTAATTAGTAAAATTATCAACATATACTCTAACCATTCCAACTGAACGTTTGTGCTTGTAGTACAGCATTTCTTTTCATTGTGAACAAATGTCCAAGAATTAGAATGTGCTAATGTAATTACTGATGGTTCATGTACTGTACATGAAGCAGTGAATTAATTTCAACTGCAGTTAACTCTCCATAATTCAAATGTGCACAAGTCAAATTTTCTATAATATCAAATAATTTTTTGTAGACCAAACTATGCAAACTATTTACACTTTCTAAGTTAAATTTGGAACTATTTTTAGTAGTCCCAACAGATTTGACACATGCAGAGTTTACTGCATTTAAATATTTTAGCCATTTCTTTTTCTTGTATACATCAATACATTTTAGATTCTTTCTGATCTATGCAATTTACATGTAACTGTATGTGAGATTTCCAAATGCAATAAATAATCTTAGAAGTGATCATATTGGTTCAGTGTTTTTAATCAGGTGGTTATCAACATGCCTGGAGCTTACAGGGTACCTTCAGGGAGAACAGTATCATACGTGCCAACATTTGAAAATAAGAATTAGGAATTTTTAGCACGGTATGCCTTCAAAAACAAGAAATCGCACTTGCAGCGGCAGTGTAAACTGTCAATACGTGGTGAATCTGTACCAAAAAGCGAATACAAAATCGCTGCTCGATCATGCAGCCATTTGAGACACGCAATACATGAACTCTCAAATCGTGGCACATGATAAAATAAGCCTAATTTGGCTCAAGCACCAAAAAAAAAAGAATGAAATTTTAATAAAAATCCAGGTACTAAAAATCCAGAAAATCTGAATATTCCGGATTATTTGGAAGGGTTGGAAGGTAATACAGTATTGATACTGATGAGGCTACCCCTGGTAAATTATTATTTATTAAACTTTTTTTCTTTCACCCACACCCACCAATCACATGATGCTCACACTCACAGAATAATAGATTCATTCACAAATTCTGAGAAGTTGAAAACAATAAATAACTCGACATCATAGAAATGTTGTTTTCTTTGTGTTTTTAATATTTTACGACTTTCTACAAATAATACAAACAGATATCATGGTCGTTAGTCAACAATCTGATCATGTCAAAATTAATTATGCAACAGATGTAGAGAAATAAAAGATAATGATGAGTGTAGAACATGTTTATATTTCATGTTGCACAAAAGTTATGATGCCTTCTTATTATAGTAGATCGTTCAGACATCCATGTAGCCATTTACAACACCTGGGTGGAGAGTGGCAAATGTAGTTTATGATTGTTAGATATTCCTACTCACACTTTAAGAGGCAGCATATTAAGTGTACTTATACCACCCATTCTAATCCATGTTATATCAACCAATACTTCATCACTCACTTTATCAAAAGATAAAGAGTTACACTACTATAAAGAACGGAAATAGTTATTATTAGACAACAAACAAAACAGAGTCAAAACGATGGAATCAGCTCAAATAAGCAGGGGTGGAATTCTTAAAATGAAATGAAGAAATTAAATAGATCTCCTTAATTTACTGTCACGTCCTCACATCCTATTAACTGTGGCATATGTTTTCATGACATGATAATCAAAAATGAAATGGTTAATAAGAAATTAAATAAAACAAAGATCGACACATGATTGAAGGAAGACAGGGAGTAATACATAAAGTATTTGATTGATGCTTCACAATGATTATCGAAACATCATCAAACTGACCAAAATTGTCAGCGTCTAGCACCATCTTCAGAGCATACAAAAGAGCTTTACAAAACAAGACTTCTCTTTAATTGAGATACATGAATTTATGTGAGGTTTCTTTAAGAGAAATCCAACCTTTAAAGCAAACTTCTGTAAAAGAAAGCAGAAAATCAGAGAATCTGACTGTTTAAAGTTTGATTGAAATCTGACAAAACGTTACAAGATATTTTATTTTTAAAAAAAATTGTAATCACTATGCGTATGGGAACTTGCCAGACATAGTTCCTATCTGTTCCAACACACAAAATGACTGAAATGAAAATGTTCAAAATGTTTGACTTAAGAGTGACTTTTCTTTTTTAGAGAACCTATAATAATATTCTATCCATAATGTATTTTGAGTAGTGTCCCAAGGAAGAAGGCAATAGTGATCCCATTTTATGTCAAACTCATACTATTCTGTTTCTCTTACTTTTCTGCTTTCATACAAATGAACTTCTTACAAAGGTTGGATTGCCCTATAAGGGAAACTTTGACCTCTGTGTCTCAATGGAACGTCACACACCGGCTGTATAAAATATCAGATATAAGATATCTTGAAAAGGTTATCTAAAAATACAGAAGTTTTTTTTATCCACTACTTTACAGAGATCAATGAAGGGAAATATTTCACTGGCATACACGTTGCCCAATTTACACAACAAGCATGAGCAATACTGTATATTCTTTTTAAAAGATTGTATGATAAATGTTAAAAATGAACGTCATTGCAGAAGATTGAAAAAGATTGAAATGTTGAAGTTTATTTGAAAACTTCCCTGAGTATGCATGCAGCAGAAGTATAAATAAAATGATGACAAATAAAATGAATGAACTTTATGTGCCAAAACACAACACAAGGATAATTACCAATGATAAAAATCATTAAGGATTGTGTGTTCGGCATAGGCAGAGTGAAAGCCAATACCATATAGTCTAGAAAAAAACTCAGCTAGTTGAATTGTAGTGGTAAAATACTTCCAAATATATAAAACATAAGTATCCATGAAAATACACATAAATAGTTCAGGTACACAAAGTACCGGTAGTACATTTTTAAAGAAAATATGAAAAAAATAGTGACAAAATTCTCTGTCCGGCAGTTCATTGTTATAATACAAGTATAGAGCAAATCAGGATTAATTTGAAGAAAAAATCAAAACCCTTTGCAGCTTTGTTTGTTTTTTAAATCAGAAAATAGAATTAAAGGGTACAAAATCACTTCAAAATACTAAGACACAATAAATCATTTATGCCAAATATGCTACTTATTACTTGTTTACAAGTTACATGTACTTAAAAGTTATACACATAGTCATGATCAAAAATTAAAGATTTGGGGTAAAAAATATATAAAAGTTCTGCTACTAATTTCAAAAAAGAGTTTGCAGCACAATTGCTTGCATCTGTAAACAGAAGTTATTATTGAAAGAAAAATGATCTGACATAACAAGTTAAATATTACATACATCTGTACTAATAAACGTGTAACATAGTTTTCATGTATATAGGCATGAATTTATTAATTAAGATACAGATTCTTGCAAAACAAGGGAAGGTTAAAAATAGAGATATGTTTTCAAGTACAAATTTTATCTCTATACAGAAATACAAAAAAATATAGGCCTAAATAGTCAAAGAGCACTTTTAAGGGGTTGTGCACAATCACATTTATTCAATGACAAAATTGCATTTTCTTATCAAAATTGTACCCAACAAAACACACAGTTCTTCTTAAGTAGTTATAATACAATGGTAATGTACAACAATATATGTTTAGCACCATTTAAGTTCGATTTTCCAGTTTTCAAATAAGTACACAAAGATTATTGAGATAAATATAGTTTTTGAGGTTATTCTAAAGAGCAAATCATTCATTGCTGATTCTCTATACTTGAAAAATGTACACTTTCTGCTACTTGGTCTGTCTGTCTGTCTGTCTGTCTTAAAACCCTACTTTATCAACTGTCAAATACTGTAGCTATAGATTTTCTACCCCAAAAAAAGATGTAGGGCTGACAGTGTAGGTGCCTAGTGCAGTTTGCATGGCCAATTTGAATGTCTGTGCACGTTCATGAGAATGCTGCTAATTAATAACAGTAATGTAAGCAAAATCATTGTCATGAAGCTAGAACAAGATTTTTAGCATTAATGCCATTAGGATTTAAGTGCTAGACCAGGGTATCAGATATGTGATTGTCCTCTAACAATGGCATGAAAAGTGCTATCTACAGGTAAAGAATGAACCGAAAACATTAAAATACAAATTTGATAAATAACTTATGATGACAAATAAATATGTGTATGCAAAAGTAAAATACAAATGACTCAGTAAACAAGGAAAGAAAAGTGAGAGTTACAAACATTTTGAAATAAAAACCTTATTAAAGACGTTTTTCAGTATTAAAATGTATAAAACAATGATTTACAAATGCAAAAAAAAAGTACTTTTTTAAGGAGTTTTTATTCTAATAGAGTATTGTGAGCTAAAAACAATAATTTTGCTATTTATTAAAAATGGAAATATTATTACAAAGAACAAGGGTATATACCACATTGATAAATGTATGAATTGCTTGATAGAACTTGCAACTTCTTAAAAAGTGGAAATTATTGGCATATTGTACACTTTTACAAGTAAAAAGTCTCTGATACAATAGTTATCATATTAATAATCAAAATTACATTATTTATTACATGATAAAATTGTTTTAGTTCTGTACAATTCAAACTTTGATGTCTAATGCCCCAATGAGATATTAATCATACGGTTGTACTGTTCATGAATATTTAAGAATTTAATAAAAAAAACGACTCAATTATTCGTAAAAAGGTCTTGGTATTAAAGAGAAAGATAAAAGTCACCATAACTATCAGAGTGAATGATTTACAGGAACACACAGGAATCTATAGAAAGGTTGCTAAGAAACATATCGTTCTTCATCGTACTATACAGCACCGTGTCGTCCACTGCAAAATAAAAAATAAAATATACCCATTGACAAGGCACGTCATGGATCCTAACTCAATTCATCACATGAGTTATCTTAAAGCAACTTGCAGTACAGGTAGATTAAGGTACACACAGAGTTTGTCAAACATAGTGACCTGCCGTTAACCACTGCTGGTGTGCGACCGGATCATGACTGGGGCGACCGGGATCAAATGTCAAAGGTCACAGCTAGTTCAGGCGAGGTCAATTTCTGTGTCGTTTTCCTCTCCTTCCGCGTTCTAGTAGTTGAACCTTAAAAAGAATGGGAAATAAGATTCAAAATTAGGTAAATACATATATATATAGATCCTCCTGTATGTCAGCAAAATAATTATGAACATTATACATGTATGTAACAAGTTGACAATATTTTGGATAATGTATAGCTTATCTTTAAATAAATATAGCACTACAGTGATGTTTGTATGGTGCACATTACAATTTGTACCCTACTTTAATATGAGCCTTCCCATTTTTAAAAGACAATGTCAACACAAAACTATTCATAATTGCATATACTAGCAAATATTCAAAACTATAGGATCATACATTTTACACACATATAAAAAAAGAATAATATACAACTGCGAACTGTGCCCAATTTTATACGAGCACATACACGTTTTCTGGAGTAGTCTACTTACTAGTGTGTTTCTGTTAATTGAGAGTATTTTTAAACTAACAACATTTCTTATCAGAAGTAATATTTGAAGTTCATATTTTGAATATAGTATAACGACATGGAACTATTAACATTCAGTACAAAATATTTTTCTGTGATTGGTATACTTTTAGGATTTGCCTGTCATATTTGGGTTACATTTAAACTACACTTATGCACCATGTCCCATACCAGAAACTATCGACTTACCTGTTTTTGTAATTCATCAATCGAAGCTTGCATTTCTCTCATCTGAACTCCCATCTCTGTAACCTGTGTCTCTAGCGATACGGTCTCTTCCTGTGTAGTGCCCCCTATTGTTTCCACAGCATCAATCTCTAGTTCAACGAACTTCTGTCGTCTGCTGGGATCCTTGGGTATGGCTTTCTGTGGTCCAGCCATCTTAGGGGCAGGTTGACTGTAGGTGGGTACCGAGCGACGTGAACGGCTGAAAGTACCTGCAAGAGCAGAACCTGTGATAAAGCAACAATGTAAAATGTTAATCAGTCACATCCATTAAATATGAGGAGACCTGGGCCCCGTCTTATAAAGAGTTGATATTAATTGGAACTTATTTGCGATTATTGATATCAATCGCAACTATGTACATAAGAGATAGGGGACTGCAAAGTTGCGATTGATTGGAGGACTTGCGATTAATTTGGATCAATCGTAACTCTTTATAAGACAGGGTCCAAATCTATAATATTGAGATGATGTTGTTTTTATATTATACCAATATATTAAGAATTTTAATTTGTGATATATCATTTTCTCTCATTTTTGTTGTATTATAAACTGGACCCCTTGGTAGAACAGCTGTGCTGCACTGGCACAGCTGAGCAGGGCCATCCATCCAATGATATTTTCTCATGTTATCATGTATATTGTTATTTATGTTTTCATACATTCGTAAATCAAATCAAATCAAATCAAATCAAACGCAATACCTTCTGAGCATTCGGCCCATAATCTAAGATCCATGGATGGTACACTGCTACACTTCTTGTATCCTGTTGGGTAGTCTGCTAGCAGGAAGACATCTTGGTTCACCCGGTCTATGGAGTCACCATTGTCACAGAGGACTCTAGCCAGGGAGATCTGCTTGATCTGAGTCAGCTGCTCCGGAGAGAACACGCCTGGGTTCTCATACCAGAACCTGCATCAAAGCCAAGTGGATAGATAGACCAAGTTAGGAGTGATTAGGACTGATCTTGAGGTTCAATAAATCGCTTTAAGTTTAAAGGGATATGGCCAGCAGTTTCCATGTACAGTATGTCATAATCTGTCAACCCCAGACTTGATATATATGATGATGACTTTTCCTATTGATGGAAAGTGCAGAGCATTACCAGTTTGAAAGCCAAGTGGATAGACCAAGTTAGAAGTGATTAGAACTCATCTTGAGGTATAATAAATGGAAATGCATCTTTGAGAAAAACTGGCTTTAAAGGTACTATGTCCCATTTGCAGGCCCCCAAAATAAAAAAGGTTAAATTCAAACGGCATTTAAAAGATGATACTAATCTAGAACTTCCCTCAAAATGATGCAACCCTACACCATGTATTTACACCTCTCTTGATCCTAAAAGACAATGATTTTCTAGTTTTAATTTTGATAAAAAGGAAATAAAAGAACATTGACTGACCTATCTCCTTCCCTGAGCCGATGGAACTGTTTAGCTAGTAGACAAGTAAAGGTTGGTCCCAGGAGACCACCCTCTAGATGATCCTCAGCCAGTCCTCCAACAAACAGGTCAATATTTCCTGGATGACCGTAGAGTTCTTCTAACTTCCTTCTAACCTCTGGATTTCCTATCTCCGAGCTAATATCATTGAAGGTTTGGGCAGCGGTCATATTGCATAGTACACGATAGTCGTTGTAACCCGGCAACGCATGGTCACGACCTCGTTGAATGTTTATAGCGGCAAGATCCAAAGCAATCTCATGAACCATCTCAAACAGGTGTTCCGTTAGCTCAGTATTAACCATCTCAGATGGATCTGGTTTCTTCATTGCAGATCCAAAGAGACCTCTCAGGACCGGGTCAATGCCGCCTTGATCGACGATGCGGTATGGAGAGAAGAACGCTCGATGCAGGGGTAGGTTGCCATGGGAGATGGGCTGGAAAGTGGAGTTGAGGCGCTTCACGATCGGTTGAACCAGGCTGTGACCGAAGCGGAAAGCAGCGGTTGCAAATGCATTGAAGATAGCTGCATCCATGTTAGGGTTGTAACCCTCATACTTTCCAATCATCTCCATTCCTCTTGGTCCAAGGACTTTAGGGAGCCAACTGGTGTATGTTATATGCTGCATGGCTGCTCCAATGATCTTACGTGTTTCCTGGAAGACGTTTTCCCCGGTCCAGTGGGTGTTGACTTCCCGAAGTTTCTGAGCGATACGATTATGCTCCCTCATCCAAACTGTGTGTAAGGAAAGCAAACCTAATTGTTCATTAGCTCGGAAATCTCCCGCAAGGAAACAAGGGATAGGGCTCTCGTCTTCATCACGATCACAATCAATGGGCGTGTCACGATTGTATGGTAGCAGGAAACGCCCTGATCCCATCTGCAATCCTACTTTAAGCCTACCATAATCATTATTCAAGTCTCGTAGAGTATCCGTTAGTTCTTGATGACTGCCATACACGTTAGAAGCATCAATGTACGATGTGATTTGATTGATCTGTTCTCGAGGCATAATCCTATTGAAGAACACGGAAGTGCTTCCGCTGCCGCACACTGCGCTTGATCGGGTGAACTCGATACATTGCGTACGATGGATGCGTCTATCGCCCTCTGGGACCTGAATAGGGAAACAAGGAACCTGATTGTCACAGGTATCCTTGCATTCCAGGCCGTCGCTGAACCGAGCACGACTCAGACTTGTCACCGTAAAGTCCATATCATGGTCCAGGAACTGACCCCACTGCATGAGCATGTGTGTGTAATCCTTATGGGAAGTTATTTCAGCCGCAGAGACAACCCCTGATGATACTCCCCTTGCGCTTGGCTTCGTAAAACCATTGTAACGATGAGTCGTATTCCAGCCAACAGGCGTGTTAAACCCGTTCTCATATATCGGTTTTAAGAGTCGTTTGAAAGGGGTAAGCGATGCGCCCCATTCAGGGTGCTGAAGATTGTTGCAGGTTCCGTCGTAAGTACGGTATTTTTTGTGGAAACAGACGTCGGAGCAGTTGGTGATTTTAGTGTGGGCGGTACACTGGGAGAGGTTAGAGATGAGGTTCAGGAAGCGAGGTGATACCAGGTCATTATAGGTGAAATCTGTGCAAAGAGAGACAGACAAAACAAGAGATGACGTTTAAAAAATTGTATATTTCATTTCCATCAGAACAGTAATTTTGACAAGAAATCAGATTTACAAGTGAATATTCAATAATATAATACATTTTACATGGTTTGAAGTTATGAAATAGAAATTAGGCCTATACATAAATATCCAGTATAATGTTTTTTTTAAAGTTTTTTCAAGATAAACCTGTGGAAGATGCCATGGTCCAGTAGATGTGTTGTATGACAAGACAGGTTTACAGTTTAGCAAATATTTACATATTGTCTGTTTGGAGCCAGAAGGGCGTCAACTCTGTTTAAAATGATGAACATGTTGGCCAATCAGCACATACAAATCAGGGGCAGGATGGCTTAACTCCCGAAGGTTCAAAAGACATTAAAAAAGACAAGAAACTAAATGTACGATGCACATTTAAATCAAGGAAAGATAAGAAGAATCCAGGAATAGGATTGTGAAAGTAAAGAGAGAGAGAGAGAGAGTTTTGAGCGTCAAATAACGCCTCGCTGGAATACTCCCCAGGGAGTGGAGATTGTGCGTACAATGTGTGCGGGCAAGCATTGAATCCAATGACCGGGGTAACAGTATATCTGTAAAGCGCTTGAGACATCATAGATGTATCAAGCGCTATATAAAAGCGGAATATTATAATTATTATACTACTGACCTATTCCTGTGAGATTAACTTGCATTCCAGCTTCAATTTGATTATGAATCAGCTCCAGCGTTCTCTCAAACACCTCAGCTGCCCTCGCGATACTCATTGCCTCGATGGACGGGAATCTGAACAGGGTCAGAAGGTCGTGCGGCGTACGCGGCTTATTCCCGTCCAGCAGGTTGCGATTGGTCTCGTTGATGGCCGCGTCGATGTTGCGGATTGCTTCCGCGATGGCCGAATTGACAAAGCTATCACCCTCACGAGATGTACCGATGGAAACTGCATTGAACGAAGAGAAAGAAAGGAACTAGAATTTGTTGTGGTACTACACTGTATATGAACAACACCTTTGATGAGTGTAATGAGGCCGTGATTGGTGGAAGGATACCAGAATAAAGCACTTTCAAGATGGCCACTTATACATGAACATTGTCTACAATAACCCCTTTTTACCCGTCCATCTGGGGGATGTTTCACAAAACTTGTCATCAGTGACAAATGACAATTATTGTTATAAGCTACTGAAATCCTTGATTCTGATTGGTTATCAGCAGATTTGTCACTGATATTTGTCATTTGTCATTGAAAAAAGGCTTTGTGAAACGGGTCCATCTGATCTTTCAACATGGTGGCAGTGGTGGGATAAACAAAGTGGGTTCAAAAGATGAAATCCTCTTTCTTATTCCAGGCTCTTTTGTGATTAATGAAGTCCAAAAATATTCTTTCATGTTTATTTGCTTTCTATTTGAATTCTTTATCAATCAATTAAAATAGGTATGGTATGTACATTTTTTTTTCCAGATCAAAATTAGAGAATTGCACTAGAGGTCTAGTTGCTTCTTACAGGCTAGATTCAAGACACTATACCTACACTACTTCAATTAATAAAATCTCTCATCATAGGAAACATGTTTTTTTTTTTTTTTTATAAATGTAATGCTTCCTGGGAGAAATTTCAATTATTAAACATATTTGTGGCTTCCACCCAGTAAATAAGATCGATTGATCGATCTGTATCAATAAGGTCGATTGATCGACCTGTATTGAAAAAACAAGTCAGAAAAAATCTTGGAACCAGCGGGATCTGAACCTGCCATCTACTGCTTGCCGGGCAGCGACTCTACCACCAGGCCATCACTGGTCCATGGCACAGTCACGATGAACTAGAAACAAATACCTAAGCTCTCCTGATTAATTCTGACTCATTAATATTCATTAGTCCGCCATAGGACAGTAACTTTTATAAATGTAATGCTTCCTGGGAGAAATTTCAATTTTTAAACATATTTGTGGCTTCCACCCAGTAAATAAGATCGATTGATCGATCTGTATCAATAAGGTCGATTGATCGACCTGTATTGAAAAAACAAGTCAGAAAAAATCTTCAGATCCCGCTGGTTCCAAGATTTTTTCTGACTTGTTTTTTCAATACAGGTCGATCAATCGACCTCATTGATACAGATCGATCAATCGATCTTATTTACTGGGTGGAAGCCACAAATATGTTTAATAAAGGAAACATGTTGTTTTAATCATAACTATGGTTTGATTCTGATGACTTCATATTCCTTGGTTTTCAAAGACAGAAGAACTGGGCCAGTCGGTATTCTAAAATTGATTTGATCTTTTATGATAGTAAAATTATGTTAAATGCAATAACAAGTAATTGCTTAATGTCCATGCAAAGTTAGGTGCATTCATGTAAAGCTAAAAGAGACGTCTGACAAGCACCAAGGGTAAGTGTTAGGTCCGTAAAATTTAAGTTTGTTATGACAATTAGCATCATTTTTCCCAACATAAATGGGAAAAAACAACATTGACCGATTATATTGTAAATTTGAATGCAGCCCTCTCTCCTGCTTACCATTAACTGTCAGCTCCATATCTGTCGAAGCATAACCGATAGTGTTTCTAGCCGCACACTCATAGCGTCCGTCATCGTCCACACCGACATCATGGATGGCTAGGTGACCTGCCTCGCTGATAGAGAACTTAGCACTCTCTGTGATCTGGACTCCATCTTTAGTCCATGTGATGAGGGGTTCTGGGTCGCCGGAGGCGGAGCATGGCAGGCGAATGGTCGCCCCGGCAACCACAGTCAAGTCACTCGGTGATTGGTTGAATACGGGTGGGACTGAAAAATGAATATTCATGAGATATGGACTGTTAGAACAGCTGAAACAAGACCTTTGATAGGTCAATGGCCTCTGTTGGCTCCACCACAGTCTCAAGTATTAATTCTAGGTGCTCTAAATTCTTTGAATATTGTTATGCTATTTTTTGTTTTGTTTTGTTGTTTTAATCAGATAATGTATGTAAATTATGAGAAGTGGAAATAAATGAATAAATGCACATTCATCAATTTATTTATTACTACATAAATTTGCAAAAAATTCTCTTTTTGATTCTTGTGAGTTCTTCTTTGAATCACCAGGCCAATTGCATTATATCAGTAATTCGGAAAATTCCTAGGAAAACAAGTAATACAAGTCGAGGAAGTATATCAATTTAAAATGTCTTGATGCAATATCCTGTCAATGCCTTGAGTAGAAAATCCAAGCAAAGAAAATTTAAGTGCTGTACTATGCTTTTTTTAAGTTTTCACAACATTTCTTGTTTGAATACAGGAAAGTGAAAACACTCTTGGCTTTCTTCTTTATATCTGATTTATATTGTAGGTCTTCATTCATAATTTCCCTTTTCTTCCGTCCATAATTCATCCCCACACCTCCACTATGATCTTATCTCGTCGCCTGTCTGTCATGAGCATAGACTGACTATTATGCAAGGAAACCCGTTTACTCGCCAGACTTCACTGTCAGACACTATGGAGTGACTGACTGGCTTTTTTTCTTCTTAATTGGTAATAACATACATAAGATTAGACCAAAAGCTTCAGTCTCTCTATATCGTCAGTTGTTCCACTGAGACTACGTCTGGCTCCACTAGACCTCATATGGGGAATGTCGACAAATGTAAGTTTTATTAAAGAATGACCCATACCAGACGGTTATTTCTGTCTAACATAAAAGGAGCTCTAAAGGGTACATGAGCATTTGTCTACCAATACGCCACTTCTTGTAATGGCCAAAATAAAACTGATTGAATCTTTGCGCAGCATTAAAACGTACGACCATTCGGTACAATGGTCTGAAAATCAGACTATTACTTACTGGCTCTCTAGCTCTTAAGTCGATTTGCCATCTAATAGTCGTTATTTTCCCACTTAAAGACATTTTCAAGCCCCCTTTTTTTTAAGGAAAGTTCTAAATTAGAATTATCTTTCAAATGCCGTTGGAATTTAACCTTTTCATTTTTGGGGCATGCAAATGGGACATAGTACCTTTAAAGGTCACGCAGAGTGTATAGTCTTTGCTTAAATTGGGAAATTTTATTCATAATTGCAATCTTGAACCTTAAACTATAAAATATAAACAATCACTTCTAACAAAGCAGTTTTGAAGCATGAACATTAACAAATTCTAAAAATGCAAGATTCATGAACTCTGTTATTTTGCAGCATGAAACTGCTTTAAAGCATTTCATTAGAGTACATGAACTTCTCAATATGCACTTTAAAGGTAATACAAAGTTTTGGTATGGGGTAGTGAATTTGGTTCAAATGAACATATTGGAAGCATATGCGATCCTACAATATTCACTGATCGTTGTCGCGGTCGAAATCGACCCTAAAGTTATGAAATTGTTAATAATAAACACTTTATGTTGTATAGCTCCCTCTCAAGGTCAAGATATTAATGAAGCTATAAAACAATGTTTCTTGACTAAAATCGACCGATTAGCTATTCCCGTTCGGTAATTATATACCACAACTACATATTCTGAGATTTCCATGGTCGCAGCTACCATTGTACGGCCGTAGGAGTTATTTGAAATTTAATAACATTTACCGGGAGCACCGGTAAATCTTTATATTCAATTTTTCTCGAAAGCAGAAGTGTTTTAGGGGCTAAAATTTCTAGTGCTTTTAATACATCCACCGGGGCATCCAAATATATCAAAATTGTAAAGATTCACTATCCACCCATTTTTTGAAATTTCCCAAAACTTTGTAATACCTTTAAGGATTACTGAACATACATACCTCTAGCTCTGATCTCCACCTGGGCCATACTCTGTCTCTGTCCCGCCTTGTTGACTGCTATACATTCATAGTTACCAGCGTCCTCTTGAGATACACGGATGATCCTCAACGTCCCTGACGCTAGGATGAGGAACTTCCTGTCGTCTGGTAGAGACGTGGCTGCATTCAGGTGTCAAACATAGGAAATACATCAGTCAAAACAGTTCCGCTTAAACTCCCCTCAAAATAGACCAACTGTCAATCACATATCTGCAGTGCATACCGTACATATACAGATGTGGTTTGTCATACATTACCCGGATAATGTAATAAACTCAGTAAATAGACACTATGCCTTTCTCTTAATTTCTACATTCATACAGTTTTTTCCTGAATCTTAATTATTTCCTATGATGACACCCAGCAAGTCTTAAAGCCACACTGCACTACTTATAGCTACATGCGCCCTCTATAAAGCAAACAATGCCTTAGCGGTACCCGTTGGTCCCCTATGATCCTCTTTTTCTTATGTAATTGAGAGCTGATTTGATGAGATAACCACCTGTCAGTGACCTTGCAAGGAGGTCTAATCCCTCTTGGCCAAACTAGTGCAGTAGGGCTCTAAGACATGGTTACTGTATGGAAATAGCTTATTATCAAGATGTCCTTGATTCTGTTCCTGCTCCCTGACCTTACCCATGATGCAATGAAAAGTTCTCAAACTATGTGAATGGAGTGACTTGTAATGAATAAGCCTATTAAGTTTCATATCAATATCTATAACACTTTTTAAACTATCTTGATTAATTACGAAAGTCTGCACATGTATATGTTTGGGCCATGCATACAGCTGCATACAAGCAGCATAGCAATTTTCGACACTGAACAGTTAACAAAAATAATTTCATTAATTACACATCGCTTGCAGCAGGAAATACAAACCCATACATCAGGGAAAGAAATACAGGTTGCCCCTCAAAACTCTTGGCCCTTTAAGCATTACACCAAACCTTGAGATTAACTTGCTTAACAGAATATACAGAATGTCTGGATTTTGAGGCTAGTGAAAATGGTAAAGTGAGGGTGATTCTATTCCTAGCCTGATATTAATAGCCATAATCTTGATTGAAAGCTGTTCCCTAAAGGCCTACCACACCAAGATATCTTAGAAGGAGACAAAGAAAATCTGCAGAGAGGAAGAGGATATACCAAATTTAGCTTGAAATACATAAATAAGTCCAGATGAAAAAAGCCTGCTTCAGGGGCAAAAGCAGTACCTGATTCTCTAAAATTGTGCTTTAGAAGCTAAGTCATTTTACTTTATTAGAAATCTCTTTCTGAAAATGTTGCCACTTCATGTACGCCTATTTTTGTTGTGACTGTGCAGGTACTGTTCAGATTTTTTTTCTATATTAGACTATTGTAAGGATTGATCATTATTTTTCCAAATTTCCTTGATTTATTGCTAATTCTTGCCTCTAAATAAAAATCACTGAATGATCATTGAATAATTACTGTTTACATCTATAAAATGGCATTAAGGTATCAATCTGAATTCTTGTTGAGACTTTTCAAGTTCTCAGCCTACAAAATAATTCTCTACTACACTAATAATGTAGTATAATGTTTTTTTAAAGAGCATGTCTCTTAGGGCTTAAAAATGTTCTTCTTTTTATTTATATTACTTTCCTGACTTTGTGCATTTCAACAAATAAATCAAGCAAGAAAAGATTTTCCCAAATGCCTTGAAATAAAATGCTTTATCTAAAAAAAAAATATATGAATGCCTCCGGTAAAGACTGGAACACTCAACCTAACCATTGAGAGTCAACTGAATGAATAGAACTCTCAAAATATAATGGCCTTTGATATTTAATAATAATAATAATCTGGATTTACATAGCGCTTAATACGAAATACTGTCTCTAGGCGCTTAATATATATTATTACCCCGGTCATTGGATTTATTTAAGCACAGTGTGCACCACCTCCACTCCCTAGGCAGTAATCCTACCATATAGTCACCGTGAGGGTATATGGCAATTAAGAGGTACCCATTTCACTCCTGGGTATGGAGTGGCAAATGTAGATTAATGCCTTGCCAAAGGACATTGGTGCCATGTCAGAGATCGAAAACACATGACCTTTGAAGTTAAGTGCTTAAATCACTCGACTACAACACCTCTATAAGTTGTTGTACTCCCCCCCCCCCCCCCCTTTTGAAAACAAGAAGAAAGAATTTGCACACTTACAATCTTTCCTCCACTGAATGACAGGTAGAGGATAACCTTGTGGACGGCAGTGAAGTTCTACTGTGCTGCCCTCTATAGCTGACTGGGGCTGCGGTGCAAGTTCAAAGGTTGGAGGCACTAAATTAAAAAAGAAAACAAACATGTCAGTGACAATTAATTTGGTTGTATTAATGCATTATGAATGATTTACCATTTATGTTACCCACAAATGCAAACAAAATTCTCATAGAAAAATAACTTTTGAAACAGCTACAGGAAATGGCTGGACAACCACACAATAATTAATTAAATTTGAGAAGTGAACATGTACCAACTATCTGCTTAATGGCATCAAACATGCACGATAATCTTTGTGAACTTTACCAATTTGCAAGAAAATTTTGCTAACTGCAAAAATTCAAATGTTTTAAGTTGATGGATGGAGTATGGCAAATGTAGATTAATGTCTTGCGAAAAGCCATCAGTGCTGCGACAGGGATTCTAACCCCGTACCTCGTGGTTCTCAGTCTCAGCCTTATCCACTGGGCTGCAACACCTCTATATATTCTTACCTAAGACACTGAGTGTAGCGGTAGCCGAGAGCGTATCCAGGCTGTTGGTTGCATCACACCGGTAGTCACCCGCATCTGAGAAGTGAGTGTTTGAGATGTGAAGCGACCCGGTAGACAGGATCCGAAACCTTGTGTTCTCCACCACGTTGGCCCCCTCCTTGGTCCATGAGATCCTAGGGAGGGGGTAGCCATTGGCAGCGCAGTGGATCACGGCGGAGGTACTCTCACGGAACTCTACATCCTCTGGGACAAACGTGAAGACTGGTGCTCCTAGAGAGAGAGAAAGGGAAAGAGGGATTGATGGAGAAATATATTTTATTTAAATTTTTTATACTGTTATCCACATTGTATATTTAAAAGAGAGAGAAAGAAATTAATATTAAAAAGAAAGGTTTTGATTATAGTCAGTTCTTGACCGATTGCCATTACAACAAAAAACAGCAACAACAACGAGAGAAAGTTGGCAGGAGAGAAAGATAGAGAGATGGGGGGGGGGAGTGAAAGTAAGAGAAAGAGGGCAAGAGCAAGACACACACAAATGAGGGATAATGAGGAGAGAGAAAAGCAAAAGAGAGATGTGTTAAGGTTCATGGTATGGAGTCAAAGATATTAATTTTTTCAACTCTCCTACATCTTCCTATAAATCCTATGAATATAACCACTTTTCCACTTTACCAACCACATTTTAAATATTGCAATTTATTATTCATTGTCCTAAAAAAAGGTCTACATCTATCTAGATGTCAACTTCTCTATGTTACTATAAATAGATAACTATAAATACACCCTGAGGAGTCGAATTTGATGGTGCACTATACAACCTGCAAAAGAAACAATTAAACCTCACTATGCAAATATGCACGTATAGATCATTTTATCATTTTACCTAATCCAAATATTAAATTCTTTTATATGGATGCCACCAGCGGCATGGAAAGGATTAATAGATCCATGTTTCTGAAGCTCAATGTTTATGTCCTTTGTTCTCCGGCACAAGTTGTAAACAGGACTCCACTAATTGCCTCCACATCCTCTGTACCGGTATTCCAAGGCAGACCTAGCCATGCATATACTACAGTGTGTTTCAACCTTCTACTGAACCCATCTAAAGTCTGGAATCTGTTATAACCTTGACAGGAGCTTCCATACTACAAGCTTCAGTGCATTAAGAGACAGTATTAATCACCATTAGATGACTAGACAGGAACCTTCCTAGATGATTTACATGCACCATTTCATATTTGAGGTGTCTGCCCAATCCCCCCCCCCCCCACTCCCCCACCAATGCCACCCCCCTCCCACACACAACCTTAATTCCTCACTTCATTTGTCAACATTTGTTGCTCAATTTCTTTCCTTTTCTGATTTTTTAGCATTTCAGTTGACAAAAATATTCAATCATTACAATAAATAAACACAATCTGTCTCGTTCATTAAAAAAAAAATCCTTTCCATCCGTCTTTGACTACTTTTATCAGAAAAAGAGCACCTTTGTTCCTGTTTCTCATCCACAACAAAACCCCCAAAATCAAATCAAATTGAGGCATTAATCAATATGGATACAACCTGAACATGATAGGGTAGCATCAATTACAAAACAAACCAAATCATAACAAAATATCTTCTGATCTGTATTACTTTTTCATAGACTGGTTTACCAACATATTCAAATTCTAAGCATACTGCTTAAAAACAGGTTGTTCTTGACAACTTTAAGCTTGTCTGAGGATTGCTCAACATAGCAACAAGTAATGTATGCAGATGAAATTCCAAGTATTGTAGTTCATTCATTAATAACAGGTTAATGGAGTAGCGTGTCACTAGGTTCCCAGTAAAGAAACATCCATGAATTTGAATATGTTAATAAACCGGTGTATGAAATTAAAAGGGGGGCACCCCCTAGAAAAATGAGAATGAAATTAAAACTAAGATAAGTGTGAACCTTAGCCGACGTCTGAATCAATCAACAATCTGACCATTCCATGTTTCCTGGAAATACCACTTAACCATCTATTCACCAGTCTGTTCCTTCAATCCCTATACCACAATCATTAATCTATACTGACACCTGGGGGGTGTTTCACAAAGATCCTAAGTAGAACTTAACTCTAAGTTGGACTTAAAAATTATGGAAAGCCATTAGCATCCTTGAAAACATTTTGTAAAAGTTACTTTAAAAGACATAAAATGTTGATTCAAATCATTTATATATTTTCTATTATCATGGGAGATTCTATGTTCTTGATGTGGAATTTATAAAAAGTCTAAAATACTTGAATTTCTGCTTTTGAATATATTTCATTTTAAGGCTCCAATGGCTGTCCATAATTTTTAAGTCCAACTTAGTGTTAAGTTCTACTTAGGATCTTTGTGAAACACTCACCAGGATGAGTAGTTATTAATCAGACTCACATGCATCATACCTCACTCACTAGTCTACGGTCTGTGGTCTCGTCTAAGCTCTATTTCTCATGAACCCTGAGCTCACTTACACAACATTTACTAACTCTGTGTACAAGTTGAAATCCAAAAATACTAGCATTTAAGCATATAAGGCATTTATGTTTATCTACATTTATAAGTCTAGTGTACTGTAGATATAGATTTTGTAATGAAAATAAAAAACAAAAAAAGAATCTATATTGGTGAGACAAATTATGTATTATCATAGAATCAAAACAAGGGAAACGCTCTCGGCGGTCTCGCCTGCATAACGCAATTCAATATGATAAACCAGAACGTCAATGACGTACATTGTAGTGCTCATCCGCATCTCGCAACAACAAATATCGTGGTACACTTTTGAACTGGTCAAAAAATAAAAATGTGATGCCCTGGAAGGGACATAATTTCATTTCATTTGCATAAAGTACCATAAATAATCAATGGAGCAAAATCTCAAAATTCTGTGTAGAAGTTTAGTGTTCCAAATTTAGCTCTACCAGATAAGGCAAACCAAATCAAAATCGGTCAAGAAATGAGGGAGAAGAAGCAATTTTTGTTATATTTGGAATAAATTTGCATAAATTACCATAATTACTTAATGGAGAACAATTTCAAAATTCTGTGTAGACCTTTAGTGTACCAAAGTTAGCTCTACCAGATAAAGCAAACCAAATCAAAATCGGTCAAGAAATGAGGGAGAAGAAGCAATTTTTGTTATTTTTGGAAAAAATTTGCATAAATTACCATTATTAATTAATGGAGAACAATTTCAAAATTCGGTGTAGAAGTTTAGTGTACCAAAGTTAGCTCTACCAGATAAAGCAAACCAAATCAAAATCGGTCGAGAAATGAAGGAGAAGAAGCATTTTTTGTGATTTCAAATAAATTTGCATAAATTAGCATAGATAATGAATTTCACGATTCTGTGTACAAGTTTTAAATCCCCCTCCTAGCCCTATCATATGAAACAATCAGAATCAAAATCGGTTGAAAAATAAGGAAGCATTTTGAAAATCTTGATGATGATGCCACAACATAGTCCAAGTCTGTTGACCTGAAATGACCTTTGACCTTGACTTTGTGATCTGAAATTCTACTCACATGATTGGGGATACTTGATTACCCTATAGTCCAAGTTTCATTGACTCAGAACTTATACTTTAAAAATTATATCAAAAATTCAAAAACTTAACCTTAGGTTAAGTTTTCGATGATGATGCTACAACATAGTCCAAGTCTGTTGACCTGAAATGACCTTTGACCTTGACTTTGTGATCTGAAATTCTACTCACATGATTGGGGATACTTGATTACCCTATAATCCAAGTTTCATTGACTAAGAACCTATACTTTAAAAATTATATCAAAAATTCAAAAACTTAACCTTAGGTTAAGTTTTTGATGTTGACGCCGTCGCCGTCGCCGCCGCCGCCGTCGCCGCCGCCGTCGCCGCCGCCGTCACCGGAAAAGCGGCGCCTATGTCTCGCTTTTTGCTACGCAGGCGAGACAAAAATGATACAAATTTAGCAGTTTTTTTAAATTTCAAATTTTAATACCTTTAATGAAAATATGTAGAGGAAGGAAGGTGGAAAGGGTGCACGGTTTGATAATCTTGCATCCCTAGGATATCACATTTATATCAGTAGCATTCAAACATCAAACGAAAATGGACAATCAATTACATTGTTTGAAACATCTTCGAGTATCAAACAGCAAACCCTGAAAAGAAACAAAGCTATAACCAAGATTAAATCAAGTGAGAGACTAGCTGAATTATCCCTATACCATATGACATTTGAGGTGCCTGTCTGATAGCCCCCACCCCCATTTTCAATTTCATCAAAAATAAGCAACCTTTAACTCTTTAACTAAC
The DNA here is from genome assembly GCA_035222895.1 of Strongylocentrotus droebachiensis. Classification (NCBI taxonomy): domain Eukaryota; kingdom Metazoa; phylum Echinodermata; class Echinoidea; order Camarodonta; family Strongylocentrotidae; genus Strongylocentrotus; species Strongylocentrotus droebachiensis. The sequence goes on along the minus strand of JAVYIG010002532.1, from coordinate 100,723 downwards.
TTGCCACCAATCTTTGCTATATTTAAGCTTCAGTTGAATTTGTACTTAATCATCATCAATAGTAAAACTAATGTCTTTCTGTCTTAGACACTATTCAATAAGGGACAAACGTCACTAACAAACAAAGCTATAACCAAGATTGAATCACCTAGGAGACTAATTGAATTATCTCTATACAGTTAAAGATTTCCCATCCCCAATTATACATGTCCGTCTTGCACTTGAAAGTTAATTGATCCTTGGTACATGCTTATTTGTGTTCAGTTGACAGAAAAACAAATTAATAAAGGAAACCAGACAGATTACTACTAATGATGGGAGTATCATGATTGGCAACTCCAACAAGTCTCAACCAATGTTGTGATTTTTAACTGATAATTACAAGTCTGCCTCCTTTGAGAGGTAAATAGAGGAAATAACCGGTTAGTTATCACTTCTCACATCGCACTAAAAACACTTTTGACAAACTTCATTATGTCAGCAACTTTGCAGCCATGTATTTGTCTGCTGCATGTCCTGTGTCAACTAACATCTCAAGAAATGTAATGTACGCTATTATTTCCTATTTCATATTATATCCTTGTAATCTTTAATTATCTTCATGATAGGCTGCATAGCCCTTTGAAGATTACTAGAAGAAGAAAAATATTCTTTTTTATACACAATATTGATATAAGGTACTTTCTGAGTTATATGAAAGTCTTTAAAGCGGAAGCTATTATCTAAAGTAATTAATCAGTTTACATCCGTTAGTCAAAGCCAAGTTTGCAAGGTTGGGTTGGCTCTCTGTTTGTCTGATTGAGACATCTAACCCTAATGTTTGAGGTAAATGCTCATCAAACAACATTACGCAGGAAAAGGAAATGTTGAGAGCTTTAATTAGGAACATGTCTAATCATGCCTTTGATGTTCTGGTCTTAACTAACACATCCAAAACTCTTTGAAAGCTATCTCTAAGGACAGTTTCTTGATATCAAATGTCAACAGGGATGATTATAATTGAAACATTCATAATAATGCTTTTTAAGTTATAATCTGTGCATTTCTTAATGGAGATATTTGTCACATCCAGACATCGTTGGAAGTTGCCTGTAAGGATAGTGTCTTGAACTAAAATGTCAACAGGGGTGATAACATGCCTCTCTATCAAGTCTAATTTCAGGCTCATCCTAAACTGGGTTAAAGGTCTCAATGTATTTGGTTGCTGTCCCAATTAACACTTGCCCCATATACTGAGTTTCTGAGGCTTTGGATCTACTATCTGGAGCAGGGTATTAAAAGAAGAGATTTTCTAATTTTGTCTAATGTATTACAGAAGGCAGAATCACTGCTACAAAAGCTGCAATCATGTTTCGCTCATCTACTAAGAGTATATGACTCATATACTCTAGCAGAGTTAACGCCCTTTTGGCCCTGTACCTTTGCCAATCGTAAATGCACTCTTTAGTCTTCATTAATGTGTTTGCCATTCAACTGTATCACAAACTTATTGCAACAAGCTTGATATACACGTACATGGAACTGTTAATAAATTATGTTTCTGACAAAAATATGATTTTTCTTGATTACAAGATCTTGATGCATACAACACTTTGGAAAACTTCTGACATACATTTTTATCATAATTCCTTTTTGATTTCATCATAGTCCCTTTAACTTACAAACTACATTGGGTAACATTGAAATGAGACTCCATGTTTGTCAGCATGAGAGCTGAAATAGTAACATGTCTTAATCCTATGAAGTGAGACAAACAGGAGCACAGGGATTAAAGGATGTAATGGGGATCACCAGAGAGTGGTAACCAACCACTTCTCAGAAGTACTCACATACCAAGCACAGCTGGGACTCTGCCGAGAGACAGGAGACCTTTCTGACAAAATATCATTCATGTTTGGCCTGGTTTGCCCAGCCCACATCTGTTCTGTATTTAATAGAGATGTTATGACAATGTCACATGGCCCATGTACCAATTTAAATCCTTCTTCTATCCCTTTGTCTCTGATACATACATGAGGCCTGACCTCCATGTTATTGGCATATCAGATTCCAGGCTTCTCAAATGAAGTAATGAAGAATTATGGATACCGGTAAGGAGTTTCGAATGAAACAAAATTCTTCCATTCAAGTGGAAAAAGGAGAGGGGGAGCACTTGCCATACTTGTAACTCTGAAAAACTCAGTTTTATTTTGTTCTGTCTTTGATAGCTGACTCCAAACTGCGCTGTTCAGTTATTCAACAGATTAATATTTGTCTGCACTAAATTGTGAATAATTTCGGAACGCAAGGGCACTGTGTTTGGAGACATATATTTAATTTACAGTAGGCTCACGGTTGCACCATGTGAGAGGGGGAGGATTGGGGAGTCCTGAAAAGGACAGTTAGTAATCTTTCTTTCTTGAGTGTGTGTGTAGTCCTAAGGACTGTTGGTAATCTTTCTTGAGCTTATAGTTCTAAAGAGAACTATAGCACCAGTAGGAGAGGATGGGTGGAAGGAGGGACTAGACGTTTAGACCTACCATGCTACCATGCTATATAATTACGATGGCTCCAATAAGAAATGAGAAAAGAATACAAAGAGGTATAAAAGAGGAGCAGTGAGAGGGGAAATAAGTAGGAAGATATAATGACTTACTCTGGTAGGAAATTAAACTCAGAGAACAAGAAGATTTTCAATGTGATAACACCAGATTTGCCCTCTCAGTCCCACATACCCAAAGTCCTATGGGACCTTGCTACCAATGTGATTCATAATCTCATGTTCAAATCCATTTCCATGTCAAGATAATTCCCAATCAGTGACCTAGATCATTTAAAGCTTTGTCATCTCAGATTACAAACCATAATAAAGTCTTACAAGCAAACCCATACTTCCTTCTGATTAAGTCAATAACTACTTGGGCTGGCATTCATCAAAACCAGACAACTTTTATTAAAAAGGCAACTTTTATTACAAAATCAATTGACTAAAAAGGTCACATGAAATCATGAAGTCTCTCAGACGATGTAAAGCATTTTATCATTCTATTAACTACAGACAGAAGTAACTTGATAGCATACTTTACTTCTGGATATATTTCCCAGCTGTACATTCTTTTATCTTTAAAATATAATGTCACAATTTCATTATACTGATTTACATTAAAAGTTTTAGTGAGGAACCGTGCGAAAAAATTATGTGCTAGTAACTTTTGCTCAAAATCATGACATCTCCTTTTCATCAGTTAACCTGGGGATGGTAAACTGCTCACTTAAAGGATGAAACCAGTCTTGCATTCAATAGGATTGTGATGGTGGAAACCTAATTACAACCTAAGGAGCAAGATTTTTTTACTCCTAATACTACTGGGCTTGTGTGAGCTTATTATTGTTTGAATGGTTCCATCATGCAGATCCTTAGAAAAAAGAAAAAAGTTGTATGCATACATGTATGAATTATATCCAAATACCTTATCCAGACAGATGAGACTGATTGAGTAAGGCATGATGGCTCAGTGGTAGAGCAGTGGTCTCTTACCTGGGAAGTTCCATTTGATACACTAGCTAGTGCCCTTTGGTAAGGCATTAATCCTCATTATCAAGTCCCTCGGAGAGGACTTAAAGCCATCAGTCACCTGGTTGCTTTCTTAAAAGGTCAAACTTAGGTCAAACCAACAACAAACAGTAATCATATTGACAATAGACTAACCAAAATATTACATCACAATGAATGAGAAAAAATTGGTTGATTCAAGATGTTATCTTTGGGAGTAGGTTTGGCAGTGCGACTGAGGTTTAACATGTGGGATTCAATACTTACTTGGAGCTCCAAAGTAGCGTAGACTGACCGGTTGTGTTTTGACCTCTCCTAAAGCATTCCTGGCCATACACTCATACTGCCCTTCATCATCACCGCTAGCATTCTGGATCATCAAGGTACCATCGTCTAGAATGTTATACTTGTGATCAATCCCTCGGTTTGGTAGAATTTCTTTACTGTGGGAGAAGGACAAGACATTACAATTAATTTGAAGAAAATTTATTAACAATTATTTTACAAAACTTTCTTTTTTTTCCTCTTTTTTTTTTAGTAGCATACAAAGCAGTCTTTTTTTAAAAATGGCCAATACAATAGTTAAGGGTAGAATTCTTTTTTTTTTAAATGACAGAAAAATGACAGAAAAATGTACAGAATTATACAATCACGATTTTATATCTTTTGTTTAGCCTATATACCTATATGCTTCCCCACCTACATTTATCGTGACTCTGTATCACCCATCATATTTTTATATGTTTCTTCTTATTGTGAAAGAGACTATCATTTTTTTTTGCTGCGTGTCTCTTGCTTACCAATAAGCTCTTTTAAAGCCCCACTGCACTACTCATAACTACTTGCGCCCATTGGTCCCCCATGATCCCCTTTTCTTATGTTAATTGAGAGCTGATTTGATGAGATATAACCACCTGTCCAGTGACCTTGCAGGGAGGTCTAATCCCTCCTGTACACTAGTACAGATGGGCTTTAACCAACATTCAAGAAAGCATACACCTGGGAAAGGGGGCGACAAACATGTTGGAAAGGCATGGCCATGTACGACCCAAAATCTGAACGTTACACAAGCAGACAATGGGATAAACTGAAAGAAGGAAGGCAGGAAGAGGGTTGAAGCTGCTGGGAGGGGGGTGGGGGAGGGGGGCAAGGGTGATCAGAGGAAGGGGAAGGGGGAGTGTCCCGTGATACATGAGCTCTATGTGACATTCTAATGTCTGCTAGATGGAATAAAAGTCTAATGATTGTAACTACATGTGTCTTAATGTTTAGTTTAAGCTATGGGCATTCAACCATCTGTGCCTCAAATGTTTGAACTATTAAATTCTAATTTCCCTCTATTTGTACAGAATGAAGGATTTGAGTAAACTGATCCATGAACTTCTGGGACATTCATTCTTTGGCCTACTCTTGAACCATGGTGCCCCCGGACCCCGGTTAAAAAAACAGCTTATTTAGAGTGTAATTTCTGTATTGACACTTGCACTGTCTCTTTACAGAAGTCACTTCATACAGTATACAGGCAAGAAACTCTGAAAAATATCTTGGGTAATTTGCCCTCTTTAAAGGTCACATTTGTTTTGAAAATCCTAGAAGTGTGTGTTAAATGACATCCCTTTTCATACAATTTTTTTGCCCCCCAAAATTGGGAAAATTTGGGTTCCCAACACTTTAGAGGGGCTTTAAGTTATTTTTATCATCACAATCCCAGAGAAATCGAGGTCAGTAAATCCTGGCAGAGAGGAAATAGAGCAGGAATTGAGAGTAATAATCCAGCAATTACATGTTGAGAAATCATGCAAACTCATGTCAATCGATTTCCGCTCAGAGAAAATCTAAGGTAATTACAGGTACGTGCAAAAGATATTGGTTGAGCACTTGATTTTATCAAACTTCAAATGAGCTGACAGATTCCTAAGTAGTCTGTAATGTGGATTTAAAGAGCATCTTTCTGGTCTGGGTTTCATCAATGTGCACTGGCTGGCTTATCTCCCTTGAGAGTTTGTCATAGTAGTTACAATGGATTGTCTCTATGAGATTCATAATACTGTGGAACCAGCTACCTACTTCTGTGCAGACGGCCTCATCTGTTGACCACTTCAAGAAATTACTCAAGTCACATTTATTCTGCTAGAAATTACTTTATTACCAGCCTACATATACTTGACTGATCTCTGAGAAGTGACTAACTTTTGTTTATAGGAGGCCCAAATATTGTGGAGCGGTGTGTGCAGCGCTTTGTAACCGCAAGGAAAAGAAGCTATATTAAATATCTTTTGGATAGATGAATAATTATTAAAAATCCATTAAAATATAATATTTATCATGTGATGTACGGAAGGAATGAGATGGAGGAAGAGAGGGTGTCATTTTTAGTAATAAACAAACGGGACTCTTTGGGAGTGCCAATGGGAAATTTGCTGTGGATTTTCAATGCTAACACTGAAGCAGCCATATTGTAATGCAAGGAGCATCACTGCCTAATGGATAAGAACATTTCACAGGAAATCACTTTGATAAAAATCATGAAAAGAAACATATTTTGGAGAACATGCCCCTTAAATATAATTCTCGCTTCTTTTTTCTCTTTACAGATATTTTAGGAGCTTATATATCAAGTTTTCTTTATTAATTTAATTTGCATAAAGTTATGCACAAACATGCGTTATGTACAGGTAACAACTAAATTATTCATACCCCTTGTAAATTCGATGAGGTTTTTTTTTTTGTAATTCAAGTATGAAAGGTTGACTGGATTTATTAGGCCATTGATGAATACTTTTAGATGTAAGCTTTAAAATATCACATTCTAAGAAACATAAATCTGAACGTATCAACTTTTCACATGCTTAACAAATTCCAAAACTTGGTAAGGGTATGAATAACTAGTTGTTAACTGTATACATTCAGGTCCAACTAATCCTTTGAGTGTATTCAACAAAGTCCTCCTTTAAGTCTTGATGTGTACATATGTCTGGAATTACTGGCTTCCCAACATTTCAACACCCTGCCTTGCTTACGCTCCCAGTTCTGAACTTACGGCAGAGGTTTCAATTACGTTGCCAGGACAACGCCAAGAGTTAAACTAGATTTTCTGCATCAGATACGTTGAGGAAAAAATATGAGTTTTGGAACAACACTTGGCGTCGTGGTCTGTTGCCTCAGGTGAAATGTTAGGGTCAATGAACGGACACCAAGACACTCTCTTTACGTTTATTTTCCTCTCTGAATTTCGGCAGACAAGGGTAAATAATAATAGGTCTAATTAATGGTGACTAAAGTATACAGTCAATAAATGTAAATCATAGATGTACAAAAGAAATGTTGTTTGCAAGTTGATTTTAGAAATTTACTTTAGCATTCAAATCAATGTTTGAACATTTTGTGCCAGCTTAAATGTTGAGGGGATGTGGGGTAAGGGTTTATCCTAAGATCAGTATTAAGTATTAAACACAAATAAATATCTTTGACTGCCAAATTTACCTAATTTTAATAGTGGGGTCAAAGAATATTCAAAAGTTAAATGTCTGTTTACGGACTAACAGGCTTGTTTTGAGGAAAAGTGTATTTTTCTAACCTTTGATCTACTTTTATTTTTAGTATCGGCACATTCTTTTGGACAAAACTAGGGACATTTTTGGATCGGAATTCAAACAATGTCATGATCATCTGCCCTCCAAACATACTCAGAGTGACATACTTTCAATATGACCTCCCATAATGACCTTTAGTCTCTCATAGAGTAGTAATTCAATCACACACGTAAGTGGTCCACACACCTGGATATGTAACATGATGGCCACTTGCAGTATGAACTTGGGGGATACAAACAAGATCACTGCAGGAGACAATTTGTCTGAACAAAATCTCTCTGGCATTGAATTCTTGAACTGGAATTCAAGTCATTTTAGGATTTGAGAGCCTCAAACAATCTTGGACACAGTTTGAATTTGACCTTCTTCCAAGGACAGTGAACTTTGACCTCTTTCAAAGAGAAACTTCGCAATAATTGTTCTCACTGTGACACGATGGTTGTTTATTCAGGATAAATACATCTTTACATGGCAGTTTGAATAGAATATCCTCCTGACATTGCAATGACCTCTGACATGGCAATGACTTTTGCCCAGTGACCTTTGCCCTATAACCTTTGACCTACCTATCATGAAGCCACACAATCTCAGGTTCAGGGTCACCCATAGCTCTGCAGCTGAAGTACACATTGTTTCCTTCTGTGGCATCGACATTGTGAGGCTCTACCACAAAATGAGGTCTCTCTGTAAAATAAGGAGGAAAACAAAGAAAGAGTGATCATTACAATGCAAATAAATCTGCACAACAGCATATATGTATTGCATTAAAGGTAATACAAAGTTTTGGTATGGGGTCATGAATTTGGTTCAAATGAACATATTGGAAGCATATGCGATCCTGCAATATTCAGTGGTCGTTGTCGCGATTGAAATCGAGTCTAAAGTTATGAAATTGTTGTATAGCTCCCTCTCAAGGTCAAGATATTAATTAAGTTATAAAACAATGTTTCTAGACTAAAATCGACCCATTAGCTATTCCCGTTTTGATATAATATATCACGACTACATATTCTGAGATTTTCATGGTCGCAGCAACCATTGTACGGCCGTAGCTGCAATTTGAAATTTGTCACAATTTACCGGGAGCACCGGTAAATTTTTATATTCAACTTTTCTTGAAAGCATATGTGTTTTAGGAGCTAAATTTTCTAGCGCTTATAATACATCCACAGGGGCGTCCAAATATATCAAAATGGTAAAGAATCACTATCCACCCAATTTTAAAAATTTCCCAAAACTTTGTATTACGGTACCTTTAAACACCATTTGGGCTCTATAAGCACAATTATTGTGTATTGCAAAATGCTAAATGCAGGTGAAAAGAAGGGCAGGAAACATCCAAGTTCGTTTAATACCAAAGCAAAGGAACAAAAAGGGAAAGAAAAGCAAAGAAAGGAAAAGTAAAGAAAGGAGAGAATGTGAAAGGTAGTAAACAAGAGAGATGAAGGAGAATAGGAAAACGGAAATAAATAAAACGATCAAAATAAACAGACATAACAATTAAAATCTTCTAAGTAAAGCAGACAAGGGCACATATCCTGCTCCATTAGACATCAAATCAATATAACAATATACAAATGCCCATCAATGCAAGGAAATTACCAAAGAGAAACCCAAGGTGTATAGTATACCACCTCCTCATCTTGATGGTCATATGCTACGATAGGTTTTAACATTTTTGTAAAACCTAGAATTATAGATAGACAATCATCCCCTAAACTACATGTACAACAAGGGTTCACTCGGGACTGAAACATCGGGTATTCAACATTCTAAAAGAAAAGCCAGGCAAGCTGGTGGAGACCTCCCTGATGCTTGTAGTTATTGCGCTAATCTTTAGATCACTTGTGGTTTGAGATTGCGAGTAAACTTTAAAGTTTCATATTAAACCAAGAGTGCATCCATACTACGTATCTTTATCTACAAAATAACTTAAAAGTTTAAAACCACAAAATAAAACGTTGTGGGACTGTCATGTGAACCTAATATAAATATCATCACAAGTTTATGAGAGACCTAAATGAAGAGGGAGAGCAGTTGGAGTTTGTCGAAGGACTAAAAGTAGATCAAGGTGGAACTCCAGAAGCCATAGAGTGATGTCAAATCAAAATGTCAAACGGTGCGATTCTCTGGCAAGTTTTCGACACATGAATTGGGCTTTTAAAAGATACAGATCAAACGCATTTCCTGTCAAGACGGTACCCTTCTTATTTATAGTTCCAATCATGAAGTTCAGACTGTACCAAGCCATCATCATAGAGTGCGCCTGATTTTAAATAAGAAAATAAGTGTTGTTGTTTTTTTCCAAAGGCACAACTCACAAACTGCCCCCCCCCCCAAAAAAAAAATACAAAAAATACAAAAAAAAAAAAAAAAATACAAAATTATAAAAAATGATTTAAAAAAAAAACTGTATTGCAACTTGCAAGTGACACACATCTCAACTGTCTAATACCTGGAATAGTGCAAAGGGTGAGAAACTAAAAAGACCCATCACTCACAAAGTGCAAACAGGTATGATTTCTGAACTTGGGAAAGCGACAGGAGAGAAAGAGGATCCTAACTGCATAATTTGATTATTTTAAAACAGATCAATAAATTTTCAAAGGATGTAATGATTCTTCCAAGAATACTTGTCTCTAGGGCTTTCCATCTGATTATATTTATATCATCCATTTCCATCTTATCAAATGACAACCAACATTATGTCAAAACGATTCCCAATAGGACTTTGCAACATAATTGCATAAAAACATTTCAAAGAGCAGAAAAGATATTATTCAGACCCAAAATTTGACATGAATTTTTCTTGGCAAGCAATCATTTTTGGCATTGTTGTGTGGGTTTAGGTTTTATCGGAGGGGTTGCCTGGTGTAATTGAATGTAAACATGTCATGTTACACTGAGTTTGCTTGAACAATCATTTATTTGACTTTTTATCTCTTTATGTGTGATTTGAGCAGTTATGACATCTGTTTGATGATGATAGGCATGGTGCAAACAGGTATCTCTAAACTGATTTAACCCGTTTGGTACCACCAATGGTAATACCATGTGAAGACAATGCTGATTGGAGCTCATCGTGAATATAAAGAGGATATATATAATATAAAGGCAGAGTATTGAAATGCAATTCACACAGCTGAAAGTGTGAAGAATAACTACAGCATCTGCATCTGTAAACCACATACTACATTGTATTCTATTCTTTGAAAACTCACAAGTGAACTGACTAACTTTTGTCCATTCAGTGTCCTTGTTTGTTGAATGTGTCGATAGTCTAGGTATAGTCTCAACATTGCGACTGGGTTGGTGACTAATCACTTACCCTGGCAACAATTTTTGTCAAAGGTATAGGGTTAGGGTAGCGATTCATTTCAGGTTTAGGGTTTGGGTAAGGACTAGGCATAGCAATGGGTTCAGGACCGGACTTAGGAATTCAGTAAGTGTAGGAAATTGACGAGGAACGATTATCGCAGAAGCGTGTTTTGTCGGTGTGACTGACCTAAACCAACTTCATGCCACTGATAGGAGTAATGACGAAGAGAGCTTTGTAGGAAAGTGATACTTACGACAGTTGAGCTCCTCGGGGGTCAAGTCGACTAAATTGCGCCCTCGCAGGTTCTCCGGGAAGTGGCAAGTTGCGGCAGCCTGCGTGTTTCTATGGCGACTCGCATGCGATAACATCTGAATGAGGGACAGTAATCCACAGTTGCATATAAGCTGGTTGGAATCTAGTCGCCTGAAGAGAGACAAAAATGCAAACACCGTGAAACAGAAAATAAAGAGAGAGAGTTCCTCTTTTTTGTTTTTTAAACTTGGCTTGTGACCTAGTATAACAAACCTTGTGGGGTATATACCCACTGAGCTTGAAATGTTGTCTGCCGAAAGCAAGAAGAGCATTAACATACACTCTTACGTGGAGTTATGCCCTTATAGCTCTGAGAGGCATCTGACTTGACAGTATATGATACACGCCTTGTGATCTTATGAGTACAGGCTCGGCCAACCTTATATGACCATTGTGGGGTCAACCTTATATGACCATTGTGGGGCCAACCTTATATGACCATTGTGGGGCCAACCTTATATGACCATTGTGGGGCCAACCTTATATGACAATTGTGGGGCCAACCTTATATGACCATTGTGGGGCCAACCTTATATGACAATTGTGGGGCCAACCTTATATGACAATTGTGGGGCCAACGTTATATGACCATTGTGGGGTCAACCTTATATGACCATTGTGGGGCCAACCTTATATCACAATTGTGGGGCCAACCTTATATCACAATTGTGGGGCCAACCTTATATGACCATTGTGGAGCATAAGTTGGGTTATGATTGATAGCGTGTGGTTGGACAATCGTGTTATCACAAATCAAATAGAAGTTATTGGCAGCCGTGTGTGATGGCACTGAAACCAGGCTGTAAGGTATAAGGTAGAGCGTGACACAATGCTTTATTTATTCAATCTTTGGGAAGTGATTAATGTGCTTGGTGTCAATACATGCAGGTGCATCAATAGACTAAAACATTAAAAAAAACTCAATCTGATCAAAATGCAGAAGACTTGAAGAAATCTTTTCTTCAAAGACACTAGCTACACACTAGGACTACATATATATTTGTCATATCGTCCCTATTTTCACAAAGTGACGGTAGTGAATGAAAATCGCATACAATTTGTGTGCGGATTTTCCTCACTACCGTCACTTCGTGAAAATAGGAACGATATGTTGTATTAAATATTCACAAAATAAGGTTTGGCAGCCTCTGTATTATTGACCAACATTACAAGCGGGGACACAGACAGGTTTTTTTTTTTTTTTGGGGGGGGGGGGGGGGGAGTGGGGGGGGGGGGGGTATTGATAGCCATAAAACAAAGGTATAATGCTGGTTGTAAAGCTACTATAATAGTAGCCTGGATATATTTTTTTCAATCGAAATGAAGCACATATAAACGCTCAGAAAGACTGATGAATGAAATGACAAAGGGATAGGTGGATATAGATAGATAGATATATTGACAGAGAGATAGATAGTTTGACAGAGAGATAGATAAATAAATTGACAGAGAGATAGATAGATAGATAGAGAGATCCGACATATAGATATGTACATAGATTGGTAGATTTTATAGATAGAAGATTCAGGCTAGAATAGATAGATACATAGATTGGTAGATAGATACAAATTATCTAGATGGATAGATGGATTGATTGATAGAAAGACAAAAATCTGCATAAAAATAAGATCAAGATTTTTTTTTATGAAAACAGTTTTTTAACTAGAAATGCAATCGTGTCACAACGATGTGCGTGCAATGACGCCGTGTTTCTACGTGTCGAACGAAAGAGCTTCTCTCGGACTATCCAGAGCAATTTGCACGAAGTCTTTAGCTTCTGTAATATTGGAGACAGGTAGGGCGAAAGAAAGGCCTCAATAGTGACCTTGATGGGATGGTAGTGACTATATATGCCTACGATGTTTGAAAGAAATTGGGATAGGGGAAACAACCTAGAAAGGGCTCGCAAGCACTGCGTGCAAAAACAAATGGGATTAGTTGCATGTTCGTCATTGCAATCAAGATCGTTCTAGGGGTCAAAAGCGTGAACCCGATTTGCCCCATAGACAATGCGTGTAATGCATGGGCGGAAAACGTAGAGGATCTGTATTATGACCGGAGTTAAATTGTTTTTTCTCTCTCTCTTTATGTCTCTTCATGGGCCGTATATGGTATCATTGGAAAGAGAATTTCATGGTCGTTATTGTAAACTACTCTCTTTTTTTCTATGATAATCCTATCGAAACATGTGATGTAAAATAGATTTAAAGGACAAAATGGCGTCTTAAATGGCCCCCTTGATCAATTTCAAAAATCCGGCCACGATGTGCCCTGCGTATTGCATCTCGGAATGTCATTGCAAATTTTCAAGGAAAAAAAAGGATGTTTAGGGGGCGAAAAGTAGTCTGAAAAAAATGATGTCATGGCCGATAAGTGTTATAATCGGGCGGAATTCGTATAGTGACCCTTGTTCAAATGCGATTTAATCACAATTTTCTGTGTAAACATATACCATACTTGGTATCATTCGAAAGGGCACTTCATTGCGGTCAGTTTGACACCATTGTCATCTGCACGCGATGTACTGCACGCATTAAAGGCGCTATTACGTAATGCATAGCAAATTCATCATTTTTGGCGATAACTTTGCGCTGACGTTATTAAAATTTCCCAAATTTAGCAGACAGTTGTCAAGTATATGGATACATGTGTCTGCCAAGTTTCAACGACGTAGGTATAAAGATCGCCATTTTAGAGCAAGTTGAAGTTATTTCGGAATTTTCTTGAAAATGGCGAATTTGGAGGGCAATTTTCGCAAATTTGGTCAGTGATAGGGTATATAATTTTGTATATGGCTGGAAAGGGCATATCCTCAAGTATCTAAATCCAAAAAAGGGTACGGGTCTGCCAAGCCATAATGGAGATACGGCCACAGAGAGAAAGCCAATTTCCAGAACTTTAGAGGGCGCTATTTATGTTTTGCAAAACCATTGGAGCGTGAAATTTGGCAGGGCTATGTGCATTTATGAGATTAAGATACTGTGAGATTTAAATACAAAACGGAATTTATATGAGAAAGTTATGGCAGTTTTAGATTATTTAGGGGTCAATTTCTCAAGAATTTGAGCGATTTTTGACGGAGTCGGTTTCAGATTTGAATTTTGACTATGAAGATGGCATTTCGAAGGTCAAGTTATACGTTGCAGAGGAAAGAACACTTCTTAGACTATCTAAAGGAATTTGTTAGAAGTTTGTAGGATCTAGGATAGTGGAGATAGGAAGGAATGAAGAAAGGCCTTAAAATGGACCAGAAACGGACAAAATGGCGCCAGGATTGTTATGCATGAGTGATTTCGAAAATCGAAAAAGTAGGTGACCTTGATGAGATATCAGAGATGACGCCTGAGAAATTTGAAAGGAAAAGGACTTGAGGAAAGTACCTAACTAGGAATAACAAGCACTGCGTGCAAAACGAATGGGATTTCCGGACGATAAGGATAAGGATAAGGATAAGGATAAGGATAAGTATATTAATGGGGCAGAATGTGAACGAAAACAAGGCAATGACGAAGGTTCGTCATTGCAATTAAAGACACACAGCATACATGTAAATGAAGAAATTTGCCACTCAACTATACAAAGAAATAGGAATACAAGAATCACGTTCGGTAAAAATTAAAAAATAAGGTTTCTGAAGAAGACACGTACATGCCCAAACCACAAGTCCATCTGCAAAGAGTTGAACAAAATCACATGCAGCATGTTATCTTGATAAAAAGGCTCCCTCTATTCATATCACTATGAAAGACACTTTCCTTGTGTACCACGCCCAGAATAAATGAATTGATTTTAACCCCAGTCAAAGTGTCAGGTTTGGTTTAGATACTTGTCATTAACAATTTAAAGGTCCTATGTCCCATTTGCAGGCCCAAGAAATGAAAAGGTTAAATTCCAACGGCATTTGAAAGATAATACTACTTTAGAACTTCCCTAAAAAAAGGGGGCTTGAAAATGTCTTAAAGGGGGAAAAGATCGACTATTAGTTGTCAAATCGACTTAAGAGCTATAGAGCTAGTATTAGTAATAGTCTGATTTTCAGACCATTGTTTTGAATATTAGGACACTGCATGTTTAAATTTCACAGATAAGACATACATGACATATTCATAATTCCTGCAAAGTTCTACAGAATTTGATGTTGGCTGCAAAAGGGACATAGTATCTTTAAAGGCATTGAACTCAAATTGCCATAAATATATTCTACAAATTTTGGGAAATTTTATTTGAATTCTAAAAGCAAACAAAAAGATTACATGAATTATTTGGGTATTTGAAAAAGGATATTCATTTGGCAACAGTTTTTACTAAAATATGATTTGAAATTTGCCACAAACATCAATAAGTTTGACAATTGAGCATTTTACAAAAAGTTTTTTTTTACACAGACCAACGACAATCTCCACAAAATCATGCTGGCCTTTTTTGTTCCATCAATCATTACTTGCTTTTATTCAAATATTCTCCTCCAGGACGCTGTTATTTCTGCCATAAGTGTTTTCCAAGAGATATCTTACAGCTACAGACAGACACATTCTAATATTTCTGTAAACATAGGACTTTCAACCAACCTCATCCCCCCCCCCCATAAAAATGAACCTCATAAAGTTCTCCAAATGTCAAATATTTACTATGGATATAGATGAAGGACAGACAGTTACCCTGCATTCAGCTATACGATCTATTCTAGTAGTCTGAATGTTATACAAAGAAATGTCATACACCAAAACAATGTACAGCAAAACGCCTGTTTAATTTGGGCATCAGTTTGAACAAAGTTTCTGTATCGCAATGGCCAATGTAGGCTGAACGTTGAATACACAAACATTGTATAAGGGGAGAGGAGAGGGAGGAAGGGGGCTAACTATGAGCTTACACTAATAATTAGCCATAAAGCAGCTGTCATGTCAACTGTCCTTCTCAAAATAGTTTTCTTTATATGTTTCTTTAATATCTTGTTTTTTCTAGTTTGTACTCTCTTTTTGCTATTATGTTTCTTTTATATACTATATTGTTTTTCAAGTCTGTTTTCTCTTTTGCCTTATAACGTTTCTTTATACGAGTCTCGCATGAATTTGTTACAGCCTGAACAAGCCGTCTGGGAGCCTGGATATGTCCGCTACTATTTACCCAATCTCAAAAGTTTAGTGACCTTTTAGCCTTAAGGATGTCATATTTCAAATCTCTGCTATGGAGCATATTTCTTGCTAGGCACACTGAAAGAATATCTAATCTGACTCTGACAAAATATTGGTCTGCCTAAAGTGTCAGTCCAATGAATATTTGCGCACATTTAGGATAAAAAAAAAATGTCTTTCATTACTTTTCTGTACCTTCTGGAAAATTACTCTCAATTTCATGCACAGTTTTACTGGAGCTCTTTGAGATTTAAAAAAGGTGAGATTTCTTTGGCTGCAATCTTTATTATTCATTTCTATTTTTAAAATGCTCTTTTTGAGCTTTCTAAAGCTATATTACTCTCTCCTCCTGGGTTTTAGCTCACTACTGTTGTTTATGTCTTACTGCTAATTAAGTCTGTATGCATGTAGCTCAATTGGAAAGGACACTTTTCAGGGGTAGTTCGAATCAGGGGCCCCATTTCATAAAACTTGTTATGATAACAACTGCTAAATTTCTATGACATATTTGCTCTCAGCCAATCAGATGCCATGATTTCGGTAGCTTATAACAGTAGCTTGTTATTGTTTGGTTGTTCACACTAGTTAACAATGCACACTTTATCTACAAGGCAAAAGAAAGCATCTTAAAAATAAATCTACACAACAAACAAACAAACACAACACAAGAAGAAACATAGATAAACATATAAATCACAATGACATGAATATTTCAAGTTAAAAAATAATTACGAAATAAGAACATGCATCACCATGCCACAAATTTTCATGCAAAAGCCATCAAGCAACATTAATATTACAAACTGCTGAGAAAAAAGGGTGTAAAATCAATTTTTGTATGTTTTTAATGAAAATAATCTGATTTGAGAAAACAAATCTGAGACCTTTGAGCAGTAGCCTCCTAAGTCGGTATAAAAGGGGATGAAACTGTCTGCCCTCTATGATTCATATACTGTTTGGGAAATTGAAAGAAACAACATATATTTTGGATTATGTTAGCGCATGTTGTGATCTAAAGAATAAAATATCTAATATCAACATTGGTTGAACACCCTTCGATTCTCAGAAGACAACATAAAACAAACAAACAAATAAATAAACAAAAACATGATGGTTAAACTTACAATCGTTTTAACGACCCTAGTCCGTAGAACGTGCCTGGTTCAAGTATGGATATATTGTTATTGTTCAAAAACCTGCAAAAATAGCAAGCAATATGTTAGTAGTTGAAACAAAATAAAATTATTATAATAATGACTTCATTGGAAAAGCTTCGTTGCTTGAAACACTGAATCCAAAATTTTGGATTTTGAGCAGATTTCATTTATTATTTTGTAACTGCATGAACATGCTATGAAAAATATCAGCCAAAATTTAACATAAATATGCATTTTCATTATAGATATAAAATTGCATTTATGTCAAAATGCTGAAAATGGATTCAGATGCATTTAGCAATGAAAATCTTCATTGATGCATACTAAAATTAAATATATTGCAAGTCATATATACACATATCAAAATCAATAGATTAGATAATGCTGTTATGTAATACCTAATATGACTAGACTATGACTAGAAAACAAGTATGTCTGAGTATGCATGTCTCATTATTGAGTAAGCAACTTGTAGAGTTAATTTGATAAATTTTGAATGCAAAAATATGGATATGTTATCAAAACATCAATCTAGAGCATGAGCATCAGTATGCAAATCATTGGTGCAACCTTTAGCATAGATATATAAATTAATATGACATTTAAAGTTCTGTAAATGCATCTACTGTTACGTAAATACATTAAGTTACAAAAGAAGCAAAGTCAGGTACCAAACTAAGCACACAGTTTTTTGACTGAACAAGAATTATACTACCGGTAAACCTAAAAAATTTGATGTAAGAAAAATGGGTTAACTCAATAAACTTTCTCGATCAAATTCTAAAGATTTCAATGACTTTGTTTAATTATCCAAAGGCATTAAACTGAATACGTAAATTATAATAGATGCAGAATATTAATTGTAGCAAAATATCTAAAGTACATGCCCAATGGAGGCAGTAGGGATTTTTGTCATTCAAAGATAATATCAATCTCTCTAACTTTTACAAAGAAAAAAGTGCTTTGCAAAATATGTTTCCGGACATGTCATCGAAATATGAATTTAGCCTGTACTTGGGAATGGTTATTTGTTTTAAATGATGTGACCAGTATGAATTATTGTTATACATCTGAAATGTATAAAGACATTATTGATGGATGAATAGTAGCACTGTTGAGAAGTAAAAAGATGTTAAGCCAATGGGAGTTCATGAACTTAGCATTTTCTTGCGCTCAACTGGCTTTCTGGAGTGAATATGCAGAATTCAATGTGAGTGGACTTACAGCCTTTCTAGCGAAGGAAGGTTACTAAATGTCCCAGGGGGTATTTTCTTGAGTTGATTGGAGTAGAGATAAAGCTGCTCCAAATTATTGAGCCCCTCGAAAGCCCTCTCCTCGATATCAGCAATCCTATTTTTGTAAAGATATCTGCAAGAAAAACACAGGAATATCAGAAGGGGGGAAAAGAACTACCATATATTTCAATTTCACAGAGTCATACATTTATATCTTAAAGGGAAATCCAACCTTAATACTTTTTAATAGCAAAAAAACAGACAAGCAGAGACAAAATCAGAGAAGTAGAGACAAAATCAGAGGAGCAGATAAGAGAAAGTTTAAAAAATAAACTATAAAGAAGTTAAGAATTTGTGAAAGTTGTTATCACTATACATATGGAAACTTCAAATTGGCTGAATCAGTTATGTCACTATGATGTGGAGCTGGATAACTTTCCTATCTGTTCCAACTCATATAATGACTGAAATATCTGTTTCTTTTCAAGACGTATGACTCAGCTAGGAGGGTCTTTCCTTTTTTAGAGGACGTACAATAATAAACTATCCATAATATAGCTTGAGTAGTGCCCAAGGGAGAAGGCACTTGGGAAAAAACTGAAATCATGAAAATCAGTATTGATTTTATTATTTACGATATAAATCTACGTATCTACCTATTCTACTTTGCTATTGTTGCACCTCAACATTGCATAACCGAAACTTAAAACACATCGCCAAATTGCTCATACCACCCCGACCAATGGCGCCCTCCGTGACCCTTGCGTCCGAGCGCCGCCAACGTAACCTCTTCCTCTTATCACGAGTTCCCTAGGACACAACTTGGTAAAGGCGCTGGGGATGGAGGGAGGGAAAATAGGTAGATACGTAGATTTATATCGTAAATAATAAAATCAATACTGATTTTCATGATTTACATCAATAAATCAACGTATCTACCTATTCTACTTTGCTAAAGACCAGCACAGATTAATGCCGGGTGGTAAAAACCAAGCAAACTTATCAATTTAATGAGAAATAGACGACGAAGCCGCCTTCAGAGAAGCGACCACAAAGGCTCGTTCGCCCGCGGGCACATCTTTGAGGTAAAAAGCAGTAAAAGAACTTGGAGACTTCCAAAAAGCTGCTTTACAGATATCTTGAACTGAAACTCCGATGAAAAGAGCCCAAGACGTACTGACACTGTGAGTATCATGGGCACGAGGAGTCCTGCCAGGCGTCAAGGCCTCAGGGCCCGCAGCCTTGATAGCCAAGACTAACCACCTGGAGATCGTATCCCGAGATGCCGCCGAAAGTGGCTCTCGAGAAACCAGAAAGAGCTGATCCGACTTGCGAAAAGGCTTCGTCTTGTAAAGATACCATTTGAGGGCGCGAACGGGACACCACAGTCCGTCCCCGAAGACCGAAGAAAAATCCGACAAGGGATGAAGCACCACTTCCACTGAACCCGACGTGTCAGACTGATTCTTAGCAATAAAAGAAGCCTTGGGAATCAAACGAACCCCATGTCCTTCCCAGCGGATATGCCCAGGGGCAACTGAAAGGGTATGAAGTGAGCTCCTACGCTGACCAGAAGTGATTGCCATGAGAAAAACCGTCTTGACCGTAGTAAGCAGAAACGTCGCAGAACACAGCGGTTCGAAGGGAGGGCCAAAACCTTGGGTAAACTCCACACTGGCGTCAGAGGTCTGAAGAAGGGTCTCTTAAGGAAGAAAGACTTCAAAAGAGCCGCTAGCTGAGGAGCAGAAGAAACCGAAGTACCATCGGCAAACCCCCCCAAAAAAACTGCAGCTATAGCAGACCGATAGCCACAAATCGTTGACAGAGCTCTCCCCTTGTCATACAAAGAGATCAGAAAGTCAGCAATAGAAGGTAAAGACGCCTCTCTAGGGGCGACGCCCACCTCCTCACACCAAGTGTGAAAAGCATCCAACCAGGAGTTGTAAACCGTCCTGGTCGACTCTCGTCTACTCTGGACTAGAAATTGTGCAGCACGTTCGGAGAAACCTGACGAACGAGCCCTCTTCCCGATAACCGCCAAGCGGTCAGACGGAGGATTTCCGGCCGCTGGTGTAGAATACCAGACAGAGGTTGCGACACCAGATCCGGATGACACGGCAACGACCACGGAGTCCCCACCAGGAGGGTCAGGAGGTCCTGAAACCACGACCTCGCCGGCCACCAAGGAGCTAATAGAATCATCATCGCTTGATCTTCCCTGATCTTCCAGAGCACACGGGGAAACAACGCGAACGGGGGAAAGGCGTAAGCCCTCCATCCCTCCACGGGATCGCGAAAGCGTCCAGAGCAAAAGCTCCTGGTTCCCGGACTCTCGAGAATATCGAGGAAAACGATGGTTGAGCGAAGTTGCGAAGAGATCGATGTCGAGAACACCGAACACTCTCCCCAGTTGCCTGAAGACAGTCGGAGACAGAGTCCACTCTGAGGGAAGGCACTTGCCTCTGGAGAGAAAGTCCGCTAAGATATTCTCTTCGCCCGGGATATGTGATGCAATCGGGAACACCCTCGCCCCCTTGCACCACGCCCAGAGTTGAGAGGCCAACTCGTTCAGAGCCACAGAATGAGTGCCTCCCTGTCTGTTGATGTACGCCATCACCGATACGTTGTCCGTAAGAATCAGAACCGAACGACCCACCAGACGAGCACGGAAGTGACGAAGCGAAGCAAAAACTCCCATGAGTTCCAACACATTGATGTGGGGCAGAAAGTCCAGATGACTCCAGTCTCCTGAAATCATTGACCCCTGGCAATGACCTCCCCAAACCAACAGCGACGCGTCCGTGGTGACGGTCACGGAAGGGAGAGGAACTCGGAAGCGTTTGCCCTGAAGGAAGAAGGAACGACGAAGCCAAGGACCTAGAAGACCCTTGGTTCTGGACAACAGGGGGATCCACGACAAAAGAGAAATCACGCTCGGCTGATAAAACTCCAACAGAAAGAGTTGGAAGGGACTCATCAATAGTCGACAATCTGGAAGCATGTCGACTAGACTGGAGAGAAACCCTAGCCACTGAAGCCAACGCTCGGCTTTCACCCGACGTGCACATCTCAGAGACCGAGCAGTCCTGACTATCGTCTCGACCCTGTCGAGACTGGGACGAGCCAGCTGATGACGAATGTCCAGCTGAGCACCTAGGTAAGACGGCGTGCGAGTCGGAACGAACTCTGATTTCTCCCAATTTATGAGAAATCCGAGATCTTGAGTCGTGCTGATCAGAATCTGCATATGATCCAACAGCAGAGCCTCCGACTTTGCGACCAACAGCCAGTCGTCTAAATAACCGAAAAGACGAAGACCCCGACTTCTCAGAAACGCCATGACTGACGCCACGACTCTCGTGAAAATCCGAGGAGCAGGGCGCAAACCGAACAGGAGCGCTCTGTAACGGTAGAATTTGCCCAGGAAGGCAAAACCCCACAAGATCCCGCGACCGCGGATGTATCGGCACATGAAAATAAGCGTCGCGAAGATCCAAAGAAACCGCGACGTCTGCGGGATTCAATGAAGAAAGGATGGTTGCCAGATGATCCATTCGGAAATGAACCTTTCCCAAATGAAGGTTAAACCGCTTCATGTTGAGAATCATTCTTAAAGAACCCGAGCACTTGGGAATTACGAACACCGGCGACAAACAAAGACACGGGTGATCGTCTACTTCTTCTATTGCCCCCTTCTCTAACAGAGACACAAATTCGGAGGAAATGTGACTCTGAAAAAGAGGGGACATGATCGGAGAGCGGCTCCGGAGGACGCCATTCGGAAGAGGTTCCACAAAATCTATGAAGAACCCTTCTCGTACCACCGACAGAACAAATGCGTCGCTGGTGATCTTCTCCCACGCCGGGAGAAATCTCCGGAGCCGCCCGCCGACCTAAGACCCAAGCACTCGGGGGAAGCCATCATCTAGAGAATGACTTCCCACCACCACGAAAGGGAGTCCGGGAAGATGAAAATCCCCCGCGACTACCCCTGGACGACCTACCCCTAGAAGGAGCTAATAGAATCATCATCGCTTGATCTTCCCTGATCTTCCAGAGCACACGGGGAAACAACGCGAACGGGGGAAAGGCGTAAGCCCTCCATCCCTCCACGGGATCGCGAAAGCGTCCAGAGCAAAAGCTCCTGGTTCCCGGACTCTCGAGAATATCGAGGAAAACGATGGTTGAGCGAAGTTGCGAAGAGATCGATGTCGAGAACACCGAACACTCTCCCCAGTTGCCTGAAGACAGTCGGAGACAGAGTCCCACCACCGCGTCGCTGGTGATCTTCTCCCACGCCGGGAGAAATCTCCGGAGCCGCCCGCCGACCTAAGACCCAAGCACTCGGGGGAAGCCATCATCTAGAGAATGACTTCCCACCACCACGAAAGGGAGTCCGGGAAGATGAAAATCCCCCGCGACTACCCCTGGACGACCTACCCCTAGAAGTCGAACCACGAGACGACGCACCACGGTAAGAAGAATCACGGTAAGAAGAACCTCGAGATGAAGGACGACCACGATCCTGGTATTCCTCCTCGGCCGGGTACCAGTCCTGAGGGCGGCCCTTAGACTGGCCGACGTTCTCACGAAAAGAACCCGAAATCTTCAAACTTTTCTTACGAGGTCTGGAGGAAGGAACCGGCTTTTGGACATCGCGAAAAGCAACGGACAGGTCTCGAGCCTGCTTCTCACCATCAATCTCGGCTTGCAGTAGAGTAGTGAAACTATCTCCACAAAGGTGGGGGCTGGCCACTGGAATCTGCGGAAGCAGTCCTGGAATTTGATGCGGTCGAATGCCCAAATAAGTGAGCACAGCCTCCCGAGGATACTTCTCGATGGAATGCGAAGTCACCGCAAGCCGTGAGAAAAGATCAAACAACAAATTGTCACTTTTATCAAAAGGACCACGAGTCCCAAACTTCTTCCCCAAACGACTGGCCACCGCCACAAGTTTGGGAGAAACCCGTTTAGGACACAAATACGAATCCGCATCCTGAGGAACGAAAGCGTACTTGTCCACCTGCCGCTTAAGAAATCCCGTCGATGACGACAAGTCTTCTGCGGCATTCACAAATTCTTCTTTGTGTAGATCAGGAAGAAACAGTCCCTGAACCGCTGAAGAGTCCGATTTAGAAGACAGGAAGCCCCGCCGCCCCGACGATAACTCCGGGACGACACAAGAATCGGGCACATATTTGTGAAACAAGGCTAACGAATCCGCCGCCAGAGACACAAACGGAGTAGACGCATCATCCCCCGCAACTGAACCAGACGACTGAGCGATGGAACCAGTGTCCCAACGATCAACCGAGCCCCCCCTATCATGACCAGATAAACAGGGACGATCCCCGCCTCTCGGAGCGCCCAACGAAGCGTGAGGCGGAGAAGCAAAAAAGAGAGGACCCCGGCTGAATACGACAACTCGAAACCCGCACCGGCGACTGCTCAGGCGAGATCGATGCATCTTCGGAAAACTCCGAAAATAAATCAACCGCGATCGGATCCGAAAGTGAAGTAGGACGAACCGGAGGAGCCGACTCGGGCACCGAAGATCGAAAAGCGTCAGCAAAAGCCCGCATCCAATCTGAAAATTCCGGCGGGGGTGGAGGCACCGACGGAGGGAGAGTAGCCACCAAAGGCGGACCCCGAGGAGCCGCAAACGGTTCCGTAAAATCAGAGCGCGGATTCTTCGAAGGATAAACAAAAATCCGAGGAAGAACCGGCCACAGCGTCCCGGGAACCCCGCCTCTTACGAGACGTAGCGGTAACGGAAAAGGCCGAAGAAACGGGACGGTTATCCGATAAAAGCCCGACGGTAGGAGCTCCCCGCAAACCGAATCGGGAAAACGGAACACGCACCGACGGAGAGGCGCGGTTAGTTGAAGCCCCAGGATCCGACTCGGCTGCACGGGTATCCGGACCGAAATCCGGAACCGGCAAATCCGACAAAGGGACAGAAGAACCGATCGGTGACCGGTTCAAGCCCGGATCCACGGAAGCAACCCGAATATATTTGTGCACCGACCAAACAAAAGACCTGACGGAACAATTGTTGGCGGTGCAGAACTAAGGCCCGTTCCACCCAGAGTTAATACCTCTGGGTTTCTGCGAACCGTCCCGAGGGGAGATAAAATCGCCCCCTCGACCATTCTCATAGGCTTGCCTTGCCCGCATAAATGTCTGCCGACATTTGCATCCCCGGGGTTTGCGGTGTCACCACCGCTCCCGAGGGGCGTAACTAACGAAGACTTATTACTAGAATCCTTCGTCTTCTTTCTCGCGACAGAACTTGATTTCTTCTTCGTGAAACCTGCTAAGAGAAAATAAGAACTGCGAGACATATTATAACCTGCGGGAAAGAAAATTAAACAAAGGGTACGAGCAATTATCAAAAAGAATTAAAGAATTAAATAAACTACCAGTGACTAAAACACCCCACCGACTACCCCCGCACGCACCCGAGGCCTCGGAGGAGTGAGGACGGGCAAACGCGAAAGCGGAAACGTAACAGTAGTCGGCAAGAAAACGTTCTAGAATACTGATAAATAAATAAATTCACGGAGTGAAACTACTCTCTAACGAAAAGGAAATCGTAGAGAATAATTATAAAAGGCGAAAATGCGAACCAAAAAGTGACTAAAGAGGAAAAACTCTTCAACTTTTGGGAGCGATTTTTAGTGTAACTTATCCGTTCGGATGCGAAGAGATAAGAGGAAGAGGTTACGTTGGCGGCGCTCGGACGCAAGGGTCACGGAGGGCGCCATTGGTCGGGGGGGTATGAGCAATTTGGCGATGTGTTTTAAGTTTCGGTTATGCAATGTTGAGGTGCAACAATAGCAA
This sequence comes from Strongylocentrotus droebachiensis, assembly GCA_035222895.1. Classification (NCBI taxonomy): domain Eukaryota; kingdom Metazoa; phylum Echinodermata; class Echinoidea; order Camarodonta; family Strongylocentrotidae; genus Strongylocentrotus; species Strongylocentrotus droebachiensis. The sequence continues at coordinate 75,597 of JAVYIG010002532.1, read as the reverse complement.
AGTAGAATAGGTAGATACGTTGATTTATTGATGTAAATTAATGATGTTTTTGTACAAAAGATGGTGATATTCAAGATGATATATAGCCTTCAATAGCCAGCTCCCCATCTTGCTAAGTCTGAAACAATTTTTGTACTACTCAAGCGACATGAATAATTTTTTGAATTCTAATCTAATGTACAAGAGCATTAAGGATCCGGAATCATCTGCCAGGCTCAGCAGTCAATGCAACAGGAATAACCAACTTCAAGGAGGCTGCTCTACCCTCCATCAGAATGATGCAGCCCCCTGTTGGTTCTCACATCGTATAAGCTTACTAGCTTGGTTTTTACTTGCACTGGACTTAGCATATTTTACTGTAAATTAACAAGTGCTTTGTCCATACACCATTCCAGCAATTCATGACACTCCTTGTAGTTACTCGCCTCAAGCTCACCTACCATCCCAGTATAGCTTCCTGAGTGAGCTGCCAAAGGGATTACCCAACCAAGTACCAAGTACTCCAATCCATTTGAAGTAAATAGACAAAATTGTACTCACAAATATTTGAGGTGTCTAAGGCCTGAGAATGCTCCTCTGTGAATCCTTCTGATGTTGTTGTTATTGAGGAGTAGAGTGCTGACATTAGGGAGGTTCCTGAATGAACCCGTCGGGATCTCACTGATCTGGTTGAACCTTAGATCCCTGTAGAAGAAGACAAGAGAAAGATATAATAATATTAACATTGATAATGAAATAATTAAGATGTTTATAGTTTCAAAATCTTCTTAAAAGTTCTTCACAGTTCTTATAGGAGGCTCGATGGCTCAGTGGTAGAGCAGTGATCTCGTAACCGGGAGGTTCCAGGTTCGAAACCAAGTCAATGCGTTCATGCTCTTTGATAAGGCATTAATCCTCATTACCAAGTCCCTCGAAGAGGAGTTACAGCTGTCAGTCCGCTGGTTGTTTACTTACAAGCATATACATGCTTTCTTAGCAGTCAGGTAAAACAATCATTGATCATCATCACAGTTATTTTCAAACTGAACATGTTTGCTGAATATCCAGCTGGCACTAAAGTGTGCACTCTCTCCTCTCCCTAGGGATTTTTTCCATATTTTCCATGCTTTGTCCTAATGAGAACATACAGGGCAATAGCATACTGGCAATTAGAATCTCTTCCTGCATTCCTCCTATCTTCTCTTGGGTGCAAAGTGGCGAATATATTAAAATGTCTTTGCCACAGTTAAGATTCTTGACCTGGTCCTAATATTCTCTGATCAAGCAGTTTAATCTAATCAGAATGTACATGAACGTTTCCCTGTTTAGGACAGCTGAAAGATTTTACAAAGGTTCGACTGGTTCATGTTCTTGGAAATCTATATCAATCGCATTTTAAACTCTCATGTTACCGTGTTTACCTATTTAGTACATGTGTAAAAGTGATCACAGTTTGCCTCCCGTGGGAGCTCAAGGCTTATTCGACATACACACGAGTAGAGCCACTGTGTATAAAGCGAGGTATGTACACACACGCCACAATGGGAATAAGAGGAATTAAATATGATCATGTCCATTCATAATTGTCTACCCCACATCCTGAACATAAAACCTACTCAACAATACATCCCACACTATCATGACAAAGATAAGTAGTACAAGGAGGGCGTTTCACAAAACTTGTCATCAGTGATAAATGACAGTTTTTGTTATAAGCTACTGAAATCCTTGCTTCTGATTGGTTATCATCAGAGTTGTCACTGACTTTTGTCATTTGTCATTGAAAAAAGGTTTTGTGAAACGCCCTCAGGAAGTGAGGGTGTGAATGGTGTCAAGGAGTTGAGGTCTGTGAGGGCTGCAGTTGGACTTCACCAAGCTTCCATTTGGTCCAAACCTGTCAAGACTTTGTATTAATCTCTTTCATTATGGAACCTGGATTATTCTCAAAAGAACAGCATGAGGGCAGTGTGTCAGGAGTGAAACAGAGAAACATGTGTTGGTGATCAGCAACACAGACCTGAGAAAGTCAAGGTCATATTGTAAAGTCATATTTTCAGGTGGACAATGAATCTTTGGCTCTCCTGTAATTTATTACTTTCCGCCAAAGATATGAATGACATTCTTTTATAGTTCCCTGCTTCATTCAAAGTACAGAGACAGTAGCTGACTCTTGAGTACTTCCAGGCTCATTCCATGTACCTTGTCATTATTAGGCCAATCTCTTACAGAAATAGTATCACTGAGAATAATTAATTGACTATTTTAGAAATATTTGTGAAATTGTGCTCAAAACCGTACAATGGAGTGACTTTTATTTGCAATTCAAACCAGTTTACCATTAAGCCATATACAAGGTTTCACCATCGACCTTCCTGTCTGTCGTGAGGTTCATATGACAGTCCACTTTTAACTCCTGGTTTAGGTTCAAGGTTTTAAACTTTGTTATTAACTTTTAGTTGAGGACCATGCTGACTTAAGCGTGTTCAGAAAACTTTAAGATAACTTGAAGTAATTAACCAAGAGAGATCTTAAGGTTAGCGCAATAACTATTGAGGCTCACGTCCTTACACTTTTTGTTTTGTATAATTCTGCTGTGACAAGATCTTTGTTATGGTTCATCCAATTGAAAAGGAATTTATGTTGTATGACAGATGAATGAATAAATTCAAATAACTGTGGGCAAGGGGAATCCTCACTTGAAGTATGGACCTACTCCATGCTTGAAGTTACGGGAGCTTGTAGTTAAAATGACTGCTTGCCCAGGCTTGCAGTTAAAAACTTCTGATACTTGTTTCGGTTCCATGTGAATAAAATGTCTGTGGCTAGTGGATCGTTAATGTTTACGACTTCAACGTTTCCCAAACGTAAAGTTTAAAGCTACGACTCTCCCGTATGAACATCACTTCTGTCCATTTCTAGATGTTATCATCCTAATGTCTGTTCACATTTTTACGACTGTGTTTGTGACTCCTATTATTTGACCTTGACCTTAGAAGGTCATGGGTCTGGTGAAGTGGCCTCCAAGTTAAACTGAATACAAACAGATCTCATTCATAAATGTCCACATGCATAAGAATTTGTGATGCTCATTCTAATGCAGCAGGAGTATATCATCTCTCTTTTGACATAATGTCAATATTTCAGTGTCACTTTCCCAGATTCTTTGGCAATTGATGAATGAAAATAATGACAAGCAGCTTTTGCTCTCTGTATATCATCAAGTATTTATATTGAAGATTTGTTCTTATATGTACTACAATTAACAACTAAAGTATAATTGCCCTGTACATGTTTTCTCTAATTCATTGATGATGCTCTGTTGTTTATATGTATTTTTTTTTTTTATTGAGAGTTAAAATAAAGACTGAACTGAACTATAGTCTGCATGTACATGCTAGATCTTGGGTAGATGTAGACCTAGTCTAGTCTGGCTTTAGCTTTGAAGTATTCAACCCCTTTTGCAGCTTTCACCAATATACCACAGTGCTCCAACATTTTATGGTAGAATAAAACCTCTCCTCCAAAGAAGTCAGAGCGGGGTTTCACAAAACCGTCCTAAGTACAAGTTCGCCGACATCCCATCGAAATACATGTATTTAAATAAAATAAACACACGCTTTTATGGGATGTCTGCAAACTTGCACTTACAACAGTTTCATGAAACGATGTCCAGGCTACAAAACAAAACATCTAGCACTACTCCACACTATAGATTGGTATCTGGGTCATGCAGGGGCCAAACTGATTCGTGAGTCTGATTGAGTAGCTGATATTTGAGCCAGAAATCATACAAGTTTTCTATGCCATAAATCTTCCAAATCTGTATGGTAAACTTACAATGTAGGCCAGTGACTTCAAAAGAGATCCTTTCCTAGCTTACTCTACTCTACATCAAAAATATAGAAATGTAACCAAGTTAAGCTCAAGTTAGTCTCCAATACCAGACATGTTTTCATCCAATAGACCAGTTTACATATTCAAATTTATAGATATTTCTTTCCTGGGGACCTAGTAACCAGTTATTCCAACAACCTGTTATTAATGAACGAACTATACAATACTTGGAATCCGGTCTGCATAAATTATATATTGCTAGGGAAGGCAAGCCTCATGCAAGCTTTCAGGTTGTCAAGAACAACCCTTGTTTAAAAAGAAATCATTAAATGTGAATAGGTTAGTAAACCGGTATATTCAAATATAAGCACCGATATGTACCAATGTCTGTTGACCCCACCCCCCCCCCCCCATACTGATTTACAGAGGAGAGGGGTAAAGTTGTGCAACCTTATGGAAGCAAGAGTTTCATCACAAGAGAAGTGAAAGAATCGAAGTTAAAAAGGATGGAGACGATGAGTTAACAGAATAAGAATAAAGTGGTGAGCAGCGGTACAAACTAGTAAACCATTTCTATTCCAAAACCTATGTGCAATTCTTTCTTTCTTTCTTTGTGTTCTATAGTCCTACTTGTGACACAAGACTCAGAAATGCTCTTGGAAACAAGAGGTCTGCGAGTTGTGGACCTTGAATTTATCTTTAACAGTATCATGTAAAATATAGAACTTTACATGTGAACCAACCAAGTGTGCATGCCCACAGTTGATAACAAAAAGTGCATTGTTTGTATATGTGTTCCTTATTGAACACAGTATGAAAGGAAAATAACAGATAATCGTCAATTCGTGAGAAACCTATATACATCAAATTCCTCCATCCCCACTCCCTAATCTGAAGGCAAATACTTCATTCTTTACCACCCATGTGTGAAAATATTGTTTGGCTTTCAATATTCCACAGTGATAATGATGAATAGTGGATAATGGATATCCATCATAAAATGAGGTAAGCATATATGCCTCCCCAATTATTTTGTAGCGTTGCAAATCAATCATTTCACGCATGACACTTTAAAAATCTAGTCCACTTGACACATGTGTGAGAGCTTCATGTACTACCCCGTATCTCTTATGTACATAGTTGCGATGGATATCAATGGTAAATAATTTGCGAGTGATATCAACTCTTTGTGAAGCACCCTCCTGACTGCTACTGTACATGCCAGGTAATAAGTAGGTGTTCAGAGGGTCTGGGGGTAGCAAGACTACTATCAAGCCATTGTAAACACAGAGCCAGGCTCCAGGAGAGGATTGAAGCAGTGTTGATTTGGTCTCGAAGACCACTGTCTTTCTGAACTTGAATGGTGACAAGTCTAAATACAAGAGGAATATAGGTCGCAGGTAACTACAGTTTGGAAAAGTGTTCTTATGATTGGGACTCAACATTTGTATACTGTTGCAATACCTCTTCCAATTATAGCAGCTTCTATCAAGTCATTCAAAGCTACGATCGAAGCAAGTATTGAACATGTAGGTGGGCTTCGTCATTTGTGACTTCTGTAATTGGCTTGTTCAGAAACCTATAGATTGAAGTGCATTCATAAAATATATTTGCTATGAATCTGATAACCCTCACCTACATGTATCGTTCCAGATACAGCGTATCTTACACTTATAATCAACATTTCAAAATCTGTTTGATTGTATAGATCCACTATCTATGAACACTATAGCTTATAGGCCTGCTTGCTTCATCAGCTGTCAGTTGAAAGTAGGCAGTCAATCAAGTGATCAATAAATCAAACATTGTCACAATCTTATCACTTAATCATGCAATCTCCCAGACAGATTCTTACAAAAAAACTTATTCGCTATGCTAAAAAAAGCATGTACCTTCTTTCAGGACCTTTAAATACCATCAGTACTAGTGTACATGAGGGATTAGACCGCCCTACAAGGTCACTGGACAGGTGGTTATCTCATCCACTCAGCTCTCAGTTAACATAAGAAAAAGAGGATCATGAGGGACCAATGGTCACCGATTAGGCATTGTTTGTTATATAGAGGGTGCAAGTAGCTATAAGTAGTACAGTGGGGCTTTAATATACATTTACATAGAGAGCTTGATTGACATGTCATTGAAAGCTATTGAAATCTACTCACTGGCATCATAGACGTAATAGATTACGTCTATGCTGGCATCTAGCCAGCAGAGACCGCTTGACCTTTGACCTGAGTAACATGAACTTGTGTGACATACAAAGAGATTTCTATCGGCTACAAGTAACAATAACAGGTGAAGAGGGATGTGGACTTAGTGAGATAAGTGAAAACATTTGACAATCTATTAAGATGTGTCAATTCCACCAAAAAATTGAGTGCACATTTTTTGTGAATTTGAGCAGAGTAGCCAAAAATGATGTAAATTTCATATAAAATGAGAATTAAAGTTCCACTGCACACTATACAATCCAAATGTGAGTCGACTTTCAAAGAAATGTCAATTGTATTACATGTGAACATTTAATAGACAGAATCTCCCCAAATGAGTTTCAGAATAACGATATGGATACGAACAATCAGCATTCAGTGCATTGGTAGCCTTCTACACGAAAAAAATGCCAAAATCGGCTACAAATTGTACAACTGGTGTGACATCACTATGTTTCACAGTAGATTCAGCCTTTACTCCAATGACAGGACTTGCAGTCCCCAGAAAAAATGGGATTTCATTAGTCACATGACTATTCAGAACTTTTCAGAAATAATCTTAAGATTTTACATGTTTTGATGTTCTTATTGAGTGCTGTAACTGGTGTGTGGGTTTTATAAGGCAAAATCACACTGAAGTTTGTTTTCTTGTACTTTGTACTTTGTAGATTGTAGATTTCTTGTTGTCGCTGGCAATGTTGCCAGTGAGTTCCAAGATTTTGGCAGTAACGTATTCCAAGACGCATCTAACATACTATTAAACAACAAACAAGAACATTTTGCTCCTATTGTGAGTGATTCCAATTCCTAGTAACTTTATGCTGTAAAGTAAATTTGAAGTTCAAACAGTGAATTTATGACTCACGTTCCTTCACAGATTCTAGCACCCTTATTACCATTGATGATCATCCCAACCGACATAGCCAATTGTACAGGATATAGAAAGCCACCTGACCATTAATGACTGCACCATGACCTTTGACCTTGGCTAAACTGTCCCCCTGGAGCAGTGGGTGAGGTGCATGATAGGGGGTATTGCCAGAGCCAGGTGGTAAGCACATTTACCTGCTGACCTGAAATGTCCTTAGCATGTAGGGCAGTGGGATCATGGGGGATACACCATGGACCTACTAGTAGTACTACGTAGTAGGTCTCTCCATGGATACACTTACAGTGTAGCCATATGAAGTGCTGAGATCTCGCTCTCTCTCTCTCTCCCCCCACCCCCCTCTCTCTCTCTCTCTCTCCCTCTCTCTCTCAATTTCTTACCAGTAACATAATGTACCATGGGTAAGGCTACTACTCAGTAGCTTTCAAAATTTGCAAACAGTACCGAATGTTGCAGCTAAGTTAACTTTGCAAATCGTTATACAACTGTACATCAGTGATGTGATTCATTGTTTGTGGTTTAGTCCCCTTTCCAAATCTGCAGCCTGAACCAAGCATAACTTTTGTGAAAAAGTTTGGATGAAGATGACTTTCATCTCCTTCTCTAAAATCGAGAATAACTGTCCTTTGAGGACTGTCCTACCTATACATCATTAGCGATATTATTTTCGATACTATATCCGCAATGAGTAATATATTTAGCATTATACATCATTATCACATCTTCTGCTGAAAGCTAGAAGGGTGCTAACTCATATACTGCACAAAGAGTTAACACCCTTGTGGCTCTCAGCAGACGATACTGTAAGATGTCCGGACAATGTCAGACACAGCACTTGAATTTGGAAGAACATTTTCTGAACATTTAGGAGGTTTAAAACCAAATCTAATTGTCTCTTTTTTCCCCTCCAAATTTCCTTTATATCTATGATTTCTTTCTGATGCATTTCCAGCCTATTTTTTATACATCTATCCATCAACAACAACAACAACAACAACAACAACAAAGGCTATTCAATGTCACATCACATTACTGTAGCATGTCAAATTTCATGTTTTCTTTACAAGGACAATTTTAAATCATGCATGAAAACCTAGTTTTTATGAGCAAATGATATCCCCCCTAGACATATCATACCCATCACTCATCTTTGACCCACCTTGTCACGTCGTTTAAAGAGAAGGTTGAGTTCTGGGAAGAGGTGAAAAATAATTTGTGAGCGTTATCATTCTTATTATGCAAGTGTGGAGGAACATCAGATAAGACATGTTCCCTGAAAAGCATGGCTCTTCAAATGCCTTCATACTCTAAATATGACATGTAACATCGTAAAACTTGGGTGGGGGTAGGATTTTTACGCCACGTGTTCGTGTAGTCCCATATACATATTTCTGTGTACAGTGTTTGCCACGACTTGGCCAAATTTCTTAGCATTTTGATGATTCCAGAACCTTGCAATACAAACAAATTCTTATATGCTAGATGATCAACCTTTTCTGGTCGATTCCACACCGTTTCGTTTCACAATGCAATCGCATGACCAGAACTCAACTTCATCTTTAACCATAAAACTGTTACAGGAAATTATTTTTGACACATTTTTTCACTTAATTTCCTTTGACCTTCCACCCATTTGTCTTTCCAATAACATGTTTGACAAAATGTCAGAACATAACATACACCTCATCCGTCATATCTTAATCATCTACTTTATTTTGAACAGCGGCCTTAAATTATGGACAGTTTTAATACTTCAATAACAAGTTGCTTTTTGTAATGACATAAGAAAATGAAAAACATGGAGATCAGTTTGAGAGGAATCTTAGAAAGGCTAGGTAGGTTGTTTTAAAACCTAGAAGCTTGCAACTTTATAGCCTCTTGTTGATAGCCCAACGCGAGAGCCATCAACAAGAGGCTACTTGCAACTAGGCTTAAAACTGACTTCAAAAGCACATGTATATTAAATTTGACTGCAATTGGCCATGACTCGTTTATTTCAAGTTGATTAGCTTCAACAGCAGCATCATTCTTTCTTTCTAAATAGAGAAGGGAATTGGAAAAAAAGAGAAGAAAAAAAGAACAGACATTGGGACTTGAACTCTCATTTGCTGACAAATTACAAGTCGTAATTCAATCAAACGGCAATCAAATACAAATCAAATGACCGTGAACATTGGCTAAATGAGATTAACTTTGACTTCTAAAGTCATGTCAAGAGAGAGACTGTATTTGATTTATCAACGAAGCCAGCATTAAAGGGTTCATATACATGTGTAGCTAGTGTTCAGAATAATGGCCATGGTGCATAATCTAATTGTTATAATCATATCAATAAGACAAAGGGCAAGTTCATTTCTATACAAATCATTTCATACTTGTCAAAGTTACATTTACATTATATAGCACTCAATACTACGCTAGCTGTGTACAAAGTTATCATCACCCCACTGTTAGTTATGTTACCATGACAGGGCGCGCTCTAGCATTCAATGACATTTTTACCTCCTGGATACTCATTTTCACATGCTTCTCCTGGGTGGATAGTGGCAAAATATACAGTGCGTCCCAGAAAAAACGAAACCGAGAAGTATCGATGTTCTATCATAACTTAATCACAACTATAATTAATGAATGATACATATTTGGAAAGCTTAGAGTCTCCTCTTTCAGTTGATGCTACTCACGTGATGCCTATTTCACGCATGAGTGATTAAAAGCAAATTGAAGGAAGGAAACCAAAAAGACATTTGGCGGGCGGTATCTGAATTTCGAAGAAAAATTCACGTTACTAGAAAGTTGAGTTTCTGCCCTTTCATATGACACCTCAATCAGGAAAAATGAGCGAGGAATGACAAAGTTCTGTTTGTTTAAAGTAGTGCTTGCATTTCCATAATTTTATTAAACGAATTCGTCTCACTGGCTGCCTGCCGTATCAATAAACGAAATTAACAAAAGACTTAACTCCGTTTCGTTGACAATCAGCCCTAGACGAGAGTCTTCATGCATGGCTGATTGTCAACAAAACGGAGTTAAGTCTTTTGTCAAATCTGCTTTTTGCTACGGCAGGCACCCAGTGAAAACGAATTTGTTTGTTAAAATTATGAAAATGTAAGGGCTACTTTAAACAAACAGAACTTTGTTATTCCTGGCTCATTTTTCTTGATTGAGGTATCATATGAAAGGGCAGAAACTCAACTTTCTAGTAATGTAAATTTTTCTTTGAAATTCAGATACCGCCCGCCAGATTACTTTTTGGTTTCCTTCCTTCAAATTGCTTTTAATCAATCATGCGTGTAATAGGCATCACGTGAGTAGCATCAACTGAAAGAAGAGACTCTACGCTTTCCAAATATGTATCATTCATTAAGTATGGTTGTGATTAAGTTATGATAAAACATCGATACCAGACCTGCCAACCTCTGGAGTTCAAAAACTGTATTCTTTAATCCCCAAAGTTGTATTTTACTGACAAAAGTTGTATTCTTAAAAAATAAACACCGACTGTTACGCGGATCAATGCCTCTTGCAGTTCCTACATACGGGAAGATTTTTTTTAATGGGATTATTGATTGAACATGCATGATTTCGCCGCGACTGGTGTGTTCGATGAACCAATAAACATCCCCAAATTGCCTATGTGAGATGCTTAAAGGATACTTTACAAGCCAGAATGGGCATTTTGCCATTGAACATGAATTAATTAATGAACAAATTTAAATTTAAAAAAAAAAAAAAAAAAAAAAAAATCTTTTTTTTTTTTTTTTTTGAAAATCATATTTTATTGAAGAAAATCGTACTGTCGTATTTGCTTCTAAAAATCGTACGAAATACGACTAAATCGTACTGGTTGGCAGGTCTGCGATACTTCTCGGTTTCGTTTTTTCTGGGACGCACTGTATTTCAATGTCTTGCCAAAGAAATACTAGTGCTTTGGGAGGTACTTTTGAACCCCCTATCATGTGATCAATACATGAAGTCTGCGGAAGATATCCACTAGACCATGACTTAAATATTTTTTTGTAAAGATCTTTGTCAAATCAGTGAAGTTGTGAACATACATTATCTTAATCAAATAACCTTTTGTATACCATACTTTTCACATATTCATGAACATGCATTGGCCATGATTTCCAAACTTCTACCTCATCTGTCAAACATATGTCAAAGGTCTAAACAAGTCTTCATTTTCTTCAGGATTGCAATTGGCACTGACAAGAGACTTGAGGAAATAAACCCACTCCACGCCTGCACACAAATCGTAAACAAATTGGCATCACCAAATGTCTAAAACATCTCTATTTTTGTTAGCGCATGGCAAACAAATAGTACATCTGCAGCAATTTGATGAATTTAGCACTGGAACTTGAGGATATACAACCCAACATGTTTTATATCTTCTTTTCATTATTTTTTGTATTTACTTTTCTCTTTTCTTTAGTCTTTCTTTGTTGTTCTGGGGGTGCGGTCATGAGGGTTATGATACAAAAGAACAATTTTCTAGGGGCTTACCTCCATATGAACAGTATTCACAGGATGAAAATCAATTTAAAGCAGTGAAAATTACTTTATTGTTTGCAGAATCTCTTTCTGGATTTGCTTATCAAAAAAGCAAGATTCCATTATGTCAGTCTTTTATTGATCTTGCCAGAGCTGAATCACTTACCACTCCTGTGCATTTTGCTCTCAAAATGTTTGCTACTTTCATACATTTCGGTCCCCAAAAAAGAACCTTTAAAAAAGAGCGGCTAATTTCTTCTCTCAAGATAGTCAACAATCAACTTCCCAACTTGTTTACAGTCAAGTTTAAAATGTACAGCAACTGTCCCTTTAATTTCCAACAAACAATAAAGGAATTCTTCGTCAACGCAAATCAAATTATCATTAGAACCAGCTGTCTACCATTAAAGTGGTCTTGAAATTAATGACAGAGTGGTTGGGTTCATAAACCACAGGCTCCATGCATAGGGCCAATGCCATTGCCATCATTTATCACCCTCTCAGCTCATATCATATCCATTTGTCATGCATAGTTTACATCTTAAGAATATCATTAGTGCCACAGTACTCATAATAATGTTAAAGTGATAGTCTACCTACTAATTTGACATGATTCTAGTATACTCTCTGGAGCATTTAGCTACACATTTGATGAAGGTTGGCTCTCTGGTGCTCTCTGTGCCCCTCTAGTGCTCCCGGCCACCCAACTCCGGGGTCGGAATGACCAAAATGTGTTACCAAAATGTCCGGTAAAGGGGTACTTTTTGTGCGACAAATCAAGTCCGGCCCGAAAATTGTAAGAAAAGGGGGTGTATTTGACTTTCACCCGGAGATTTCTTTAAAAAAGGGGTGCTTTTTCTTTTTTTCTCTCATCTCTTTGGACTCCTGAGAAATTATTCCGAATTTAGGGGGGTAAATTCAGCCTTTTTCCGAATTTAGGGGGGTACATTGAGCATTTTTCAGAATTTAGGGGGGTCTCCAAGGCAGGAAAAGCCAGCGAATAGCCCGCGAAAAAAAGCCCGCGAAAGGGCGGTTCGGAAATGTTGGCAGTCCTCAGATAGGGGGTGCTTTCAAAAAGAGGGAATAAGCATATGCGTACCCTAAATAACACTGAGTGGGGGGCCGGGCTGGTGCTATGCCACCTCCAACAAAGTCAATTGGAGGGAGTATTCCTGTCAACCTGTGGCTGTGCCTCCTGGTTCCTTGCAATCCAACCTTACTAATGCTAATGGTGGGGGGGGGGGGGTTCCCCTGTGGTTCCCTAGGGCTACACCACTTTTCAATGCTACCAATTGAGTGGGAGGGGGGCAGGGCAAGTGCATGTCGTCCTCCTGATGTTATATCGACGGTGGTTAATCGTGATCAGTTGAGAGGGGTGGGGGAGGGGGAAATAAACATGTAACCTTCTTGCTGCGTAGAGCGTACCCCATGCCTCTTGTGTGCTATGCGCCTATGCCTCTGTAAGATATAATCAATTTGATTGAGATCTGTGTAGGCGTGGAGTAGGTCCGTTTCCTTGTCAGTTCTATTCACATACCGACATACAAAGAAGAAATTCATACCTTCGACAGGCTAAGAAAACTTACTCCTTAGGCCTAAATACACAAGTATGCCTGGCAAAGAGAAAATAAGTGGTGCACATGCATATGCACACTATATATATCTTAGGGAAATAGTATTAAATGGTTTGTTTCCAAAATGTCCAGCAATGTTACTTCCTAGCATATCAGATAACCTTTCATCTCCCAATTTCACTTCATTCTCATAATAACATTTGTAACTTAAAAACAACACACGTAAGCCTTACTATTGACATTGTATTAGACAACATGTCTATGATATGCAATGAAAACTGCTTCCAAACAAGACTTGTTCATCAAATCTACATGACAAATGAAATTGTGTGTATGTTTTCAACAATCAAGATCTGTATCAGCAATATCAACCACACTTTGAACAAATGACAGTTCGTAAAGGATGACTGAACACACTTTTCTGGATAAATATCAAGCTGTCAATTCTAGCACGCGACCGGCCGACCGACCCAGGCAGCTCTCGTAGGTCGACCAGAGAATTGCCATGATAGAGAAGTGGTATTGTGGTTAAGACAATGACACAGCCACAAATGGAAACTTGAATTATGGCAAAGACCAATTGTCTCCATTCATGGGGGATATTAATAGAAATGCTCTCTGTGGAATTGTTCCGTAGTCGTAGTCGACTGCACTTCACCCCAGCTCTCATCCGGTTGACTTTTAAGAAAGCCTGATATAGATTACATGTCGTCCTGTACTTGTATTAACCTCAAGTTTTGAAGTACTTTACAATGTCATTTTGAGATACTTGTATCCCTGTATCTTCTCATGAATTGATTAACCAACACTACATGTCAATCAACTCCAATTAGATTTACAATCAGTCCCATTTGGTTTGAACACTGAATATTACTTGCACTCTGTAATCAAAGAGAATTATATGGCACAGGTCAAATGTGTTTCATTATTCGTTTCCTTCATGTTTTCAATAGTTTCCCTCCATCTTCATCATATTATCAAAACTTCCCCTATGCTGTGACCATCTTATGTATATCCTCCTTTCTAGTTATACCACTCCACTCATATTATCATCTACTGCTTTCACTTCAGTCCTCTTTCCATTCTTACATCTATTCTTGTAAGCAATGATCCTTATTCTGCTTTCGAGTTCTCAAATATCTACATACGAATCTACATACATATATCTACATAAACAGACCAAGAAATGTTTGGTAAGTCAACAACAACATTTCTATGGGCCTCATGACATAAACCTATTGCTTGAAAGTCTCTAGGCCTATCTATAAACCAAAAAGCTCTGGGGAAGAACCATTACACATAACATAGTCTGCACCAAATAACTTAATGCATACCAATCATAAGAGTCATACTACAATCATAATAACATATTTGTAAATTATTAACAAACATAAGATCACATAATCATAATGAAATATTCATAATTACATGGAAATAAAAGATTCAGCACAATGTGACCAATGTCCATACAACTATCATAAACATTTGAGCAGAAAATAGAGATATCATTCTCAACCCAATAATACAGTGTACCTCCCAAACATTAGTGTTCTTTAAGGATCTAGACTGACTACTGAGTCCCCTAATCAGACTGGCTTGTAGTGAGTAGTGAGATGGGAAGCAGAGCTGAAATTCAAACCATATGTCCTAAGACTCCAGGGCATTCCACTGCAGCCACTAGGAGGCTCCTCTGTCTATCATAATTTGTTGGGAATTATCAGAAATAATCTCAAATAAGCACCAATTTTGTAACCTCCTCCACCTCCCCCCCCCCCCCCCACCCCCCCCCCCCCCACACACACACACAACCCCCTGCTGGTGGAGTGGAGTTCAACCATGGACCTACTACGAAATCTAGTGCTCATTCAGTGTTGTTCAGTATTGTTAGACCCCCTGTAAAAACTATATTTAAACTTTTCTAGCGCCAAATTTTGAATTGCAATAGGCTGTTGACAAACCACAAATATTGATACTTACCGTAGATGTCTATATTTTTGCTTGCTTTTTTTTTTTTTTTTACAAATCTGAAAATCTGATGCTCAGTTGTTATCCTTGTTGGTTCAGAGACTTGTCATAACATTTGTCTGACATAGCGCCTCTTTACAACATAATCTAGCACTCCTACTGTCAGTTTTGTAATGTAGTAATTCCATTATTCTCCATAGGATTTGAGCTTGACTTAAATGAAATTGAACAGGGTGGGGGCATCAACATTGAGAAGAATAGCAAATTGGCAGAGGGCATTTTGCCACCAAACTTATTTTAAAAACCATCCTGAATAAAAAAGAGCTCCCTTCTAAAAAGAATTTGTGTCAATGGTTATTGGATAAGATCATTAACTGGAAAAGTCAAGATTTGCTTTAAAGCCCCACCGCACTAGTTTGGCCAGGAGGGATTAGACCTCCCTGCATGGTCACTGGTGGGTGGTTATCTCATCAAATAAGCTCTCAATTAACACAAGGAAAAGACGATCACGGGGACCAATGGTCACCGATTAGGCATTGTTTGCTATATAAAGGGTGCAAGTAGTGCAGTGGGGCTTTAAGAGTAGCCCCTGAAAGTCATATTTTCAATCATGCTATGTCATAATCAACCATTCTGCTTTCTGAATTTTATAGATTTTTCAGATCTGCAACTGAGGCAAGTGGCTTCATGATATTGCGAAGCTTATCCATGAAAAAACTATTTCTACAATACATGCACTGCCAAGTGAGAACGCAGCTTTTGATGAAGGCTAATGAATTGAAGTTCAAGCGTCCATCCCATGAGACCAGCGGTGCCCTCTATACAGGTCTTTCCCCTGCATGAATCACCCTTCCCGGCGATGGTAGAAGAAATGAAAACATTCATGTTGAAGGTTCATTATCACATCTACCTTGTCCTCTGTATCCTTGTCTTCAATCTCACCAGCGTCCTGTTTCCTGATCAATGACAGGAGAATTATTCCAAGTTCTGCTCTGATTAAAAGTCATTCAAATTGAGTTTCAGACCCAAAACAAAGAAAGAATAGGAATATTTAAAGCCCCACTGTACTACTTGTAAGTTGTAGCTACTTGCTCACTCTATATAGTAAAACAATGCCTAAGCGGTGCCTGTTGATCCCCCATGTTCCTCTTTTTCTTATGTTAATTGAGAGATGATTTGATGAGAGAACCACCTGTCAGTGACATTGTAGGGAGGTCTAATCCCCCCTGGCCGAACTAGTACAGATGGGCTTTAAGAGTGCTGAGAATGATATGCCTCGATACTTATAAATGGTCTCCTGCAAAACAAGACAACCATACATGTTTTGATTTGAAAGTACCCCAGAAATGGAATATTTTCAAAGGCCACTGATATAAAGCAGTTCATATTTTGTCACTCTGCTATATGCTTGTTGGTTCAGTCTATTTTAAAACTTCTTCCCCCTCTTTCATACTGGGTATATAACTACATGTAGGCCTATAGGCAGAGGTATCACTACAGCAGTTTGGAGGTGTGTCAAATCAAATTAATAGACAAGTTTGCCAGAATTTGTCCAACAGGATTTGTTTAATCACATCTGCTGACAAAGCTCCAAGAATGAGGTCCTTGGACCAAAGATTTTTAAACCACAAAATTAATCTGAATCTCACTTTTTTGTGCATATGTGTGCCTAAAGTTCTGGATTCGAGCTAATACTTGCTCCTTTCATGACATCTGTGAAAAAAGGGTTTAAAAGGTTGATCAACTCAGCTCATCTTTTATTCTGTTCTCAAAAAGGCCTGTCCTCATCAGACCAAAGTTGCAAAATAACCCACTATTTTCAGACTCAGAATATTTTCCCAAAGCTCGGAATTGCTTCCTCACCAGACCGATACGCTCATTACAAACCAGATGAAGACCAAGATTTCTTGGGATATTTTCTCAACCAATTAACTTGCTAATTGCAACTTTAGGCAAATGAGGAGTTGAGGACGCAAATTAGCTGGCTAATTTGAGATCAGGCTAGTTAAAAAAGCCGGTCATTTTGCAACTTCGGTCTGATGAGGACAGGCCTAAAGTTCCTCTCAGACCTATCCTAGCTTGCAGCTAGACCCCCAGGTGCTGTGGGAGTCATCCTCATGCCGATATCTGTCAGGTCTAATACTCCTCTAAAGCACCGGCAGAATGACTCATTGTGATGGTTCACGTTTCAAAACCTACATCTTATAATCGTGATCTGAATTACTTTCTCACCTTTCATTTTCAATATCAATCCAGAATAGGAGAAAAAAACACTTTCAAATAGCTCAGAATTGTGCTTTTCTTGTAATTTATCGATAAAATGCAAAAGTTAGATAAAATTCCTTTCAGGGTTTACCAAAACTGTTGGGCTTTAATCCTGTATCAAGCTGACATTGACAATGAATGATATGAGCAATATGTACTGGGTTTCTCACCTGTACAATCCATCAAACTTCACTTTCAATATAAGCAAGTCGTTTAGATAACGAAAGTACATCTTCATTCCCATTCCACTTAACAATTTCTTGGTAAAACCCACAGCTGTCTGTTTGGTTTTCACCTTGAGGAATTAATGTATGATTCTTCCCCTCCTGGCTGATGTTTCCTCACTAATTGACTTCCATTAAATCCAATTATTTGACTCATCTTCATGTTATACAGGCCAGGAGGTTAATTTCCATAGCTTTACTTTAGACGTGTGTCACATGATGTTGTATCAGTTGTTTGTAATTACAGGATGGTTGAGCTGGTCGCCTTTAGTGATTGCGGATTGGCAGGGTGATTTTTGGAAAGTGACCACCAAACCGGTGATATGTTGTGGTCGAGTGGTTTAAGCACTTGACTTGAAATTCAAGGGTTTGATCCACGACAAGGCACTATTGTCCTTTGGCAAGGCATTAATCTACATTTGCCACTCCATACCCTGGAGAGAAATGGGAACCTGGTAGGATGACAAAAGCTTTAGTGTTAATAATTGCCATATATATATATGCCCTTACAGTGACCATATGGTATGAATACATCCCAGGGAGTGGAGATGGTGCACATTGTGTGTGAATGAATCAGATGGGCAAGGTAGTAATATCTATTAAGCACTTAGAGACGGTATATCGTGTTAAACGCCATTTAAATCCAGAACATTATTATTATTATTTACAGAGATTCTAACAAATATTCTAACTGGTTTGAACTTACACAGTGTCACAACTTTGAAATAAAAGTGAGAAATAAATGAGTTCCCATATTAGCCTCTGGACAATCACCATAGACAACTATCTCCCTAGGACAATACCCCCCCCCCCCCCCCTCTCCCAAAAAATATTTCCTAGTAAAGTATCTACAAACCCCCATAAGTTTCCCCACCATCTAAAAAACTACCCCAATGATACCCCCCCCCCCCCCTCCAAAAAAAAAAAAGCACTATCCCTGGTACCCCATATTGTTTGTAAGATATTACAAACAAGCAAGAATGTTTTTTTTTAAATAACTTTTCCATTTTGTATTGTTTCGTAAGGCAGCTAGAAATTCATATTTGAAAGCAATTAATTATAATCAATTTTGGCAACAAGAGAGTGAAAGTAAACATCTAAAAAGAGTATATTCATCCTTTAATTGATTTCACCCAGGATTGGTGCCAGAAGTTTATCCCGCGATAATTAACTTCTTAAAGAGAAATTATTAAAAATATACTGACAAATATGAAAATAGTAGTGATCATGATATAAGTGACCTATAAAGGGGCCGTGCCATATTTTGGTTAATCCTATTGTGCATTGTTGTGGTGCAGTTAATAAGAAACTCAATTTATTTTTGGCCTCAATAAATGAGTTAGCAAAGAGCATGGAGGGGGGAGGGCATTCATTTAGGGTTTACAAAGAAAGAAGAATATTAATACCATGTGTATTACTCACTGAACTCGAGTACAAAGGACTTGATTTTATAAAGGTGATATCACAGTGTACATGTACCGTATATGATTGGAGTATTATGATCGCTGGTCGTCTTAACCAGTATACAAAGAATGAGTGAACTGGACAAAATATTGAGGAATACTTCTTTTTTTAAATAATTATTTTTGATAGTTTGTACCACTACCCTCGTAGTCGATTAATATTTGCTTACCGGTAATATCTTATTTCCTTATCATGCTATTTTTCACACTGTCAATATTTGATTGTGGTCTCTACATTGAAAGCTACTCTTATCTTTTACCTAGCATCCTTTGACTTTCATCTTGGCAAGCTAATGCAGGCAGCTACTTTATTTTACCCTGTAATCGTACGATTGTAATAGTACTTTATCTTCAAACTCAAAGGGGAAGTCTACCCTGATATTGAGTTGGTTCTAATAGAAGCGGATAAATGAGAGAAAAAGGACGGTGAAAGGTCAGTGAAAGTTTGAACAAATTCTGATCAAAAATAAGAAAGAACTTGAAACTGCGATTAATCAATCAAACACAAATTGGCAACTCGTATCGTACAAGCTCCCTTTCCATTTGCCCTGTACTAAAAGGAGAAACCTGACAGTATTTCAGTAAACGTAAGTTATTGTATCCCAAGATTTCATGAATCATCTCTGGTGCTGTAACCTGACTGATAACGAGATGTAAACTACGGGTTATGAGAGTTGAGTGGGGTGAGAGCCATCAAGCCAACGAGGGATTCTAACTGGTCCAGCCAGACCTAGACTAGCTAGCTCAAAGGTCTAGCCAAATATTTAAAGGTCAAAGTCATTGTCAGAGAACAATCTTTATCTTCTCCAATCTCAATTAGATCAATGATGCGAGAGCGAAACTACACATTTGAAGTTATTTACTAGCCATTTCAAGAAAGTATCAACCGTGGTAGGGGGTAAAATGCCTGAAAGATGCCAAAGCATCTCAAAAGCGAGGAATAAAAAAAGACGCATTTATTTTTGTTAAAAATCTTGTTAGCCTGAGATGAAGCACACATAGTACCAGGTATAGGGTTATCAACAAAATGGTTTCTGCTTTTTAACTGAAATTTTAACTGATGTTTTTATTCCACACTGACCAAAACAAAGTTGTATATAGGGACAGTGGAACTCTGAGAAACTTTTCCTCAGGGACACTGCATGTCTGTTACATCGAAATACCATGTCGAATGAGACACCAACTCTTTGACAAATTAATTAGGATCTTTGCGTTCACACAAAGTATAATACATACAAGTATAAGAAATATATTTTCTACAACACTCTTTTGTGTAAGGAAATGTACTGGTTTATAAAATCTCCAGTTATTGCATAGTTAGATAGATGAGCTATTAAAAGATTATGATAATAGCAACAATAGTGAACATTACGGAAGCTTCCATAGAGGTGTGCAAATTATTACCAGTGTCACATTGCATTTTGATGACTAAGCATGCAAGATACACAATCAACACCAGGGTTGAGAGAAACAAGTGCAGATGAAATACCTTGTCTAAGGTACATCTGGCACAGATTTACACTCTCCACCTCTTGTTTAAGATTCATATGACTGAATCTCTATGTAGTAACTAATACATTAAACTGAGATTTGATGTTCCCCTTTAGGCCAGTCAAGAGATCGAAACTCCAAATCAACTACCCCCGGACGATGTCATATCATAGTAATGTGTCACCCCTCTCTGGAGTCCCTGAATGACAAACCTCTCTGGTATGTTTATACCAGTGTTGCATTGAATGTATACATTACATCCATCAAGGGAACATTATATCCCAGGACGTGCATCTATCATGAGGACAGGTTAGGGGGTAGTAACCTTGAATCAAATGTGTAATAGCCAATCATAAAAACAACTAGGTCCGTAGCTGTATTATCACTGGAAAAAAAAAAAAAAATTCTCACATCCTGGTGATTCGGCGTAAAACACAACAAAAAACCAAAAGTTTATGAAATGCCGGCAGAAATTTCACCTATTTTTGCAGTGGAAATGCGCACTCTTGAAACATTGGTTAATGATTCCGTTTTTTGGTCACAAATTGCAGTAAGATAACGAAACAACAAAAGAGTACCATTAACAAAAAGTTTGTATGCGCTATTCTTTTATATACTGATACAAACAGAAAATTTTGACAAACTACATCATCACAAATGCAAGCATATCGACCCCAAATGAGGTACTAGAATGTGTACTTACCTGAGATGACAATAGATGGTAGGATGACAGGTCACAAGCAGAACATGAAAGAAAAAATGAAAAGAGAAAGAGAGGAGAAAAATTAGAACAAAACTAAGCCAACTTTAAAACTACATAACCTACATCAATAAATACTTATTGACAACCATATTTTACTCAAATATCTCCTTTTATCTCCTTTAGAGAATTGATGGGTGATGCGGTATACCAAACATATTTTTCGGGTCACAATTTAATTATAGCTCCTTTGTGATCTTGATCCTGCACTATACCCTTCGACCTCGTCTAGGGGCACAGCACAGTTTTGAGATCACCTTGGGCAATAGTTTTAACCATGCCCCAAAAAGCAGTCAATATTTGTCTACTATTATGTACACTTTGAAAAACTTCCATTCAACACTGCACACATTATCTCATTCTCACATCCAGACATCACCCGGCATCCTTGAACATACATGTTCAAATAAAGGTCATTGAACATATTCAAATAAAGCAATTGTACATATTCAAAGAAAGTGATTGTTCATTTGTATTCAATTCCTGTATACCGGTATTGTGTTTGGATACAGCACAGCACAAGAATAACATGCAAAAGGCCATCAAGGGTCCAAATTTCAACAAGTTGGTGTTACTAATTATACCGCACCATTTTCCCCATTGATGAACTTGTTGCAAACTTTTCACACGTTTCATTGATAATATAGGTGCAGTGCATTTATAGTGCATATCACTGCTGTATGTCTGTATCCTCTCTATGCGGTTAATAGGAACGAGGACATAAAAGAGAGAAATAGGTGCTGTAAATGCCCAACTGTAACTCAGTCAAAATGATGTTTAAATAAGTACCATATATTTTAAAGGGATTGGGTAACTTTGTCTCAGATTCTGAAACAAAATCCTGGATTTAGCTCATGCTGCAATGATAATTATAATGGTTTCGATAACACTACAGTCTATTGGGGGGGGGGGAATGAGTATGGTAAAACCAGTCACTCAAAGATTTTTACTTTTTTGAGGCACTTCATGTATCATAATCTTTTTGAAGCGCAATTTTTTTAGGACTTCAATATTACACCATATTACAGACACTGATAACACGCAGGGCCATGCATCTCAGAGTTATAACTCTGTCTTAATAACTCATTGTTCAACAATGCCTTTAAGGAGAGTTTTTAACTTAAAACTTGTGGATACTTCCTTCATATGAGATAGGATAGTGTTCCAAAGTGAAGGAGCAGCATCAATTAATGACCCCTCCCTGTAGAACTTGGTCTGAGCAACTGGACACTTCAAGAGGTTTTTCTGAGCTTATTTCAGATTGTGTGAGGGTGCACACTTTATCAAGGACTCACTCAGATATTCTTGGGCCATTGAATTAAGACACTGATAGGACAGTAACAGAATCTTGAAATTTATGTGTGATTGGACTGGGAGCAAAATAAGACAGGGGTTATGTGAGAATATTGCCAGTTTGAGACTAATAGATGGAGTGAATACCTTTTGCATAGGACATTAACTCAATCATTTTCTGCTCCGCTAAGCATGTCCTTTTCTTTTCATGTTCAGGGCACAGAATGATTTTAATGGGGTACAGGACAATAGTACATATGAATTATTTCCTGGCAATATGTGGAAAATTTGAAATTATGCCAGAATAAACTTGCAGTTAGAACTACAAGTAGCTAAAAAGGGGTAGCAAATTTGATTATTTTCAGATGCATTTTAGTCCAGGAATTTATAATATGTTGTCCTAGTTATGATAGCAGTCAGAGGTTCATGATGAATTAGGGGCCCTATTAAAAATAACCCACACTGTTTCAATTAAATGAACATCATAACCAGTGTACAAGGGAAATCATTTCATATGAAATATAGCCTTAAAAATATTTGTTCTTATTTTACCTACAAACAACACTTATGAATAGTGGACGGTAGACAAGTTGAAATACTAGTATTACGGAACACACTTTCTATTCACAGGGGGGTGGAGGTGAAACAGTTATTTAAAGCTACAATAATATTTACATTGCACTGATACAAAGCCATGAATCACAATAGGCAATAAGAACTTCAACAAAAAAACTCTATTCTATTTTTTAATCGCCCCTTTCACAGAGAAAGAGAGAAAAAGGGGTAATATTTGAGAGCACATATTCATGAGACAGCTGCGTGACATGACTCCATCTGGACTACTAATAGTCCCTCTTAATCAAATCAATGTTTGTTGCTTTTTAATGAACGGGACAGGTGCCATGGTTCAAGAATAACTGGCACGGGTTTCAGGCCAAGCAGAGCAAACTCATACTTGGGTCAGGCACCTTTTTCTAAAAACAAATAAAAACTTTATGTTATTGTTTGGTACTTATTCTTCTTGTACATCAAGCTAAAGTTTGGACTTGACTAGCATAGTATAGTAGCATTCTTCATTACATGTTGGTCACCGGCATTCAAAAATATCTAGCATCTCAGGAGCAAAACTTGAATAAAAAGGATAAAAAGGATTCCAGGGAGAGGAGAGAAGTTACGTTTTTAGAGGCTCCAATGCATCTTTTTATATATTGTAGTTTCATGTTAAACCAGAGGACACTTTAATTTCTTTCCATCATATAAGGAGCTTACATTTGATATAAACATTATCCATCAAAACATCGAAATCATAGTAGGAATCCATTTCAAAAGATTTACCATTGTTTACTCTGTGTCTTTAGCTAAGCATACATGTCTGTTACCAGGGGGCATGTAAACAATGTGCTTTTATTCTTCATAAATCCATAGTTCCTAAATAATCTTACAGCGACTTTCACTAGTCATACTTGACAATTTAGGCTTGCTTCTGTACGTTTACTGGCCAGGGGGGTTATTTCCACTACAACCGGTTCGTCTACTTATCATTTGGTCTAATCTCCAATAAGTCTACTACCCATTTGGTGTATTGCTCATTTAGTCAAAATTCCAGTTGGTCTAATTCCTAGTTTGTTTAATGCCCATTATGTCTACTATCCAAGTACCAATATGGTCTAATAATCATTTAATTATAGATAATGATAATCATCAAGTAGTAAGGTAGAAGACGAACTGGTTGTAGACCGAACGGCAATTCACCACCATTCCACCAACGGCTGGTGCCTGGGAGCTGGGGCCTGGGCGGTTCTTAGATCCTTTCACAGAATAATTGTTGGTATCTCTTTGGTAAATCAAATCTGACAGCCCCACTCAAGATTGTTTACTGTAACCCATGCCACTATCACAATGTCTTGTACTGTTCAAGTACTGTATTTTGAGCCACTATCAGAACAATCCATGATAAACCGTCTCATCCTACCGAGTGAGTTCTATTAATGATAAACCGTCCCATCCTACCGAGTGAGTTCTATTGGAGTATTAGGAGAAATTATGGATTTGAGAAATAAATTGGATTATGATGTCTAGACTGATAGATGAAGGGTAACAGCAAGGGGGATGAGTGGAAGTGTGGTTTATAAAGATGAGTACTATGATATCATCTATGTATCAACAGGAGATAACTAATCATTTATGGTGCTATTCACATTGAACACATGTCCCATTTAACATAGCTTTATCCCATGTGTAAAATAAAGTTAGGTTTAGCAGGCCTGCTTAGAGCCAGAAAGATATGAAGTATAAGGTCATTCAGACTGGCAACAGCCAATTTCTAGTAACCTCTTTCCCTCTCTCCCTCTCCCTCTCCCTCTCCCTCTTTCACTCTCTCTCCCTCCATCCCCTTCCTTCTCTTTCCACCCCCTCTCCCTCTCTCTCTCTCCCTCTCCCCCTCTCTCCCTCCCCTTCTCTCTCTCTCTCTTGCCATCCTCTCTTTATTCTCCACTGTAAATGTTTCTTCATGCAAAGTCTTTGTTATATGTCAAAAGTATTTCCTCACATAAATTGTAATGTACCCTTGTATTGTTTGATTCTTTTCAATTAAGATCTTCTGATTTTTTTCAGAATTTGTTACAAATGTTCCAGCGCTCCTTTAGTTTGAGCTTCCACCAACTCATTCATTCTCCGCAGATCATCAAGCCAAGGCCTGGCAGGAAAACTTGTTACAGCCATAAGGTCAGCTCTGGATGGGGTCTAACCACAAACGCAACAATACATATCATGTTACTCTTTAAAAATTGAATCAAAACACATTCATGTCCAACTGTAATAACTCTGGAGGCTACGCTTAATCCATTCCAGCTTTCCAGTCCTATAAATCTTGATATTGTGTTAACAGGCATGCCTATTCAACATCCAAATTGAAATGCAGACTGCAGAGACAGCAGGATTTAAGGCCAATGAGCTAAGTTTATAAAATAACAAAATGTCTTTGAAATATGGCAATAGTCTGAGTGTTAATGTCATAATCTTTATAGGATTGGATCATGTTACATGGGAAAGTTCATTTCAATTGTTCATCAAATGTTACAATTGTAGGAACTCTGAAACAATTTGTTGTGTTCACCAAGTAAAGTTCTTATACTGTACTGTAGACTTCCGCTGGTGAGAAAGTTGCGTTTTTCAGCATCCATCTTGTTAGATCCAATTATACAGCGATATTCTCCAATTCAGAACTAAAATTGTTTCATATCTGAAGAAGATAACCTCAGAGTTATTACCCCCTCCCACAACATTCTCTTCCCCCTCCCTCCCGCAATACATCCATCTCTCTCTCTCTCTCTCTCTCTCTCTCTCTCTCTCTCTCTTTCTCTCTCTCTCTCTCTTTCTCACACACATACACACACACACACTCATTTTGATATTCAGGAGCTTGAAGTAAAGTTATCAATCCAAATTTTAAACTATGATTATTGCATTGTTTGGCACTTTTGTACACAAATATACTAATCCTCTATTCAGAAATTGTTAAGTCCTTCAAATGCAAATAGGGACTTTAAGATTTGCACGAAGACAATGTGGATTGCTACGGTCGATAACCTTTTAATGCACTACCTTGAATGGACGTCACACGTATCAGTCCATGCAAATCTAAAAGTCCCTAATGTTTAGTAAGGTTGACTGTAATTAGTGAGATATTACACCATTTTCTTATTCATTTTATTTTCTATTCTTAATGGCCAGGGGGGAATCAAAACAGGAGGTATAAATGCCCTAAATATTTGGAATGATTTCTGCATTACAGCCCATCAAATATTTACAAGTGCATAAATCTTTGACTTGAAAAAACAACCTTTAAACAATACAGAATACCAGGACAGGTTCATTTCAATCACCATTGACACCCCTCCCCATCCCCCCCCCCCCCTCCTCTCCTCCTCATTTACAAACAAAGAACGAGCTCTAGGGTTCACAAAATGTCAAAAAGACTGAAAGTGACAGGGACTAGCTATCCTATGATATCATAAGAAGATATCTATATTCCTCCTATTCTCTGAGGTATGTCTTAATAGGATATCCAATACATGCTCATCTTCTCCATAGAGAGATGTGTTCACATATGTTGCTTTAAGCCCTGCTGGTTAAACACAGTGGCACAAATTCACAAAGGCGGTTTAAATTTAATGGTTTTAACCCATGGTTTAAATGTTCAGAGGTCCAATATTAGACAAGCGCAAGGCAAGGTATGCTTAAAATTTGCGCTAATTTTAAACCATAGGTTATGTAAATGAGGGTTTAAAACCATGGGTTAAATTCAAACCTCCTGTGTGAATTGAGGCCATTATGTTTTTTATGCAACACTCAGATATGTGAGTAACATATGATCCTTTGCTTCGTATAGCTACTGTTTCTCAGTGTGACCACTGTGGTATATTGGTGAAGACACTTGACTCTCACACAAGAGGTCCTGGGTTCAACCAGTGCTTACATCCTTCACTGTAAGCCTCATTAGCATAATATGTGCTGCGGTCTGACTGCTTATGTGGCTAACCTACATGTAACTTAATAAGATACAGTTGTTGTTATGATTTGATGATTACTTTTATCATTATTATTATTGTTATAATTGTTATTATTATGATCATTATTATTATAATTATTATTATTATTATTATTATCATTATCGTTATTATTACCATTATTATTATGCCCACTTGTCATTCATTCGGTACAACAACAAAAACCAGCAGGTTACCAAGACATATGTGAGCAAGCTGCCTTGAATCCAGAGAGGATCTCTCTATACAAATAGTACAAAGGTACATGTAGAACGGAGGAACCAATGGTGAGTGGATTGGAAGGTAATATCAGGATGAGAATGAGATGATAGTAATAGGACCCTGGAGACAGTGTAGCTAGGGAATGAAAGATGCATTCCAGTCCCAGCTGGGCTGGTCCATAGCCTACCAGGCACAAACCATCACTGATGATGTGCCAATCATAATACAGCATGGAGTGGGGTGAACCATAATTAGGACAAATCTGGATTCACATTGGAATTTAGATTTCATTTCCAGTCTAATGAACAAGTACAAGCTACAAATAGAAAGCAAATAGATTTGATATACATGTATAAATCTAGCTTGGCTAAAAAAATGGCAGTAGAAAAATCCCCTGAAATATTACCAAAATTACAGTATATACAAATGTCTGAAGTGATACTGATGTTATGCAAACTACTACTGGGTCATTTAAAAAAAAAAAAATCAATTTTAATTTATTTGTTTCCCACAAAACATTAATAAACATTAACAACAAATGTAGAACTAAATATTGGAAACAGAGGGTTCCACTAAAAAGCAATGCTAGTGAGAACACCTCAAATGATACTTGGGAATAATGAGTAATCTCTAAGACATCTAGCAAGGGCACCTTTTTATTTCTATTCTTATGTGCTTGTTGGAGCCTTGCCCTTCACTCCTGTCAGCAAATGTGAATATATTTGAGGACCTTCCATTTTTCTTGGTGGCAGATATGAAAATGTCTAAATTTCTGTGAATCAGAATGGCAAACTTTAGGTCTGATTCCCATCTTCCCATTCCAAATCTTGCAGTACCCCTACCTTAGTATGAACACTACAAAACACTTTTATCTTTCTCAAATTCATGTCTACTAATAGAACATTATACTAACATATTCCAATTGTATGCATCCTTTTGAAACAAAGGTTGTTCTTGACAACATGAAAGTTTGCTAGAGGCTTGCCCAACATAGCAACAAGACAAGTAATGTATGCAGACTGGATTTCTAGTTCATTAATTGATAACAGGTAAATCGATACCTCATCACTAGATGCCCAGGAAAGAAAAATCCATGAATTTGAATACCCGGTACGTTGTAAACCAGTCTATTGTAGCACCATATCTGTCTGTCAGTAGCATATGAATACATCCAGCTATGGAATACTAAACTTGACATTTCAATGTCGTTAACATCAACAGATGCAACATGTTCTTGGGTGCATTGATCAGCCTCAATATAAAACAAAGCCATGTACAGTGAACATGTCCATGTCACAAATAGAGATTTATTACTGAAAGGTCTGTAGAGAGAAATAAACAAACGACCACCCATCTCAAAGATAGATCAGTGCAAAATCTCAGTTTCGAATCATATCTAAAGTTAAGTTTGTTTATATTCTTACAGTGTGTACCTTAGAGCCACCAGAAACTCTTTACAAAATTAAAGTAAAGAATAACAAAAATCAAAATATCTTTGATTTGTAACAAGATGGCAAATTTCAAATTTTGCCCACATGTTGATCTCCATTTTGTGCATAATTCATATTATAAATAAAAGTTGGTTCCATCTGATTTTACTTCTGAGGAAGCAAATTATAGTATTTTTAATTCATTCAAAGTTTTGAAGTATTGATGGTCTCTTTCCCAATACTATAAGACGTTTAATCAGTGCAATGACCAGTGTATTTCATTGCAAAGACTCTGTCATACACAAGATAAAGGGTTTTCCATCTTTAAAAAAAATAGTTATAGGCATCAAACAATTCAGGTTTTTTGTAATGTGTACAGTGGTAGTGTTAACTCAGCCCCACCCCCCCAAAAAAAACAACAAACAAACAAACAAACATGTTTAGCATCCTGCCTTTTTAAAAAAATAGGAAGGAGGCACTTTTTTCTTCTTTTTTTTCTTCAAAATGGCCGCACAAAATTTTCCCTGACAGTCGGGCTATTAATAAGATAATGAGATATCCCTTGCTTTTAACCACTTTCAGTGATAATTTCCTTAACAACACAGCTGGAGTGCCCATCATGGCTGTCCATTAAATTTCATCAAACAACACAGCTGGAGTGCCCATCATGGCTGTCCATTAAATTTCATCAAAACTTGTTTCAATTTTTTCATATCATAGATTCAAACTTCTTTGACATTGAACATCAGCCGTCTCCATCAGCATAGCTCCAGAGCACAGACTAGCTGGATACATTCTGAATTCCTGTGGTTGGGCTAGAGTAATCATGTCTCTTGTTGGGCCATCATAACTCAGTTTAATCATGTCTAACTCTGATGTAAATGTTCTAAATTGAATTAAGATGATAAACCAAGCCACAAACAATAAATTATATCATGAATCAAGCAACCTCTATGAGATTGCTAGTCTACACAGCCAACATAGTTCAGACCCTGTCTTCCTGATTGAAGTGACTTTAAAGCCCCTCTGCACTAGTTTAGCCAGGAGGGATTAGACCTCCCTGCAAGGTCATTGACAGGTGGTTATCTCATCAACTCAGCTCTCAATTAACATAAGGAAAAGAGGATCATGGGGAACCAATGGTCACAGATTAGGCATTGTTTGCTATATAGAGGGAGCAAGTAGCTACTATAGTAGGACAGTGGGGCTTTAAATGAAATGACCATCAATTCAGTTTGCCACAAATATCTATGCTCCATACAAGCCTAGGGATTCAGAAAAATGGTTTTATTTCATGGGGGGGGGGGGTTCTTGGGCACCAGGCTCATATTTGCATCATTACATTTTTCACTCCACACTGAACTTGTTTGGTGGGGGGGGGGGGGGGGGGGGTACCAGCCCCTACAAACAATATAAGGTTGAACTTGATTCTCAGAACAATATCCTGTAAACTAGATTATTATTATTATTATTATTTATTTGGCAAAAACAAAGAAAATCATTGAATACAAAACAAGAGTACATTGGGAAAAGAGTCACATGGATGCCAGGGGAAATGAAAAGAAAAGAAAATCAAAAAGTTATCCCCCATTCCATTTCTAAGCAAACACTTCCTATACTTCCATCCAAACAAATCGCATGAGCCAACATGAAGGTGTTCAAATGTCAACAAAGAAGTGAATCACCAGGGAATCAAATGTAAATATTTATATAAAGAACACTCACTGACATTACATTGTAAATATTCAAGTGTGGCCAGAAATTTAAGAACTATATTTGTACTTTGCCAAAAGGTAATTGAGGAGTTGGAAATTCTAATTGAATGAATATTTTACAAAAACAAAAAACAAAAAATTGGCTGCTACACCTTTAGTAATCTGTATGGATGAAATTAGGACAGTTTAAGGAGGCATTTAAATGTATTTGACTTTAATCTTATCAGCCTTCTGCTACTCATTAGTTTTGTTTTCATCATAAACCATTATTTATAACATATTCAAGTCAATCAAAAGAAAACAAGAATAACAATCATTTCCTTTCCTTAAATTCCCTGATTTTGTTTCAGGCTTACTACTTGTACTACTCACACAAAGTACCCTCATTATTTTTTCTTCATATAAAGGCATTGCTTTCACAAAGTACCTCTACAGAACTAAATGCAGATATCTCATCTCTTGATACAATTCCTACTTTGACACTAAATGTGACGAACTTGCTGAGATATTTTCCAATGATAAGAAAACAGCAAACACTGTAAACAACAAGCTTCTGTATGATAAAAATCTCTAGATCAAGAACATGTGTTTGACACAATACTCCAGGGAAAAAAGAAAAATTTAAGCAACAAAGGAAAATCACAACAAAATCCTAAAGAATAATACGTAATGTGAAAACACCCAGCAGGATACATAGTGACCTCTTGTTGAATAGAATCAAGAGAATAATCTAAATAGATGATTGAAAGGGAAGGTATTACAATGATTGACAGTGAAAAACATTTTTTTCTCTCCACAAGCTGTCAAAACTTGGAAGTGTTAGGCCCACGCAGTGCCATATTGCTTTGAGGGAGACTGGTCTTGTGATATTCTTGTAACCACAATGAGTTCCTGTCTACCAGATTCAGTTCCAGGTCAGGTTATTTTTTATTCTATATGGATGGAAAGAAGAAAAATTCATTCCTTTACTGATTTTTTTTTTTTTTTTTTTTTTTTTTTAAAGCTGGAAATGCAGAACTCCCATTCCTTTACTGGTAACTCTTATATTTTTAAAGCTGTAAATTCAGAACTCCTGTTCCTTCTTCATTCGCTTTCTTTGCATTTCCATGTACCCTGTTGTTATTCCCTAAATTTTAAAGGTGAACAAGGGTTGAGAGTGTGTGTGTGGGGGGGGGGGGGGGGTCAAGCAACCCACTGTAATGAGTACTATAGTCTAGAATACACATCAAATATAATTTATGGGTTAATTGCTGATTGGTCTGGTACCAATTCGTCTACTTCCCGATTAGTCTATTTCCATATGGTCTACACCCATCCCTATCCACATGGTCTAATTAATATTTCTTCTACTTATCGTTTGGTCTAATAACAATTTGGGCTAATAGTTATTTGGTCTTATTTCCATATGGTCTAATCTCCAATTAGTCTAATTCCCAGTTTGTCTAATGCCCTTTTTGTCTACCATTCAAACAGTCTACTAATAATCATTTGATGAATATTATTACGTATGATTAAATGATTATTAGACCATGTAGATAGTGGATGGGATGGGTGTAGACCATATGGGAATAGACCAATTGGGTAGTAGACGAACTGGTTGTAGACCAAACAGCAATAAACCTAATCTAAGAAGAAGAGCAAGACCATTAAATCACATCACCAATCATACATACATCGTATCAATTACAGCCTCCCATATCTATAAATAAAATGAACTATGTACATGGTTCCTTTAGACATATGGCATACGGATCAATCCTGCCTCGTCTGACATGCTCAAAATTCTTCCCGGCTACAGTCACCTCCACCGAACAAACATTTAAAGGCAATCATTATTCATTACGTTCTCGTTATGATGAATGTTTATCGGCAGAATTCTCTAAGAATTGAATACAAATATACCATACACATAAATGTTCTACAAATTAATCATCTCTGAATGAGATAAAGATTTGATTGGAAAGGGACAGTAGCTAACTAGCTATACAGAAATCAAATAAAAGATAAGGACACTTGGATCTGGATGCAGAGAGTACAATGACCCTACATGTATTTCTTAAATCTCTTTTTAAGGGTCTTCTCCCTTGGGGCACTTCTCTAAATATATCATGGATAGCATGTTATTACCGGTGTATAGGTCCTCTAAAAAGAAAAGACCCTTCTGAGTAATACATTTTTGACAAAACATTAAATTTTAGTCATTCTGTGTGTTAGAAGGAATGGGAAAGTTGTCTGCCACATCACAGAGACATTCATGATTCAGCCAACAACACACAAAAAAAGAAATTAAGATAGAGAAACAAAAATAAAAGGAGAAAAGAGAAAGCAAGACATGATACAGAGATAGGAAGAGCTGGAAAATCAAGAGGTATTGCCCATGTTTAAGCTTACCATGCTTATCAAACTCAATTTTAAGGCGGGAAATTGTATTTAGAATGGAAGCCAAATTGTTAGTCATAAAGAAGAGGTTCTGCACTTTATAATGTCTTCACATGCACACATAGAACATGAACACATTCAACCACAATGCAACATCATAAGAACTAAGCTTATACATTGTATATCCCTCTTCAGACATAGAAGAGTATCATTTTGTTTTGTGTGATAGCATGGAGGTTATAAAATAAATAATAATAGTGGGTTCTTGTATAGCGCTCATGTCTGTCAGATTCGATACTCCTGGCGCTCCCGATTATTACCCTGGCTTTGGCACGGCTGCCATACGGCGCTCTAGCATTTCAAGGAATTAATTCCTGCCAGGTACCCATTTACATCACCTGGGTTGAGTGTGGCAAATGTAGATTCATTTCTTGCCAAAGGACATTAGTGCCGTGGCGGGACTCGAACCGCAGACCTTGTGATTGACAGTCTGGCGACATATCCACTCGACCACAACATTTTTTTCTGTATGTGTCATATCTCTCATAGCAAAATAGGGGTTTCAGTCTCAACATTTAGCTACGGTCTTGTCAGAGCCATCTTGCCATGTGTATTTCATAAGCAGGTTGGGTGTCTGGATAGTTTGATTTCTTCACCATAATCCAATAATATTTGGATATCCAATATGACAAATACTGTTTACTGACCACAGGCTACAACACTATGTGTGGGGCGGGACTGATCTGGTAACCATGTCTGCTACATGTAGGTAAAGAACTGACAAGTTTACCCAAACGTTCTTCTGCAAGAAAACTTTGGACTTGTCTTTCATAGAGTGGGTGGTCTTTTATTCAATGTAAGACAGTCACATGATCTCATCTGCCAGTCAGGAGGGTGACGGCTCACTTTAAAGACATCTAAAAGAAGATAGCGTGTGTTTGGACCTAGAAGAGCGTTACCTACATGGAGTTTCATTATACAGTTATTGCCTTTCTAGCTCCAAAGCAGTGATACCATGTCCTCAAAACTAGGGCAGTCAAATACATATACATGTAGTTCAGGGTTGTACGAACCCTTCTGACCTTACATGAACCAACGGCTTTAGGTCCTCTCCGAGGGACCTGGTAATGAGGATTAATGCCTTACCAAAGGGCACTGGCCCATTGCCTTGGTTTCAAACCCAGGTCACCGGATTACGAGACCACTGCTCTACCTACTGCTCTACCTACCGAGCTATCACGCCTCCTTAAAGTACAAGATGTTAACTTAATGTTAATTCTGGGAGCAAAAAATTAGATTGGCATGACAATCGTTGAATGATGGTCTCCTAATCTAATGTTCCCCTTGTGTCAAGCGATCAATGAGTCAGATATTTTGATATTCGGTCAACAATTTTAAATGATTTGTAAGGTTACTACATGCATCTGAAAGGAGCCCTCTCGATCCATCAAGGCTATTTAACTCAATGCTATAAAAACAGGATCATCTATTTACATTCTGTACATATTTTAGAAATGAGGTTTAATGACAATGGTATAAGTAGCCTACCCTTGCCTCAATGTCAGAGAGTAGCAAATATGGATTAATGTTTTAAAGGGCCTTTGTTCCAGGCTGGGATTCGAACCCTCAAAAGGTGAATGAACCAAGACATCTCCACCTAATAAAAATAAAGGAATCACTTCTCGCTTGATTGTCCAAGAAGTCACTAAGACGAGGGAAACATGTCATTATCCATTTTGATATCCTCACAAAACAAACCTTGCAAATAGAGTTCAGTATCTATAATCTTAGTGACAAGGTAACTGCACAAAGGAAGAGGGAAATTTATAAGGTTTCTTTAAAAAAAACATCAGTGTGTATGTGTATCATTAATCCTACAAATCAATGATTCATGAAAATGTTCTCTCTGAATACACAAGCAAATGATTTACCTCAAGCAAGAGCCAAAGGATTTCACTTCTTTAAGTTCTTAAAAGGTTATAAGGTAAGGCTTAAATATTTATATCATGTTTCTTTTTATTTTAGATAATAGCATGATATTAAACATAAGGGCATCACCTCCTGGAGTTACGCCCTTTTAGGCTCTCAACAGAGGATTCACAAGTGACTTTCAGAGACCAGTTTGATCAACGTTGTCAATAGCTTGGTAGGCCAGAAAAAGTGACCATCAGACAGGCAGGCCTGATTGGTCAAGACATCCATGTTTGTCCTCTTTCTCTCTCTCCTTCAAATCCAAAATGTCAACAGCTCCTTGAGAGAGTGTCAACATGTTTGACTGGCCACTGAACTACATCCCAACCCTGCTTTCAGACTACCGGAATTGATTCACCGTACCGCTTCACGAGAATCGTATATCATAATCATCATCGTTGTTGTTTGGCGTCCGCTTTTGCCACAATATGGTGTTGGACGTCCAACGGCGATCCTTTATACATTTCTTTACATGAGTTTCACATAAATGTCCTGTAGTCTGAATGGTCTGTACATCCTCATTTTGGTGGAAGATATTTGAGGAATGAATTGGACCTTAATTGAAAGATGAATACACCATTGGACATTGAGGCCACATTTACCTTTACAAGAGTTTGCTCCAGGTTTAGAGCTGGATTTAATTGCCATTAGACCATGTCTGCTATGGACATAAGTACTTCAATTTGTTCAAGATGTAGCATTAGAAATAGCAATAGTAAAAGTACTTTGCGTTTAATCCCTAGAATCAATTCTTTCTAACGCTATATTCTTTTCATACAGACTACATGTTAACCAATTCTTTTTACACTGTCCATTTAGAAGTACACAAGTATTTCAAGCACAGAAAGATCAGTCAAGTTGACCACAGGTCTATGAAACCATACTTTGTTGCTAGCTCTTGGATTACACTAAATTGGGCCAAAATCACCTTTTATTTGAAATCATTTGAAAAACTTCCATGTAGAACTACTAGAGAGCCGCTTGTAGAACTTTCAGGTAAACATGTGAGAAAAACACATAAAAGGCTATTCCTACAGTGTATAAAGGTCCTTGTTTGCTAATGGACCAATTAACACAAAAACTTAGCCTTTTGTTGACAAATTCCACAGCACCAATCCGGAAAACTTCCAAGGTAATCCTTTTCTGTAGATGGACAAAGCTAAAAAACAACATTCTTGGATTTGTTATGGGGGATTCCTTATAAATGCTATCGGTAAACAGGTGATTAGTTTAGGTGACATCAAGATGTGAGGTTCTTCTATGGTACCATCAAGGTGAAAAGTGTCATCAAAAAGTGTTAGCTGCAATTATCTTTTCAGGTTTGGAATATAGATCAAACTGGGTCATACAGTAACACAGATCATTTATAAACCTAAGATGTAAACACAGATCATTTATAAACATAGTGTAAACCTTGGATGGTTTCTTAATAAATCAAATGAATTAACTTTCTCATGTTCTATCAGGAGTATAAGGCGGTGACTACAATACACCAGTATGAAAATTACCCTTTCAGAGGCTCATTCGTAATGTTTACGCATTGCATATAGAAACAGGGAGGCTCTATAAGAGTTTAAGTCTATATAAGAATAAAAGAATCTGGTATTCCGTTGGGTAAAAAGCAAGAATTTCTTGCAGCATTTTTTTTCCTGGGTTGTATTCTTTCAAGTTTTCCAGAGATAAAGCTTTCATTTACCACTCCTCTCAATCACTCACATCTCCTAACTATCTGGTTTATTTGTTTCCATGGCTACCTGAATATTCAGCGAGAATTCAATGAGATCTGGGCAAGATTTGTGGTAGTCTTACTGCAGGCATCAGAGTATTTAATAGTCAGTGTGTATTAAAGAGGAATACACAAAGAACTGATGTCTGGACCATAGACTAGGTTGTCCTCTTATGACCCCAGCTTGCAACACACATTTAAGCACACAGACATTGATTACATAACATGTATCACCACTAATCTCTTATTAGTTATCTCTACTCTATAATTTGTTATTGGTGTTTATGATGATTAAGATCAGTGGTGCAAGTCACTGGTTCATAATCTTGTTTGTCATGTCTTCCTTATCACTCCTTACTGTTATTCATCTCCTTTCTATCTTCTACAAGAACATGTATTGTCTGTTTGAAGCAAGAGAGTCATTGACTCTTTGTAAAATGATATGAGTTAATGCCTGTTGTGGAAGATGTCACATGATTGTTGTTGTCATTACCACAGAGAAGGCAAGCTACAAGCAAATACGGTTGTGCTAATCTTTAGTGGCAGAACTGGCAGCATATGTGAGACACTTGGTGCTCTTCCATCCTTCTGGCTCAAAAACAGATGACATCTTATAAACTCTTCTATTAGGCTGAAGTCTTATTTTACTAAGCCTAAATAGTGTACAATGCATTCAATGTGCTCTCTCTTGTGAGCAAGATTTCTTTGAGTATGAGACACTATTTTTCTCATGAATATCATAGAAGCAAATGAAAACAAGTACTTTGCATAGAATGGTTCAGACTTCAGAGTTAGAGCTAAATGCAGATGACAAAAATAACCTGAAGGTCAACAAACTTTAGGTGACATTCTTTAGGAATCCATGAATTGCTTTTACAAACAACTGTATCCATCTCACAGGTTTCAGAAGACAATCAACAACAAATAAGAGCTGAGGGTTGTTATTGGCATGAATCCATATAAAAGATGGAAAACTATGGAAGATGCTCACGTTCTGTTTTGGTTTCTCTTAATTCAAATCATAATAAAGTCAACCCCTGACCTGCTTATAGATGTGACCCTAACTTCTTCTACAAGTGTGTATGACCCCGTTCTCATTATTACAAGAGATAGATCCATCCAGCCCATGCTAGACTGCGAGGTAAGAAGTAAGAACGTAGCAACGTTCTTTCTCTCCACTCAATGGCATGCCACATCAAACCAAAATGGTGAACCACTGGAGCACCACGAGACGGCTCGATCGAGCATGTGCTACATCGAGCGGTTGGTGCTATAGTAGTACTCCTGAAGTTATACTTTGGTCACCTTTCTTGTAACAAATCGAGTAAGGGGTTTGTAATACCACGGGACATGGGTTCTATTGTATGTAGGTTGTCATGGCAACACGACCTCTGAAAAAGGATGTCCTCTGGTAGATCGTCCCAACTGTGGACACGAGTGCTAGCAGTCTTGGTTCGCGCTACGATAGCCTAATTCAGGGTCCACTCTTCAGTCTTGCAATGAGAACAGGGTCTATGTGTCACTCAGACTTTAGCTCTTCTTTCAAAACAAAACATGTTTACAGCCAGCAGAGATGGAGACTGGAGAGAGCATGGTGAATAGACAAGCTTGTAAACAAAATACCTGTGGTTTTAGCATTCACCCAAGACTTACAGGTAATAAGAATGGACAACACGCTCTTGTGGTTTGAGCCAAGGAGGGAATTGAAACTGGCTTTTATTGGTTGTTTTGAGCAAGAACCACTGGTGGGGTGGTGAAGCAGCATCAAATATTGTGCCACCTCAAACAGAATTTGGTCCCCTTTTCCAATTCTGCGGAAATGCATGAAAAAAACAAGACTTGACAGCATGCAATGAGCTTCTTTCTCCCAAGTACCGATTCATTACACCTGTAGATAAGATGATAGCCAGGAAGGTGTAAACCATAACCTTGTATTAGATTAGTAAAACTATAAATATATGCAAGTCAAGAGGATTTTCCATACCAATGAAAATGGCAAGGTTTTGGTGATTTGATCACGTTTTATCCAGAGTAAAGGATGTTGTGCTGGAGCCAAACCTTCCTACAGAAGATTAGCCGATAATGAGACCCTGGCAAATACATAATATGATAGAGGTATGAAACTAAAAGGGTAGAGTCAGGTGCAACACTTTACTTCTTTAGAGGACATGATTCTAGCCAACTTGAGGAGAATCGGCTCCCTTGAGACACTTTAGCCAGGCATGTTCCCCCATTGTGTCCCCTTTCACAACATATTAAATCCTTATTGTTTCTCAGAAATACAGAAGTGTGTTGATTTGAACTTTCGATAAGAAAGTATGCCTTGATCTCACTTTGAATTCACCCATCGATTCTTACACAAATATAGCTCACTTTGATCATTCTGTTTTGATAACATCACACACTGAGTTATAACCATTTCAAAGAAGTAGAATTCCAGAAAAGTTGACATGAAAGAAGCGCATTATTCTTAAAAAAACGTACAATTATATGATCTTAAATATTTTCAGATTCCCACCATCCAAAGTAAAAATCAAGCAGTCACTTTTTTGGATAGCAGTGCACTAAACATGACAAAGACGTTTTTTAAATGATTGAAGACAGCAGATAAATCCAGGGTAGTAACATTTGAGTCCCATGCAAAGGAAAAATTAAGTATGTTTACAATACTTCAAAACATCCTCTAGCAGCTCCTACAGACATGATAATCAACAATACATATAAACACTTTGTCAAGTAAAGTGAATAATAAAACTTCTTCACACTCACAGCAACTCAAACTACGTCATGATAAGACTAATACAAATTTGATTGACGACGTTTGGGCAAGAGAAACTACATACCATTATTTTCCCTGTGACAAAATCATTACTTTGAATGTGGTAATTTAATGCCATTGGTGTGAATTATATTTCACAAGAAGCCTATAATTCATATTTTGTTGCATAGGAATTTGGAGGGTAAGAAAAATATACATTTATTTCATCAGAAGCTTCTCTCCTCTCTTTGCAGGTATGATAATAAAGCTGTCATTCTATTGTCTACAGATGAATGATAGTGAATGCCACTCAACTCTTTTGGAAATTTGAAACTTTTGTCATATATTATGTAGCAATCTAACATTCCTAAAGCTGGTAGTTTGTTGACATAATTTTTATGAATGATTGATACCACACCTGAGATTGTTATTATATTATCACCAGGACTGTCACTGTAATTATCATAAATCATCTTTTCAACAACAACCAGCATAAATTGCATTTTTTGAAATTGTACACAATTTTGGTAAATCTAACAGTCTAGTCGTCATCTTTTCTCCCCTGTCATTATCATCGCTATCATCATTATCATTATAATCATCATCATCAGTAACCTTATAACATTCCGTACCATCATCGTTAGCATCATCGGCATCATTGTAAACAACATCACCATCATTAACTTCACAACATTGCTATCATTATTTTCATCATCGCTATCATCATTATCATCATCATCAATACAATCATTTGACCTGTAATTGTGCACATACTTTCATAAACTCATCATGCTGCTATAGATAAACTTTGAGATCAGTTTTTGAGGGCTTGCAAATCCCTGATAGAAGCTTAAAGCCATCTTAATTGTGCTAATCTTTTCAAACAATGTACATCTTAATCTATTTCTCAATCTGTATTGTATCAAATTCAAGCACTTACCTATTTCATCATGAATGAGTTGATGATGATCACAGAGGTGAACATGAAAGAGAACAGAGGGAAAAAAACGAAAAATTAAGATTTACGACATATTCATATACCCAGGTAGTGTTTCTCCCAAGGTAGTGGTGGGCTCAATTTCAGCTCTGTTCATGAGACTTTCCAACCCTCCAAAATCAGCGATGCTTTCTTTATTTATTTATTTCCCCTTTTTTCAAGGGGGGGGGGGGATACACTCCAAGCGAAAGAACTCTTCTTGTCTATAGGTGCATGTAAATTTTAAGTAATTGTATCTATATCCACCCCCCCCCCCCCCCACAACAGCGCCATTCCCACCACCCACTCCCTCAACAACATTAACCACTCAGCTCCGGATAAACCTTTTTTTGACAAGGCCTGTCCTACTATTTTGTACCTCAAAACCTACAAAAAGCTACAAAAATACTAACCCCTAGTTGCCCAGGCAGACATAAACCTGGTTTCAATAGCTGTCATTAAACTGATTAAAGGCACCAGGAATGGATAATGTTTTCCTCTACTAAAGCCAAAGAGGAAGGAAAGGAGACAAATCTGCTTATTCCTGGGAAGGACTACAGTAGCTGGGCTGACCCAGACAAGTACTTTACTAAAAACGACCTGTTCACATTGGAATTTAAAAACAGGTTAAAGATAAACTTGAGTTCTGGTGAAAAAAGAAAAGGAATTCTCACAGAATCAAACAAAACTTACACTGAATGTTAAAGATTACAAATAAATGTCATTTGCCAAACAATTTTGTGGGAAATGTATACTGGCTGAGTAATGAGCATAGAAAGATAAAGAAATCAAGATAACTAGCCCGACACCATTCGTGTAGTCCCATATACATCTTTCTGTGTACAGTGCTTGTTACTTTACCAAGACTGGGCCAAATTTCTTATCATTTTGATGATTCCAGAACCTTGCAGCACACCAATACTTACTATGCTAGGTGATCAACTTTTTCTGATCAATTCCAGCCACACCGTTCCTTTCACAATGCAATTGCATGACCAGTGCCCCGTCTTACAAAGAGTTGATATCGTTCGTAACTTATTTGCAATTGATATCAATTGCAAATATGTTCATAAGAGATAGGAGACTGCAAACTTGCGATTGATTAGAGGACTTACAATTGATTTGGATCAATCGCAATTCTTTGTAAGACGGGGCCCTGAACTCAACTTTATCTTTAAGTTGGACTAAGAAAGCTCCACCCTTGACTCCCAGATGGGTTTCACTGCCCGTCTAAATGGTCTCTTCTTTTTCTTAAAGAATTCATCGCCCGCCGCTACCGTAGGGACAGGGGGAAAACTAGATATGATATCTGGCGGGGTAATTGAAGTGAGAGTATTTCAATCTTTATTATATTCATGAGCAGAGAGGAGAGGCTGGCCAAGTGTTGACCAGCTGTGACTGCTGTAAGCTGGGGACACGGTTTTAAAGGATGGATACAAAACATTCACATAGGCTGCATTTACACTGCAACCAAAAATCATCAATTTTTCTCACATTCGGGTGTTTCGCAGGTACTTGCATAGCAACTAACAGCGTAAATGCAAACTTTGGTAAGACACAGGTTTTTGATCACATGACTCTCCTCGCTTCTGAGCTAACATAATTATACAGGGTACCAACGAGTGGTGAGTGCACACTACTCACCAAAAAATCAGTAACTTCAACATTTTTTAATGACTTTTTCCAGTAGTGTAAATGATACTTTAAAAAATCGATGAATTTTCAAAATGGTGTTTGTGAAGTGTAGATGGGCCTATGTTTTATCTTTCATAATCTCATATATCTTCTTCTCAAATCTCATCCTGAGAATTTGTTTCACCTAGTAATTTCTTTTCTATGTCAGATAGCAACTATTGATAATTACTGGCGCTTAAAGATCACAGATCACCCCTATAGGAAAGACTCACGATGGGGATCTAGGGGTGTCACCAAGACTTAGGAACACATAAGGGGGAAGTCCACTCTTATATCAAATTGGTTTTAATAGCAGCATCAATAACAAAGAAATATAAAGTTTATGACATTTTCTGAACAGAGCAAATTGGAGAGGAGCTTGCAAGATACATTAGTGTGTTGCCAATTTGTGTTTCACTGATGACAACTCGTGGTGATAATTAAACTGAATAAATTGTACGCACTGCACTGTATCATTGATTACATGTACTTGTTCATTTCACTTTAATACTCACTAATCAAGCCCTTTAATGCACCCAGTTCACCCACCACAGTAAAGGTCAATGATGATCAAAACTCATCTGGAGGTTCAAAGTGAGTCCAGGAATGAGACCAGTCTCGTATCTCTCTCCCCACTCTGACACATTTACCCCCTGTTCAGACTAGCTCAAAAGATTGTATAGCTACACAAGAACAGTATAACTCGTAGTAGCCGACGTTCGGTGCGAAAATTGAAAGCTCACTACTGCTTCACCACCCCACCACAAAATGAGTGAACATCATTATTATCTTAAAAAGTACATAAAGAATCAAGGTCCATTTCTGATATTCCGTAACTTTTGTATCTTTCGAAAACCTTGAATGGCAGGGCACACTGTGAGCACTGTATAGCATTAACA
The DNA here is from genome assembly GCA_035222895.1 of Strongylocentrotus droebachiensis. Taxonomy (NCBI): domain Eukaryota; kingdom Metazoa; phylum Echinodermata; class Echinoidea; order Camarodonta; family Strongylocentrotidae; genus Strongylocentrotus; species Strongylocentrotus droebachiensis. Next base: position 32,856 of record JAVYIG010002532.1, on the reverse strand, counting down.
ACAACAATAATAATGATGAAGTATTTGTTTAGCACATTTTCCATACACATGTTCAAATGTGATTTACAATGATGATTTACTGTGTCATGTTTAATAATTGACCTCTTGAAAACAAGTTTCTCTATGTCACGTTTCTTTACTCTTAGCAGGTGTGTCAGGAACACCCCTTTTGCTATATACAACTGTATGCAATGATTCTACAGACAATGTTTCTGTACTGTACAGGTCTTGAATAAATTTCCCTTGTGTGAACAGCTTTAAGTAGGCTGGTTTTCTATCTCTCTTGCCACTCAGAAACATTTAGAATAGTCTGCCATCATGCGGTCTGTACATGGAAAGCTCATATACTCAATTTAGAAGCACTCAGCAAAGGCTGGGATAACACATGTACCCTAACTCATCTGGAGAATTTAATTTTAAACGTCATACATGCATGGAATTCATTCTTTAGAAGTACATGTACTTTGAACTACAGTATATACAGCGAACAACTATTTTTCATACCCTTACCAAGTTTTGTAGTTTTTTTAATTACGTATGTGAAAATATTGATTTTCCTGATTTATGTCTCGTGAGAATGTGATATATTTAATACATCTAAATGCATTCAACAAAGGCCCTAATTCAACCAGTCAACCTTTCATTCTTGAATTACGATTACGAATACACAAAAAACATCAAAACTTACAAGGGGTATGAATAATTATGTTGTTAAAGATGAAGTTGAGTTCTGGTCATGCGATTGCATTGTGAAAGAAACGGTGTGGAATCGACCAGAAAAGGTTGATCATCTAGCATATAAGAATTTGTGTGTATTGCAAGGTTCTGGATTCATCAAAATGATAAGAAATTTGGCAAAGTCTTGGTAAAGTTACAAACACTTGCACAGAAAGATGTATACGGGACTACACGAACACGTGGCGTAAAAAGCCGACCCCCCCGATTTTTACGATGTTACATGCATATTTAGAATATGAAGGCATTTGAAGAGCCATGCTTTTCAAGGAACATGTCTTAACTGATGTTCTTTCACACTTGCATAATAAGAATGAGTAATGCTCTCAAATTATTGTTCACCTCTTCCCAGAACTCAACCTTCTCTTTAAGTGTATGTTAACGTCAGCACAGAGCAAGGAGGTGTTATATCACACTGTTTGATTCAGAATGAATGCCCTTCTGTCTCCAAGTTTGTTTAAATATCACTGTGATGTATCATCATTATTATTTAATAAATTCAGCCAAAGGGCATCACTAGACTAACTTCAATAATATATGTGCAGATAACCACAAAATGTTAGTGCTTTGAAACAGAAAAAATGCAAATCAACTTATCTTCTTATACAAGAAGTGTGCGTTAATTTCATTGAACTTTAAAATGTTTGCTCAATAATTAAACAATTACAAAATAAATTAAATTTCCTATTTTCATATGCAACGAGCACATGCATTACCCTTTAAACTTAAAGTACAAATAACGTCTTCTTCCATGGTTTTACAGGTTGCTTCAAAGTACACAGAGATGTTTCTTCAAAGTAAACATCTAGCTTTTATAGGGGAAATAATCACAGCACCGATCTGCTTGTCAGCGCCGGAATGTTGACACTAGAGATGAATTTATTTAGGCTTTATAACAGCACTCAGACATTACTATCACAATTGAAAGAAAAATATTGATGTTTCTAATGGACCAAGGGCAAAGTCTAGTGACGGGCAAAGATAATGGTCTTACAATATATATCTGCTGTTGCTTTTATACAGATCTCCCAAAGACACATATTTTCAAGGGATGTGTTCATATTAGTATCTTCTATATCAACCACGATATTTACTATTCTAGGTTCATACAAAATTAAATGTTTGTTATGATAGAGTGAGCCAAGACGTACAGAGAAAATAGATGAATAAAGGAAGCAGGAGTTGCATTTACACTACAAGCAAAAAACATTGGTTTTTCTCACTTTTTGGATTTTTGTCAGAAGTTGCCAACTACCCATGAACATGACCAAAAAAAAATCCAAAAACCACCTCTGAAGTATGTTTCTTTTAAACGCCGGCAGAATCTCAACCAGTTTTTGCAGTGTAAATGCTTGCGCTTGAAACATCTGTGAACTATTCTGTTTTTTAATGAAAAAATCTATTTAAATAAATTAATGAAAAAATTAATATCAACACAAAGAACTGTATCACAGGGATTCTTTTCTCTCTCTCTCTCTCTCTCTCTCTCTCTCTCTCTCTTTCTCTCTGACCTTGCGCCCTCTAAATGGACAATGCCCTTTAGTCAATGGGCCATAAATGTTTTTCTTTATTCAAGAATTTAGGAGGACATCCTCCACTAATTTCTTCTTTAAACATTTATGTCGCGTTTTAATCCTGAAAGAACGAAGGTCTCAATGATTTGGAGGGTTTGAGTTTGTTTTTAACGTTTTGCATGAAAGCACAAGGCCTTCTGCTGTCATACCTAAACCCTGTCTAGATTTGTGTTGATAACAACAGCCCGTATTCTTTGTAATAATGTAGGAGTGAATCCATTGCCTAGCTTCGATCTCTCTGAATAAAATGATATCAAATTGAGTCTGGAGATTTGTAGACTACCCCATATCATTGAAGGGAGACGATACAGAGTCTAGATAGTTTACTCACTCCCAGGTTCAATTCAACCAACTGAAAACATAATTTGAAAATGGGGGAGGGGGAGGGGGGAGTGGCTGTCAAAGCCTAAAAATATAACTACCGTAATTAACGGTGTATAAACTGCCCTCGTGTATTAACAGCACCCCTCTTTTTCGCCCTTTAAAAAAAAAAAAAAAAAAAAAATTGTTGTAACCGTGTATAAGACCACCCCTTCTTTGATTTTTTTCGGCGGCTAAAAAGTGTGGTTAATTCACCGTTAATTACGGTAGACAATTAAGCATATGATAGATAGTATCGTTATTTTTAAGCAATGTCATGAAAATATCATGAACATCTGAGCTATTCCCCTAACTGTCATTCTGGATCGCTATTCCTTGAACATCAGAGTATCTACTGTATTCTATCAAGGTATCTGATATTAGATAACCCATCAGATATCATTAAAAAAGAGATCACATTATGCCATCACAGTACCCCCGGTGCCATTGTATCTCAGAGTCCACAGCTTACTACATTCAAATGAGCTCATTATATAAAGATCACATTCATGTATCTACAATCCATCCACCTGCTAAGTGCTATGGCAATTATTATCGTATTCCAATCCTTTTTAACCAGTTTGCTTTCCATACACGCAGATGCAGGTGTAGGAGGTGGAAATGTCAGAATTATGTCAATAATCAGTTTCAGGAAGGAAGAGTAGTTAAACTAAACCAGACGCAGGATAATAGTGTATCCGCTCGTGGGACAACAGCACGCTATGAGTGGGAGAACCTAGGATATACCAAATTGAGTCTTTTTGTATCACTCTACGTTTACTTAAAGCCCCACTGTACTACTTGTAGCTACTTGCTCCCTCTATATAGAAAACAATGCCTAAGCGGTGCCGGTTGGTCTCCCATGATCCTCTTTTTCTTATGTTAAATGAGAGCTGAGTTGATGAGATAGCCACCTGTCAGTGACCACACTGGGTGGTCTAATCCCTCCTGGCCAAACTAGTACTGACAGGCTTTAAAAACTAATAATATCTTGTGGAAAATTGTTATAAGCTTCAGGTCTTCTGCAGAATAAATATAAAATATCAAACCAATAATTCCACCAAGGAAAAAAAATATCAGTTAGCTGATAATTTTGATAATAGCTTCTGATTAAATTAAATACCGGTAATTGTTTTTCCAAAGGATCAACTCTATTAACTTTGGTTGCATCTAGATGAATTTTTTCACCTTGGATTCAGGTCTTTGGAATACTTTCTGTTTAAAAGTAGCAACATCTAAAACATGCTTTGATCCTGCTTTCTCAGACATATTTTAAAAGTAAAACCCTGCTTGGCTTGGCAACTCACAGCAAAGAACAATTTATGCAATTCCAAATCAATTTCCCATACAATCATCCCCCTAAATTGTTTCAATTGAACCCAAATAGTGAAACATTATACACAGGGAGGTTTTCTAGTTTTCTAGTTTTCTATCCAGTCTGAAATCAGATTTTAAAATCACCCACTTTAAAAATCAGACTACGTGTATAACCTTGAATAAATTGAGGGGCGGTGCAAGTTGCAAGTTCTAACCTCTCAGGGTTAACAAAGTACTGGCATGTCAAATCAATGACATCGTCTGACCTTGAACATTAATGTGAAAATCACATTTGAAGGTCCACTTGAAATTTGTTTTATTCTTCAGAAATGCCTCATGCCACTGTACTTTATTCAATGTTTTCTAACAATAGTAATATATTTGAACTGTATTAAAACAAGTGCAAAACATGTCAAGGTGGTACAGTGAAATCCTGGTCAACCTTTGGAATCACGGAGGTGTAACAAGCAAATTGACTCGCTAAATCGACTGCATAAACATCTGACCAAAGTGAGAAATGCAAAAAACAAAAGCTAATTTACAATAAAAGCCCATTGTTAAAAATATCGTTTTATTCGCTTGCCACTCCACGTATCAGTTTGCCTGCTTTCTGTCTGTCTGTCACTCTTCTTCTTTCTCTCTCTCTCTCTCTCATTCAATTTGACAACATTATTAATAAGTACAGCATGACAAGTTCTGGATCATTAATTCCATCAATTAAGGTTATAATTGATTGTACATAACAAATGCAACAGTTGTAAACATTGACCTCATAATGGTGAAAAGGGTGATAAATGACAGCTTAACACATTCCAACATATTTCAAGTTTATCTAGCTATGTTCACTAGGGACCATTAAACTTTAAGTTTGCGAAAATTCATACAATGATCCACTTTTATATATACAAGCTGGCATAAACCTAAAAAATAATTGTATCCACACAGCACATAACTTCGCGTGTGAGGACCCCGCTGCTCGTAGTTATTGCGCCAACCTTACAATCACTCATGGTTTGTTACTTTGAATAAACTTCAAGTTTCATAACCCTCAGTGCATCCACATGGTCCCTAACATAACATAAATGTTTAAAAAAACAAGACTTAAAAATAAAGTCTTTTGTGTGAATATAACTGTATATACATTGTACTTCCTTTTTCTTAATAACTTGTGAAAAGTAAACTGTAGACATGATTGCAGACTTGCAGTGTCACAAACAAACATAAAAGAACTGTTCAGATATTAACTTTGGCCTTTTGGGTAAATAAAGTATACTGAAATATCTGTCTTCTGATAATTTCCAGACGATGATTGATTGCTTTAAATCATCAAATCAATGCTTACACAGAAGCTTATGTCAATCAAATTAATGGAGAAACCACATTTGAACTGCAATTACCGCTTGGAATGCTTATAAATTATGATTAAAACTTATTTTCATTTCTCCTTGTTTACTTCTAAATCTCAAGAAACGGGTCAAGACAGTAAATGTAAATGTTGGGTACATGAAGTAAATTGTAATTTTTGCAAAGTAAGAACGAAAATGCAATATAAAGGAGAAGAAAGTGGAATAATAGGGAATAAAATCAATGTAAAACCATGCTTTTTTTCAGTTGCTTACACAATCTAGTGTTTCCACTTGCTGAATGATAAAACGTTACATTTTAAAGATTTTATAGCTAATTGCATGTCTGAGATTGAGTACAAGTGAAATACCGGTAACAAAAATGTCAAAGACATAAAACCTGCGTGAGGGGGGGGGGGGGGGGGGTGAGATTGTTTAAGATTTTGACACTGTCAGCTCCAGAAGTGACCCAAGACAGGAAGTACTACATAACACGTTCGACCCCATCAGGAGCGCCTATAACTTCTGGTTTATAAAATCAAACATATCCTGTTATTCTGACGCGAGTCTTTCAAGCGTGCCGAGCAGATGTCAGAAACACTTCAAAATGGAAGTTATCATCTCCACTGTTCTACATCTTAAAGGTCCTAGTCTGGTTTACTAAGTCTTTGTAAAGAATGAAAATGAGAACTCTTTTAAACCCTTTTTAACAATATCTTTATATGAAAATGCTTCATAGTTCCCTGATCTTGAGCTCAGTTCTATGAAAAAATCTACCAAGGGGGCAATTGTAAATTTACATTTCATGTGATAAATTTCAAAAAATAGAAAAACATATTACGGTACATTACTGTAGGATTATCTGCTACATGTATATCAAAAACCCATTTTTTGTTTGTGATCTCAACTAAGTTATTGTTCATGGAATCATCCCAGTAGACCGAGAGCCCATGACCGGTGACCCAAGGGACAAACAGAGAAAGATACACAAGACCACCGGCCAATGAAACCGACACCAAATGAGCCCATAAGACCATATAGGGTAAACATTTTCAAAAGTTCCATGAGACTGATGGCCCAAAAGACAGACAAATCAAAGGAATACAGAAGGGTTGATAGAAAGTCGTCGGTCTAGCACCATAAAATCTTAATGTTACTTGTTTTACACAGCATTACAGACCTATGAAGTGGCTGAAATTCTTGTTATTTTAATATAAACGCCGCCACTCTGTAGATACTTTTCAAGTTGCTTCACTTACATTGCTATGATACAAATCAGTATAAATCAGCATAAATCAGTATCAGTATACCCTCTCCTGAGCAATAAATAACTTAATGCCTTCTAAAGACTTCCAAAAGAGTCATGATCACATGTAATACTTCCTTGTGAACTAGAAAGCGTGCTTAGCGTCTTTATATCTTCCTCTCTCTCCAAGTAATTCTGCAAATGTCAGCCAATAAGATTTGATGGCAGGATTATAGTAATGTAAATGGGAAGGAACATTGCCTTCCGCTGGAAAGGATCTGTTTGCATTGCCCACAGTGTGTGCTTACAACATTAAAAGGCTGAAATCTATCTAGGGGAAACTAATATTTGGATAATGTTTTGTGGGTCTTATTTTGTAATGGAAATGTTTGTTTCCTTTTTTATATAACTGGGGAAATTATTTTGTGTCAGTATGGAAAAGTTGGCATTTAACAAACATTAAAAAGCTGAAATCTATCCAGGGAAACTACTATTTTGATAATGCTATGTGGGTCTTATTTTTAAATGGAAATGTTTGTTTCCTTTTTCATTTTACTGGGGAAATTAATTTGTGTCAGTATGGAAAATTTGGCATTTAACAAACAAAAAATGCTGAACTCTATCCAGGGAAACTACTATTTTGATAATGTTTTGTGGGTCTTATTTTGTAATGGAAATGTTTGTTTCCTTTTTGATTTTACTGGGGAAATTATTTTGTGTCAGTTTGGAAAAATTGGCATCAAACGCAAATATAATGATGTTATCATTGCACCAATGGTGTATAATATACAACTCATAAATGTGCAAAACACTCTAAAATTTAACATTCAATCATAGAGCTGAAGGATGGCAGCATTTTAAAATCATTTTATTTTACTCTTACAGTAGGGTATCAAAATTGCTCTTGAGTTGACGTTTCAAAGAATAGTTGCTATCATGCTAAAGGCTTGTTAATGTAATATTTTGCCAACCTAACAAGTGATAAATCAACCATTTTGAAATTAAGTCACATTAACAAGTGATAAATCAACCATTTTGAAATTAAGTCACATTAGCACATCACTTTTTAGACTGCATAACTGGAAAGTTTTTTTTTTAAATAAATTAGTCAGTACACTTATCTCCATGCTTAAATCATGGAGATATATCTCCATGCTTAAATGTGCATGCAGACCTCACTATGAACATGACTGACAATGAGAGCAGACAAAATATACAGTTCCTCAGGTAGACAAAGGAACATCCCTTCACTGCTATTATGTAAAAATGTGTAGAACAGGTGTCACATGCATATTCACCTTTTTACATAATAGCTGTGAAGGGATGTTCCTTTGTCTACCTGAGGAACTGTATATTTTGTCCGCTCTCATTGTCAGTCATGTTCATAGTGCCTATCTGTGCCAAATCCAAGACATAGGATAAAAGCTCTAGAAATGCTCCTAGTAGATGGTAACTTTATTAGTGGGGTCAGTATGTAATACATGAGGAACACATCAATTTAGAATCAGAGGTAAATGGGTCCCTTGTGCCTTGCTTGTGGTTGCACAAGGGAATAACCACACAGGCCTAGCTGCTTCTACACATTTTGAAGCTTGAAGGTCAATGTCGTGACAGCAATCAATTTGTTCTTTTTCCCCACATTTTCGTATAAACTGGAAGGTCCATTTACATATATATGCTGCAGTAAAGCGGCTCTTTTAAATGTATACCATAGACCAGTTCTGGTCATGCCATTGCATTGTGAAAGAAACCTTTGCTTGTGGAATCGGTCAGAAAAGTCAAAACATATTCTTTTACATAATTGGTAATAAGAGCTTCCATTTCATTTTTTTGAGAGGAGGGCATTTCCAAAACTGGTCTTTACCTTTAAGCATACTGCACTTTACATTTTTATATCTAACACACAGATACATTAAAAGTGAGTAATAAGTACTGGTATATATATACTTTTTTTTCATTCAAACATACATGTAGGACCTTTGTCACGCCTAAGCTATTTTCTTTTTGATATGCACTTACCGTTCATTTAGTTCACCGAAAACTGCCACGGTATATTGCTTTGAATATTCATGTATGACTCCAAGAGCGCTACATATTCTTTCCTCTGACCGCAGGCCCACTTGTATGTAAACCCTACATCACATCACACAATCTTCTTCTACAAATAAGTCGGTAATCATGCTCCTTTTTATGTTTTGGGATGGGAATTGGTATTGGTACTTGTAGGCCTATTTCATAGTCTACACTCTACAATCATTTTTTTATTTACTCTTTTTTTTTTTGGGGGGGGGGGCTAACAATGGTTTGGGTTCAATGAGGCTTCTTTTGATAGCTGTTTTTCATATTTCTCAGGAGAAACATAAAAAGAACTTTATGAACAAATTCTAGTAGGAATCAGGGGGCTATAAACTTGCTCATGATTCATCCATATACAGTACTACATGTAAATCAGGTCCCTTATGTGTGATAAGGCGGTCTGTACTGTACTGGAAGAAGAAGAAGATAGAGTGGTCTGACAAAAGACTTCACACTGGAATCATGAAAAAAGACATCTGTGTAGTGTGTACACATACATCGTTGAGGAGATTATCGAAGCAGGTGTACATTGTATGTAAAAAAATGAATCATATTTTAATAACAAACAAGAGGAGATGAGTATCTGGAAAGTTAAAGGAGGAGTAGCATGACGATACCACATGTCTTTCCCCGTGGCCTGACTCGGGACCAATCAGGACGATTACGGACAACATACGCAAAACTGAAGCGTGAGGAGACAATCATTACAATGATGTGAATCACGTGACCACACAATATATTATAGACTGTACCCATCGAGTCCTACAATGTATCACTTTTATTAGGAAGGCAAGAACAAGAAGACTTTGTTTTTAGAAGGAAATGTTATCAAGGTGCGGATCCGCAGTCTGGCAGGAAAATTACCAGACTTGTAAGTCAAAAACAACTCTAACCAAGATAACCAACAGACTGGGGTGGGTCATGCAAAAAACACAAAAGGAGGATACCGGTACTTGCTGCATTTACACTGCAACCAAAAATCATCAATTTTGCCCACATTCCAGTGTTTCGCCGCAGTTGCATAGTCCAATAGTCGCAAACTGGACGAATAATCGAAATCGAAAAACGCAGAAAGGAGCCATTCAACCCCAGCCCCCCCCCCCCTTTCTTTCCCACTCCCCAACCATCAAATCGATACAATGCACACTAACTAGATACACAATTTCTTTGTATATCAACAGGAACGGGGACAATAAGCTCATGATTAGATGTTAAATAGCTCATGTGATTGTAGTTTGGAATCAGATATATTTTCAAATCAGAAAATAATTAGTGTTATTGTGACCAAGTCTCTTTTTACAGGACCATTTTTAATCAATTTAACACTAATTTAACACTCTCCGGTATCTCTGATTCTTCTCCTCAATCCCACCTTTATCATCAGCATTATCCTGTCGTCCTTCTACCAACTCTGACAAATGTACACCCAGGGACCAATCAAAGTTCTGAGAAGATCATCAATTAGACAGTTTATGGGATCTAATTGAGTGTTTTGTTATTCTCAGCCCTGTTATCTCTTAATTCCTTGACCTTTTCAACAGGAATTGGATTATTTACAAAAGCTGAGGTTGCATGTCTCTTTAGATTCCAATCACTATAGCTGCATTTACACTGCAGGCTAAAATCATCAATTTTCTCACATTCTGGGAAGTGTTTCACAAAACTTGTCATCAGTGACCATGAAATGACAATTTTTCTTATAAGCTACTGAAATCCTTGCTTCTGATTGGTTATTTAAGCAGATTTGTTACTGATTTTTTCATTTGTCATTGAAAAAAGGCATTGTGAAATGGGCCTCTGGTGTTTTGTCTGTAGTTGCATGCTACCCTGCTAATCAACTACCGATAAAAGTGACGAAACTGACAAATGAAAAAAAATCCACCTCTGGAGTATGGTTTTTGATACGCCGGCAGAAATGGCAGATTTTTGCAGTGTGAATGCCTGCCCTCAAAACACTATTGAATGATAACGGTTCGACTCTGCTTGTTTCTGTATGATCGCATGCAGAGCAGCGACAGATCGTGCATGCACATCAATCACCCAAAAATTGGAATAAGCAAACACCAACGTGTTTTGTGGTTTTTTGAAGTAAAGTAAATGACACCCCCAGAATCTATGATTTTTATTGAATGGTGTTTTGGTCGTGTAAATGGCCTAAGCTTACTGCCTCTAATAGGATTAAGGCATGGATAATGATACCTATAGATAGTGTAAGGGTAGAGAGATGAAAAGCACCAATTAATAACAAGTCTTGTTCCTTTATGCTTCAGATGTTCCTCAAGCCTTTATGGCACGGGCTGACAAGGTAATCCTGATCCCAAATAATGGGTCCTGAGCTTAATCACTAATCCTCTATTAAATGTCCGTTTAGAGGTAGCCTCTTGTCGATGCCCTCGCGCTGTTGGAGTCTCTAAATTCTGACGAGCGAAGCGAGTCAGAGAAACCGAGGCGCTTGCGCGGAGGGCCTCTTGACAAGTGATCTGAATTATATATTCATGAGACCCGATTTCCTACTGAATTATGCATGTCTAGACCGCAGCGATTGTGTGTGTGTACGTGTGTGTTCGGGATTGCCCAACTAGGCTAGTCTGCAAGCACAGACCCTAATTTGACACTTTATCAAAAAATCATTGTGCCTTGAGAGAAGCCTAGTCCAGCTATCTACTGGTACCTACTGGTTGTACCAATATAGGTCAGGAGCAGCTATAGTACATGACATATGGTAGTCTTATAGTGCACACTCTCTTTTACGACTGACCAGGGTTTGTGCTTGCAGACTACAACTAGGCGGCCAGTGTCGCTCTCACGGAGGGAATTCGCACAGAGCGGTAGATATTACGTCATAGTAGCTCTCTTTGATTGGATGACTTTCACCGACTTCTCTTGGGTCGGAATATTCGCCAAACAATGTAAAACATAAGAAATTCAGATCACTTGTCAAGAGGCCCTCCGCGCAAGCGCCTCGGTTTCTCTGACTCGCTTCGCTCGTCAGAATTTAGAGACTCCAACAGCGCGAGGGCATCGACAAGAGGCTAGTTTAGAGGTTGAAATCTGACATTTTCTTGTCAATAAGGAGAAGATTAATCAAACGTGTGGAAACTTCAAAAGTCATTGTAAAACCAACTCTAGTATAGGCATCAAGAAGATTGAGGTCAGTGGTTGCATGGGTCACACTTGTATTTAGGAATTCAGATGGATGTACGTGCTCGCTTGCTGTCAACTTTGACATTAAAAAAAAATTGTCTGCTGAGAGCAAGATGGGTGTTTTTAAAGACGCAACTCCAACTTTTACACTTTTTTTTAGCACTAATCATCCGTTCGGACCCAGAAGAGCATTAACTTGTTATTTAATACCTTCTGGCCCCAAAGTAAAACAGATGATAAACATTTACTAGTAGAATCCCCTTCACCATGCCACATTGCTTTTCACTTTTATTTACTACCATAAATAATATTGTTATACTCTTGTTATGTGTTCTTCGATATGTATTTTGTTTGTATCTGTAAACAAATATATATACAATCCAGCTTGACGACTGCATGACAGATTTTCAATAAATTTTTAATAAAGATATATATTTTCTAGACATTGAATAGTTTCTACCATGTGACTACAGCTTTGAAGCTGGCTTTTACTTTGGTCTAGATTGTTTGCATGATACGTTTCACAGGTGGTCATCTATCGAGCCAAGTTTACAAACCAGCAGAGAGAGATAGGCTCGCTAGATTTAGGCCAGGCCTTGAAGAACAGTATCCCTGGCCTGTCTTTGAACTTCATGGGTAATTTTCAAGCTCTGGTATGATATCTGCATTTCCAGAGAAACTAGCAAGTCATTAGGCCTGTCTTCATCAGCTCGAGATTGCCAAATATCCCGCTTGAGGGGACGAGTTGATGCACGTATACAATATTCAAAGATGCATGACAGTGCCACAAAACTACATTAATAAGTCAACAGAAGAAGACCAGAGTCAAATATTTTGAGGGCCTAGATATGAAATCATTTTTTCTTTTATGCTCTGTCATTGTTTACTCTAACAATGTCTTATAAAGTGTATGGGAACATTTTGATGTCTTCAAATAATAAACAAATAATTATCCTTTACTTAGACAGAGATCCCCTTTAAACGTGATCAATCATCACCTTGACACAGACTAAACAGCTTAGAAAATAAAGCATTATTGAGAGCAGGTCAGCAATAATGACCTCCTTCCAAAGTGCTTCTATCCCCTTGAATAGCAATTGACCAAAGTCATCTCAAGGGAAATTAACTACCAATTGACAATGAATGAAGTGCCCCCTTTGTGAAGGAGAGGGGGTACAAGGTGACCCCCTCCAGTCCCCAATAAGCTCCTTAAACAAGTTTAAAGCAAAATATATGACAGCCATCAAATCAAATACATGCATATATCGAAATCAGAACAGAAATCAATTGTCAGTATCACAAATTAACCAAATTACTATAATAATAATAATAATATTTAGCTTTTATATAGCGCTTAATACAAATGTCTCTAAGCGCTTTACAAATATACTATTCAATCCTGTCCCAAACCACAAACCCCTTACCCCAATCAATCTAATTCTAAACCCAAACAGAAACCTAATTGCAATTGTGACCCCTAGCCTAAATGTTTGCCAAAATTAAAGCATGGAGAAATTATTGCTATCAAAAGCAGTTTTTGCTGAATCAAATGTTGGGTCACCATTTATCGCGTGCAGATCAGCAGCAAGTGACACTTGCGCACAACTCACAGCTACAACAAAATTAGCAAATACCAAAGAGTTGTTGTTGTTAGTGTAAATGGTACCGTAGTTCAAACTACCTGATGGTTTTTCATAGAGGCCTGGCTTGTGGTTTGAAGCAATAGTCTGTCTGCCTTCTCATATCTTATTGAAATTTCCAATTTCATCCAGAAAAATAAATATTATTTATTAGGTCTACATTTTGTTTATCTAGAAACATCCAGCACTCCCTATGTTTTCAAACGGACTAAAATAATTGTCATTGTTGTCTGAAGGATCATTGGTAGTCCTATAATTCTCTGTTACTAGTATTAGGGTTCATGGTTATATCATACGCCTATAGATGCATGCAGCCAGATCAACAGACATCGGTGCTGTACTATCTCCTAACTATATTAGGTTGCATCAGGATATAGCAGTGATTGGCCCCCTGGGCTCTACCAATTACGTTGACTGCTGCATACATCCGTACACAGATTCACAGTCCAAATTCACTGGGTAATAGTTCTTAATTCTAGCTTTAGAGATGTACAAATTAACAAACTTCTAAATCAAACATACACATGTAGAGCAGTGTCTCTTGAGAGCTACAAGGTTGTAAGTGATCTAAATCCATCCTAACATTAACAGAGTTATTGCCCTTCTGGCTGTGACAAGATGACAGGTCAACTAATGGTCTGTTCAGACTATAGAAAAAATTTTGTATAAGAAATTAAGAATCGTCATATAAGAATCGTCGTGTAAGAATCATCGTCTAAGAATTGTCATGTAAGAATCGTTGTATAAGAATCGTCATATAAGAATCGCCGTATAAGAATCGTTGTATAAGAATCGTTGTATAAGAATCGTCATATAAGAATCGTCATATAAGAATCGTTGTATAAGAATCGTTGTATAAGAATCGTCATATAAGAATCGTCATATAAGAATCATTGTATAAGAATCGTCATATGAGAATCGTCATATAAAAAATCGTCGTATATGAATCGTTATACAAGAATCTTTGTATAAGAATCATCCTATAAGAATCGTCCTATAAGAATCCTCATATATGAATCGTCATATAAGAATTTTCAAATATATTTTCTCTCTATTGCCCACCTGTGCCCCCTTATAAGGAGTTGATATCAATCGCAACTTATTTGCAACTGATATCAATCGCAACTATGTACATAAGAGATTGGTGACTGCAAAGTTGCGATTGATTGGAGGACTTACGATTGATTTGGATCAATTGTAACTCTTTATAAGACGGGGGCCCAGCAGGTCTTTTGTCATTCATACTAGTCATCACCTATGACCTACTGGTCACCTGTATCGCATACCAGGCTCTAACGTACTCCTTTAAATTCAAGGGCTTCGTCAACACTTGAAAACCAATCAGACTCAGAGTGGCCTGTCAAGTGGCTAGACCATACTTTTCTTCACAAAAGCAAAGAATAGGAGCACTTTGAGAGTACTTAGTTCAGCAGCACAGGTGTATGAGGCAGTATAATCATGAACCATCTAGCAGCTACATGTAGCAATATTCAAACTTATCTCGTTATGACATTCACACATGAACATTTTGAATTATTACACGAGACGTCAAATAGCTTGCTACATCTAAACAAGGGTTGGCCACTCATGTTACAAGTCCTCTAATGTTAGAACAGAAGTTTGAACCTATAGAGAGACCTATATCACACCATGGAGTCACGGAACCCCCCCCCCCCCCCCTTTCATGATCATACAGTGCTTCAAAATATAAGAGTAATTAAAGCCATCCGCCTAGACAGAGAACTATAAGTCATTTGTTCGGAGCATGAAGAAAGTAAACATGGTGTTCAAATTAATTGAGCTAATGTACTTCTGACTTCAAAGAGGTGAAATATTAACTAAAAGGAATAGCATGGCCAAAGAGATATCTTTGGCATGACAAGCTCTATCAAAACTACACAGCAACTGGTCTGCACAACATAGCAAATTTTCTGACTAATCCAAGAATAACAATGGACAAAAACAACAGACATTGTAAATAGAGACATCCAAATCCTAACAAGTACTTGTCAGCATTCAAAGGCCAATTGTTGATACTGATGCCTAGCAACCAATCAGAGTACTTGAGCTGATCCTAGAGAAGACACTAGATGTCAAAGGTCAAAGCTAGGAATGCTACAGTCAGGCTAGGTGGGGTAAATAGATGGAATCAGACAGTCACAGACTAAACAGTGGAATCTTGAATTTCTAAACTTCTTTCAAAGGAGTTCATCCAGTCAGAACTCATATTTCTGATGTTTTCTGCTCAGAATTCGCCAACATGATTTACTACATTCATAAACACATTCATGAACAATCCATAATTAAGTTTGTTTTTTTTTTATTCATCCTGATACAATTGTTTTGTTTGCTTGGAATGTTACAGTTAGACTGGATGGGATTACACAGTCACAGACTAAACAGTTGAATCTAAAATTTCAAACTTCTTTCAAAGGAATTCAGCCATTCAGAATTCATTCATATTCATGTTTCTGCTCAGAATTCTCATTTCTAACTAACTAACATTTTCAAAGGAATTCAGCAATTCATAATTAAATTTATTTTTGTTTTCTTTTGTTTTATTTTGCTTGGAATGCTACAGGTAGGCTAGGTGGGGTAAATAGACAAGATTAGACAGTCACAT
The DNA here is from genome assembly GCA_035222895.1 of Strongylocentrotus droebachiensis. Classification (NCBI taxonomy): domain Eukaryota; kingdom Metazoa; phylum Echinodermata; class Echinoidea; order Camarodonta; family Strongylocentrotidae; genus Strongylocentrotus; species Strongylocentrotus droebachiensis. Next base: position 16,798 of record JAVYIG010002532.1, on the reverse strand, counting down.
ATACTTAACAGTTGAATATATAACCTGGGTGCCATGGCATCCTGGTTGAAAACAAAATTGGAACAACTGGAATATTATTTCCTCATCAAGATACCCAAAGTAATATATACATGGGCATTTTTTCTCCCCGCTCGCCAAATTTGGAAACTGGATAGTTTCAGGCACTAGTTCCATGAATATAAATTGGTGATAGTAAAATTCTGTAGCAGTTTGAAATAAACAATAATGCGTGGATCTGCTACTGTTGTCAATTGTGTCAAGACTATTTTATGTCTCATTCTTCAATTCAGAAGAAGAACAAAATTGAAAGAAGCTACGTGTATTATATCACTTACCTGTCATGAATAGCCATCCAGAAATGGAAGTCAAAGATCAACAGAAGGTGTGCATTGGGAACAAAAAGAAAGGAAAAGAATGAGTTTTAGAATTAAATCAAAATCATCAGAAAAGAAGAAAATATTTGCTTTTAAAGTGTGCTGAAATTATGCCCTTTCCAGGCACAAATCTCCCTCCAACAGCCAGAAGGATCTTTATTACATTATTGAAACTAAAATAATTTTTTAGGAAATTTCACTATAACTTATATCATTTAGGATTGAGTTAACAAAACAGTGCTTTTAGTTGCTTTTAGTAGATACAAGGCGTGAGGCGTGATTGCTCAGTTGGCAGTGGTCTCATAATCCGGTGACTCGGGTTTGAAACCAAGTCGATGCGCGAATGCTCTTTGGGAAGGCATTAATCCTCATTACCAAGTCCCTCGGAGAGGACTTAAAGCCGTCAATCCCTTGGTCGCTTGCTTTACAAGCGCTTCCTCAGCAAAACAAACCAACCAACCAACCAAACCAAAATGACAATTACAGACTTCACTACTGCAATGCAGAATACCAAACATAACTGTTTCTTATCAAGATACACAGATTTTTTTCATTGCTTTCTATATCTTCAGCAGCATGTTGTAAACCAACAGCTTATATTTACATTAAACTAATCTCCAATACTCCTTAATTTGAACTGTAGAGATCTACACAGATTTTTATCATTGCTTTCCATATCTTCAGCAGCATGTTGTAAACCAACAGCTTATATTTACATTAAACTAATCTCCAATACTCCTTAATTTGAACTGTAGAGATCTACACAGATTTTTATCATTGCTTTCCATATCTTCAGCAGCATGTTGTAAACCAACAGCTTATATTTACATTAAACTAATCTCCAATACTCCTTAATTTGAACTGTAGAGATCTATTCTAAACAACAAACGTTTCTGACACAATAACAACACATTGCTTTTGAATACATGCATATTGAATTCATCAATAGAACACCTGTATTAACTGTCTGTCTATCCACATCAGTGAGTAGCTGTACATGTAGCATAATAAATCCAATTACACTTCCCATTAAACCCTAATAAAAACCATTTCATTTGGATCTTATCTGTTCCTAAAGCTCTAAATGCAATACAAATACCAATCATAGTTTATTTGTTCCTGCATGATGTTTCACTGGTGTCATTCAGGCTTATGCAGTCCAAAAAGATTGGAACCATCGGAGACTAATGGCACAAAAAGAAGCAAGTTTTCTTACAAAGTTGGGAATTAACTTGCAATTTGCGAATATTGACTTATAATTCTCCAAGATATTGATATCAAAGATGATATTTTGGGGTTATCAGAATGTATCTGACCTTGTAATGACCTTACAAACTGAAATTCAGGCTCAAAATTACAATTCCCTGCTACGACTATGTGTTATAGTCTGTGAGCACAAAATATCTTTCTTCAGTGTTTATGCACTGCATAATGAAACAAGGCCCAATCAGCAAAAAGTGAGGCCGGAATTGTTTTTTTTTTACTAACACCTTTTTATGGGCTCCTCATCAATGATAAGCCATCCTTTTCACAGGTCATCACTGACAGCGTGTCCACACACAAAACAATTTATCCCGAAACTCTATAATGATGCGTCGTATAAAGAATCATCATATAAATTCCAGGATGTCCACACACAAGAAACGTCGTCACTAAAGAATCATCGTATAAATTCCAGGGTGTCCACACACACAAAAAAGTTATCCCGAAACTCTATAACGAAACGTCGTATAGGTGCGCAGTTTGCTACTGCGCAGTCGAAAGCGAAACAGAAACACATGTGCAGCACCACTAGTAGGCCTACTAGTATTTGCATTAACTGTGCAACTGGAACAATGCATGCAGTATATTTATGTATAATCAGCTGGCTGCGCAGCGGTCAGCTGGAAGCAGAAATGAGAGCTCATATCTCCTTTCACTCGAGGTCACGTTAAGCCCCGCCCAGTTAGACTAGTTCCGTCCACACACAAAATGTCCGTGATTAGGCGTGATTCTTTATCGACTTTCAGTTCGAAACGATGCCCAAATTTTGGTCGTAAAACTATCGCGAAACGGTATCACTATCGCGAAACGGTATAGCTAATCATGACTAGTCACTGAAAATGTTGTGTGTGGACAGGGGGTATATCCAGGCATTGATATAGGAAACATAGGAAGGTAACACTCCCCCTGTCCACACACAACATTTTCCGTGATTAGTCATGATTAGCTATACCGTTTCGCGATAGTGATACCGTTTCGCGATAGTTTTACGACCAAAATTGTAGGTGTGGACGCTCACTAACGATACGTCGTATAACGAAACTAGTCTAACGAAACGCAGGTTTGGGCATCGTTTCGAACTGAAACTCGATAAAGAATCACGCCTATAATCACGGACATTTTGTGTGTGGACGGAACTAGTCTAACTGGGCGGGGCTTAACGTGACCTCGAGCGAAAGGAGATATGAGCTCTCATTTCTGCTTCCAGCTGACCGCTGCGCAGCCAGCTGATTGCATGCATTGTTCCAGTGGCACAGTCAATGAAAATACTAGTACTAGTGGTGCTGCACATGTGTTTCTGTTTCGGTTTCGACTGCGCAGTAGCAAACTGCGCACCTATACGACTTTTCGTTATAGAGTTTCGGGATAACTTTTTTGTGTGTGTGGACACCCTGGAATTTATACGATGATTCTTTAGTGACGACGTTTCTTGTGTGTGGACATCCTGGAATTTATACGACGTATCGTTATAGAGTTTCGGGATAAATTGTTTTGTGTGTGGACACGCTGACTGATAAGGGTGTCATCAATGGGGGTCTAGCCTCCCCCCCCCCCCCCCCCCACAATCGAAAGGGAGAGACCGCATTCATGATCCCCAAATCTCTGGTAAAGGGGTACTTTTCACACACACAAAATCGGCCTGTATTGACTTTACACACCAGACTTAGGGGGTGCTTTCAAAGGGAGGAAACAACTGAATTGGGGGGGGGGGGGGGTGCAGGGTGTGACACTGCTCCTCCCTTAACAATTCCTTTAACAACTTTGAAAACTCAAGAAATCTCTTTACTCTTGTTTGCAATAAGACAAATGTTACAGGCCTGATCTTTGATTAACCATTTCTTGCCAGATTTCCTTTTTTTTTCTTCTAAGATCTAAAGACATTCTAATACCTTTCAAGTATATCACCCCTCCTCAGTAAATTTCAAACCATTGTAAAATGGTGTAGAAGTTCAGGTCTACCACTCACATTCACACATCTATATACAGAGGGAAAGAGGTCTGTAATTCATGGAAAAAATATTGTATAGGAATTGGTCACACCTCACAGGCTCAATAAAGAGCAAAAGTGTTGTTGAAATATCCAATAGAGGGCGAAAAGAGAAGGAGAGGGTCAGAGAGAGACCGGAACACAGACATATACGCCAAATCAATAGAGGAAAGAAAAGAAAACAACATTCTCTTGAATGAAATAGGTTAATTGCTACTTTCAGGAAGAAAATTGGTTTGTTTAGTTGTTTGTTCTGTGCAGGCCTATATCGTTTTCCGTTATTGATCGACCTTCAAGTTCAAAGGGTCAGTCTACAGCCCTATATCACATCCACCCCCAAAGAATATATTACAGAACTCAAGAAAAAAAACTGCACCCCCTTAGTTACGGGCCTGTTACAGGGCAGTTTTTCTGAAGTTGATGGAAGATGAGCGCATTATCTAAGACCTACACCTGTATGTGTCTTTAGATTAATTGGCTGTTAGTCTGTTACCATGCAATTTTGCTTCTATGAACAAAGGTAATGCTACAAGTTCAGTGGAATTCTTTTGCAAACATTTCAATAAACCACAATCCACTCAATACGCTACACCTGAGCATACATGCTCGCTATTAAGCAACTAATAATACTAATTAGTAACAGCTGAACACCTTTTGATATGTATACCTGCAGCATCTTTAAGATGTAGAATAATCAAAGGATGCTCTTGAGATCTGTACCACCTGCAATCCATGAAGAGGTGTTTTGTGTGTCTGTTTACTCTTCATTGATGAGTCCCCATGCCATGGTGTTATCCAGTTTTACAAAACTGTATCCATGGTGTTTACAAGGAAACAACTTTAATACCACTCTGTGTAACACATTCCCTGTGAGAGTTTCAGGCCACTGCTGTATCAACATTTCCAAAAATTGAATCCTTTGTATTTTGTAGCAAAACTTCAGTTGAGGGTTTGTATAAAATTTTGAAGGAAATACATGTAATGTTCTATCAAATTTTGCTACAGCATGTTAGTATGGTCATCAACACTTGAAATGTCATGCATTTCTACTGGAATCTGTAAATGATTGTAGTTCTTGTATTTTGGGAGAGTTAGCTAATGATGATTGCAAATATAGAATGTTAAGTAAATATATTGTACTGGCAATGTTTTTGATATGTTGAACAGGCCTCAGGCAAACTTTGTCAAAAGATCTCAGTGCATCACGAACAACTTTGAATATCACTTTTCAAAATATATCTGGATAGTACATTCTTTGAAATTCTATCTAACCAGAGTAAGATCCATTCATCCTTTGGTTTGCCAAATGAAATCTGAATCTCATCAAGAAAATATGTTTTGACTTGAAAAAACACAATCTGCCCTTTAGCCTTAGCCGTCCCCCCCCCCCCCCCCTCCCCCTGCCCTGGTTTACCCTAAGGCTGCCACTGACCCCTGCTCAGTATTAGCGGTCAATTTTCAATAGGGATTGGGTCTTTTCACTCACAAGGAATAAAAATAAAATTTTCTTAAAAATAAATTATACATTTTAAACATTTGTAGGTCTGGCACTTACATGTACATGCAAGAATTAATTTCAAGCATTGTGTTCTTGCTTCATACAGTATTACTCCAGCTAAACACAGCAACCTGTTTATGTTTATCATTTCAGCACTCTTTCATTGAAATAATCGCTTCCTGCTGGGTACACGTGCAAATTTACTACTCATGGGTTGAAATTGGCAAATGTAGAAGTACCTGTAGCCTTGAAACAGGATATACATGTATGTTATGTGCTAGGCTAAAATGCAAACCTAGGACCTTTTAATTATAAAGTCAAGTGAATGAACCACATGGTCTAGAAAACAATATCTCTGAATTTGAATGTGTAATATCTAGGGCTTTTTGTTATAAAAGTTTGTTAGTAGTACCCACTGCTTTAAATGTAATTCTCTTCAAATTGAAAAGATTTGACAACCTTGCATCACTGCAAGTTTCATCACTTTAGCCACTTCATATGAACATGTATGAGGAAAAGTGTTTTGTTTAGTTGCAGAGTTATACTTTGAAGGCCTGTTTTCATCAGCTCGAGTTTGCTAAATAACCTGGTCTTTCAACTATTCCAATCGCAAATTAACCTGTTAATTTGCATCTAATATCAAAAATATCCTGAGAAATGTTGGTCTTGTTTTCAAAATGTCCCGCTATTTGGGAAATAGCAGGCTAATTTGCGCCCATCCGAGCTAGTTTTTGATGAGCGTATTGGTCTGGTGAATGCACAATTTCGAGCTTCGGGATAATATCCAGAGTCTGAAAATAGCTGGTTATTTGGCAAACTACAGCTGATGACGACATGCCTTGAAAGAGTGTGAAATGAAAGTTAAGCCAGTTAGGCGTTTGCATTTAGTCTCCAGAAAAACCAGCCTTGATATGGGTCAGTATGATTAGGCTAATGCATTACTCGATGACAGTTTTAGTCAGAGATACCTTGTTTACAATTAAACTTCTAATGCCCCAATAAAGATAGTCAAGATCATTGTACATCTACAAGGACATGGCCATGTAGGTTCAAGAACAGCTTTAGCGAGGCTCACACTGTCAATGTAATATTGACGAAGCTCCTTTGTGTTTTTTATCCTTTTTTCATGGAAGGGGGAAGAACCAGTAGGTCCATGGTAGAAACAAGTTTTAGTTTGTTTGACTGTCACAGCTAATCGATAAAGGTGGGTTTACAAACAGATTACAAAAGATGAAGGTAGATGAACATTAGAATTAGTTCCTAAAGGAAGACCCTGTCCCATTTACGGAAGACCTTGAACGGCCGGCTAGGTTTCTGTTTCCTTACAGAGGATGCAACTATCAGCTGAATAAACAATTCAAGACCTTGAGGTCTACATTTGTACCTACAGTAGTCTGCTTTAACTTTTTATCTGTTTTCAACTATGTTCTTACATTTAACTAAAACACTAATGGTTTGAAAGTTGTAATGGATCATTGAGGGACATGGAAACCTATTTTGCATCTTCAGCTGCCTGCTAGTCCACTAGCTGGACTCTTTGTGTGTAGCCCCCAATCAGATGAGAAAATAACACACCCTCCACGCTAAATGTTTTGGACGGGTGTATTTTCGGGGGTAGCGTGATCACTCCGACCAGTGGAGACATCGCGCTGAGTGGGGTGCGTGAAAGAGATTCATATAGTTAAAAGATAAAACTGCTTCTCATCATATAATTTCATTCAATCCCTAAAGCAATTCAAAGGAAGATTGAACACTACAAACATGTATAATACATTTACCACAATCAAGTCACCTTCCATCTGGAGATGGCACTGAGTCAACACCTCTTTATCAAGAAAGCACAAAAGACATGTAGCAAACAAGTGGGTGTATCATTGCAGGAAGAACTGTGCGATACCTTTGTTCCTACATTGAAGTTTTCACAAAACACAAGGAATGTTGTGAGAATTGAACAGGGGATGGAGAGAGAGAAAGAGTACCTGTATGTAAAGATTGAACTGTCAAGAAAGATGGTGTTTATCACTGCTCATTTCATTTGATCCAAACATGTACAAAGGAAGTTAGAGTATTGTAACCCACGATCAATTCATCTTTGATCTCAGGGCGTCACTGAGTCAACATCTGCATAGCCAAAGAGCACAAAGGACTCTTTCAAAGGCATCATGGTGAATAATTGTGGACAGAAATGGTTTAAAGCTCTGTAATACAAATAATCATTTCTTTAGAAACGATGCGGGTATGTATAGTTGTGCCTATTAATTGTGGTGGCTCAAAATTGATTTTATCCCAGTTTAGTGTCAGTGGAAGAGGGTAAAGAACAAAAAGGTAATACCATTTTGGTTTTGTGGTAAAACAGATCTTAGCTAAAGCCATGCGTAATACCTGTTGAACCAAGGTTCATTTAACTTTGTCCAAAGGCACCACTGACTCAAACTCTTTTCTGTCTGACAAACACAAAGAGATCCAGATGTGATTCTGTTGCTCTTTACGAATAGATAATAACCACAAATCTATTTGTTATCAGGTGATTCATCAACTGTGTCTTCTTATTGTGACTCTGCAAGTCAAAAGTTCATATAAAAATGGCACTTGTTGTAAATTCTGTATCTAACAGAAAACTTGTTAAAATAATGTGGTATCCTATAGCTTGGACATTTTAACTGCAGCAATGCCAGGAGAATCAAGACTCTGAATTAAGATTAATTTCAATCCATTTCCTCCCTATGATATTTCACTCTAATGATCCCAAAAGAACTTTGTAAAAAAATCATGATATACATGTATTCAGCAAAGGACAGGTTTGTTGTACAAACTTCAAAGTAAAACTGAATGCTTGAATTCAAACAGGTAAATAGTGTGTGCATGTTTAGGCTACAAATTGCTTCTTTAATCTTCGTGACAGAGTCTAAATACAAAGGTGGACCCTAGATTGTTAACATACATGAATGTCAAGTTTAATGATGACAGATACGTGTAGATTAGGATTTGACTCATGAATGTTTATCTATGATAACGGTTCATAATACTTAGTGGCACCGGGAGATGTTAAAGAGAAGGTTCTGAAAAGAGGTGAAAAATAATTTGGGTGCATTATCCTCATATTGTGCAAGTGAAAGAACAGATAAAAAATGTTCCCCAAAAAGCATGGCTCTTCAAATGCCTTAAATATTCTAAATGTGGCATGTTACATCATACAAATCGGGACAGATTTTTATGCCACATGTCCGTGTAGTCCCATATACATCTTTCTGTGTGCAGTGCTTGTAACTTTACCGAGACTGGGCCAAATTTCTTATCATTTTGATGATTCCAGAACCTTGCAGTACTCACCAAAACTTACATGTATATGCTAGATGATCAACCTTTTCTGATCGATTCCACAACGTTTCTTTCACAATGCAATCGCATGACCAGAACTCAACTTTATCTTTAAGATTTAGATACCATGATTCATGAATTATATGACACACTCTCTGACACTTCTCCTCCAACAAAGGACAACAAACAAACAAAGTACTTCTTAAAGTCGGTCCGATTTAGAATGGGTTTATTCTGAGGTACAAACATGTTTGGTTGAGTTGAGGTTAACCAGACTTTACCATTGTCTGAGTTTACTCTCCTTTTCCTGCATGACTCACATTCAACCCAGGGCAAGCAACTCTTTGTCCATTGTCCTTTCCCCAGGCCCAGCCCAGGCAAGATGAAGAAGGCAGTAACACTAAAACAGCAAGAAGCTTGAAGTTACAAGCCTGGTCTTAGCTCCTTCCAAACGCTGCAAGAGCCGCATTCCAACAAACATGTGAGCATCCATAGATCTACATTGTACATGTATACCGGTATGTACATGTACATCTATAACATGTAGACCTATAGATACATAACATGTCAACCCTGTATTCAATTCAGTCTACCAAAATCCATTGTAACACTATTTAAAAATCGTAAAACTTTACAATAAATCTGTATACAAATATACTACATAATGCCTGCATTTCAATGTAATATTTGGCTTGAGATTGGTTGCTTTTACTTCATGAATCTCAAGGACTAGCTAAAGGAGTGGCACCTACATTCTACAAAATCCTTGTTTTGTGGAGGCCATAGCTACCATCTTTCAAAACTATTTTATGATCCTGATGTCACTATAAACCTGTATCTGCTTTGGACAGCTGGTGTATCGAAACCTCTCATCATCATACAATGATTGTCTGTCACCTTTTGGATGGTTATGGTGAGACATGTTTGGGTCAAACTCTCAGTGAAACTCTTAGGACAAACAAGCATTACCCCCCCCCCCCCCCACCCTTTCATCTCAATTCTCTTTCCCCCCCCCCCCCCCCTCTCTCTCTCTCTCTTCTTTTAAATCTTCCAGGTAATAATGTCCTTCACTTCATTTTTGTACATGTACATTTTGTGCTTCATTAAATTTTGTAAAGGTTAAGATGGGAACACCCCCTTCCTTCTCCCAAGTTTCAACCTCCCACTGTCCCCCCAATTACCCCCTCTCAATGGCTATTCCGCAAGTGCAGGCCTACATAATCGTTTGATGATGCCTGTCTTTTATTTTTATCTAAATCAGTTAACATAATTAATTTGCAGATTTTGCACTCTTTCAGTTCGAAACAACAGATTCAGGGTTTAATTCACACAATTGAGAGGAGTTGTTTTTTTAGACTTGTGTTTTAAAAAAAGGAAGCAATTCAATCAATCCTATCATCGAGGAACATTTCAAGCAAAACCATTAGCTGTCTTTATATTTAATCGTCTTTGCTGAAACTTTCACTGACCCGTTTCTCTCAATTTTCTACATCTATAGGCGCGTCGTCATCATCTCGAGATTGCCAAATAGCCCGCTATTTCTGATTTGGTAAATAATCCCGAAGTTACAAATCGCGTCTTCATCAGCTCGAGATTCAACCTCGAAAACTTGTAACTCGACCTTGAGAAATTAGCTCAAGATATTTTGCTCAGCGTTAGCCCATAGTGGGAGTCTTCGGTCTGGTGAAGACGCACAGGACAAATATCTGGATATTTTGCCAAATAGTGGGACATTTTGCAAACTATCCCAAGACATCTTGGGATGACAATCCCGACCAAATATCCCGCTAATTGCAACTTTGGTCTGATGAAGATGCGAATTAGCTGGATATTTGGCAATCTCGAGATAGTGGAGACAGGCCTTATTTGAACCAACTTGATATCTTATCAGGTGGTCAGTCTAGACTGAAAGAGATACGATCTCACAGTCTACTCTCACTCTCACTCTGCCTGCCCTAGACTACATCTAATCTGGTCAACCAAACACTTTTTATTTCCAGTTTCCACTTTCCGGTATGGGATGATTTGTAAATGGACATTTCTCCCTTTATTCTCTCTAACCCCAAGTTCAGAGTTCAACTTCACACTACATATCAACTCTAAAAGAGCCCAAGTTTGTTAAGAGGGCTCAAGTTTGTAACACCATTTGTACAAGCGAGTAATAGTTGCAAAACTGGCAATGCAATAAAACATCACATTTTTAAGGCAGCTAGATTTTGTCCGTTTGGTTCTCACTTCTCGACAAACATTATTTCATTTGTATCGTGTTTCTTTTAATTCTTATATAAATGTAGCCTTATAGGCCTAAAATGTTCTTAAGTTCTGTGACTAAATATCAAAATATTAAAAAGAGAATGAAACAAAATAATATAGCCTTAGGCCAGGGAAAAAGTGCATGGGGGCTTGAAATGACCAAAAGAGCCCCAGAAAGTCATAAAAGAGCCCCCAAAATTTGCATAGAGTCCATTGCAAAACAAATTAAAGAGTGTGATTTTCATGCAAGCAAGCTTGAAAAGTAGCCCTAAACATTTTTAATATTTTTTTCCCTGCCTTAGGCTGAGCACTGTGAGATAACTTCCAAATCTGGAGTTACCTGGCATGACTTCTAACCTCTATCTAACAAAGTGTCCACAGTCTCAAATTGAATTTCAGATGCATTCAGTATCAATTTAACACAAGTGTAAAGTGTGTCACACAGTTTTCATACAATTGGAGCTTTATTCATACCGGTAGCTTGAAAACCACGGGTCTAATTCATTCATTTTCTTTGATTTTTTTCTTCTCAAGCAACCTTTCGATACATGCTAGCAAGCCAAGAGCTACAATCAAGTTAATAGTAAATAATTGATTAACATCACTTTTAAGTTAAATTGTCACAAAGATATATTTGTCGTAAAAAGCACTGTAGCACATACATGTACAATGTACTCTTGAAAGGCAGAGAGTACATGAACCATCATCACGCAAATCCTAAACAGTTACAGTTTCCCTCGTATTGTCAATGCTTCACAATGCGGGACAATCGAGACTATTTCAAGTCTGACAATGTATCAAGGGGTCATATATACCATCATAGTTCCTAACATGACACAAAAAGAGAAGCAAACAGTGGTAAACTAATATCTTGCTTTCATGATCCGGGGGCAAATGCTGTTGTCCTAAACCATTCTCTTATACTTCCTGTCCTTTTGAAAAGAAAGCCAGCCATTCACATCTGCACCATCACGATGGTTCTGCTTCATCCTAAACACATTGTCTACTTTTCTCTCCAGTGATCGCACTAGGTTATGAACTATTCAGCGCCTTTTGTTTCTACTGCTAGGGTTTCTTTGCAGGCTGCACAAAGTCTTACCCGGTAGATTAAAAGTCAAAGCAGGTTATTTACAGCATGTTGTCGACAAACAAGTGTGTCGAATGAACGACAAACAGCTAGAGCTGATCAAATTCTTCCGAAATGAAAGGATGAGTGCTAAAATGTCTGCAACTTCTGTCTGCTCTGTTGAACAACAGATAACCCCTGGTTCTGATGCAGGAGTTCCGAGATACAAAACACTGTACATGTAATGTCATGTATCATGAACAAAAAACAATGGTCAACCTAAACGAACAAGTCAATAGATGAGGGCAGACATATAAAGTACAGGTAGGCATATTAAACCACCCCTGCAGATCTGTACATAAATGTATGTATCTCCCTAATTTTCCTTTGGGGACAAATTTACAATAGGTATATTGCTGTTTGTTCTACAAGCAGTTTGTCTACTACCTAATTGGTCTATTCCCATGGTGTACACCCAGTCCGTCTTCTATTCACATGGTCTAATAATCATTTTGTCTACTTATCATTTGGTGTAATGACCATTTGGTTTAATTTCCATTCGATCTCATCTCCAATGAGTCTAAAACCCATTTGGTTTATTGCTCATTTGGTCTAATCACCAGTAGGTAATCCAAAATGATCCAAAATGAATGAAAGAATTATGGTTTGAGGAAGAAATCAATAGAAAACTTAATGTACTTCAAGTTCACCTGCACCTCTTCCCCAAAGACCCCAATGCACAATTGCAGTAATGATTGATCAAGCATTCAGAATTCTTTTCACGATATACAAGACTACCCAATATACAAGTAAGAACAGTAGGGGGTTTGAAGTAAAGGCTGAACGACTGTCTGATGATAGCAGGTAGTCCATTCACATCAAGGTCTATTTCTTATTGAACACCTCTGAGGCTCTGATCAAATATGAATGACCCCTATGTAACCTTCCTGATTCTCTTTCATATGTTTTGATAGTTATCTTACTCACACAGAATACATGTAACTTGATATACTGTACATATGTATGATCTATTGTTGAATTGTAAACACAGGAAATGGTGTTCATTGAAGGGAGAAGTATTTCACACTCATGAAATAATAAAATGATTTCTGCCCATAAGGCCTAAAGATGTTGTATTGCCCTTTGCAACCGACCCAAAAATCTTGAAATCCGATCAGCTTTTTTAAAAACTGTTTTTTAACCGTTTTTTAGAGAAAACAATTAGCAAAACAGAAATATCATCCCAAAGAGGGAGAAAGAAAAAAAAAGTATTAAAAAAAAAAAAAAGTTTTAATGTTGGTACATGTATGTAGGTCTTATTTGTATCAGAGAGATGGGAGTTAGGAGTGACAAATTCCAATCCCCTTCGTAAGTACTTCATCTTGCCTGACTAGTTACATGTACGTAAGTCAAGTAATGTTTTAGAAGAAATTCAAGAAAACATGAAAATTAATGATATGCATTGGCAGGATTCTGATCCATCTGAGCTGGGACTGATAAAACATCTGTAAAATGAAAATAATACATAAACCTAAAAATACCCCCAAAACAGGACCAGCATACAAGGTCAAAAAGTTGTTCAACTTCTTAAAAAAACGGTCTGCAACTTACAGAACTTCAGCTAAAAAAAGATCAAGAGGCAAACAAAAGACTCGGGATCAACATAAAGAAAAGTTAAATAAGATTGGTATTCAATCAATAACCACTCAAACAATTCACCACCCACCTCTCTCACGTAACTGACACAGAAGTCAGCGCTTTTTTGTTGCTTGATTGAACGGTTGAAAAACTTGATAAAACTTACAAGATCTGAGTGTTGGTCGGGACCGTGGTTGGGATTCGGCGCATATCCAGGTGCATACAGCGAACAGTGGTTCGAAAACACAGGCAGCGGCTCGGGCAAGTCGCCGACACCAAGAAGGGTAACGAGATAGCCACAACACCGAGGAGCACAAACGAGGCTAGGAATTTAGAATCCATCATGATCCAATATCGTGACTGTTACAGCAGGATAATCAAGCCAAAATTCCTTTAGAGTAGAGCCAAGATGTGGGTGAAATTTGGAAAGGAAATTCCTAAATGTGATCCGAGCTTCTGTACAAGCCAGAAAGCTCGCGAGCTAAAGCCAACGCATACCCGTTCTAAGTCACCGCCGGGAGTAGACTGACTGAACTTTGAAAAAGTTTTGCGATGTTTTGCGATTGCACTGTATGTGCATGCACCCCAGCTAGCTGCGTGCGGTGCGGTACTCGATTCGACTTGAGCAGCTTGCTTTGTCTCGCAAGTGCGGGCAAGTGGTGGGGGTGGTGGTGGTGGAGGAGTTAGTTTTGTTGCTGTTGGTAGTGGTGGTGGTGGTGGTGGTGGTGATGGAGGAGTTAGTTTTGTTGTTGTTGGTGGTGGTGGTGGTGGTGGTGGTGGTGGTGATGGAGGAGTTAGTTTTGTTGCTGTTGGTAGTGGTGGTGGTGGTGGTGGTGGTGGTGATGGAGGAGTTAGTTTTGTTGCTGTTGGTGGTGGGGGTGGTGGTGGTGGACCGTGGAGGAGTTAGTTTTGTTGCTGTTGGTAGTGGTGGTGGTGGTGGTGGTGGTGATGGAGGAGTTAGTTTTGTTGTTGTTGTTGGTGGTGGTGGTGGTGGTGGTGGTGATGGAGGAGTTAGTTTTGTTGCTGTTGGTAGTGGTGGTGGTGGTGGTGGTGGTGGTGGTGGTGATGGAGGAGTTAGTTTTGTTGCTGTTGGTGGTGGTGGTGGTGGTGGTGGTGGTGGAGGAGTTAGTTTTGTTGTTGGTGGTGGTGGTGGTGGTGGTGGTGGTTGGGTGGTGGGTGGTGCTCCTGATGGTGATGATGTTGCTGGTGGTGGTAGATGGGTGGTGGTTGGGCGGTGGCGATGGTGGTAGTGGTGGTGGTGGTGGCAGTGGTGATAGTGGTGGTGGTGATGGTGGTGGAAGTCACGTTGTAGCATGTAAAGTAGTTTTGGTGATTTGGGTGTGGTGTGCTTTAGGTGGTGGTGGAGGTGCCCCTGCAAAAAAAATCATGTAAGGGTGAGTTGGACGGGGGCGTCGTCCCATTGTTACTGCAGGTGGTATGGGTAGTAGAGGTGCATGTAGATGGTATAAGAGGAGGTGGTGGTGGTGATAGTGGTAGTAGTTGTGGTGGGGATTATGGTAGTATGTAGTGGGTGTTGTTGGCGTGTGTTGGGTGGTGTTGGCGTTTGGTGGTGGAGATGTGGATGATGGTAGTCTGTGGTGGCAAATATGATGAGGCTGTTTGAAATCCAATCCAATCAAATCCAAAAGATATTTGATATAGCGCCTTTTCCTTGCAGTTACAAAGCTTATTACCCCCTCAAAGAAGCAGGATTGACCAATAAGGCCTTTAAAAAAAGATGTTGTATTGCCCTTTAGGTGCCAAAACATGGGTCGGTCGGTCGGAAAAAAACTTTCTTTTTTTTAATAACTTTTTTTCTCCCATTTTGGGCTGATACAGTCATTTTTTAAACACGATTATCAAAAGTCATGCAGTGACTTGGGTCATTTTTCTCAGTACATGATTTTTTTTTTGTTAATCCAATCTCTTATTGGTGGAAAGAGAAAAACAAATTTGCAGGAAAAAAGTCATATCCACGATGAAAAAGATCTTTCCCTTCATCAATACCCAAGAAGAAAAATGTTTTCTTTTTACTTACAAGTTAGGCAAAATATTGAAAGTTTTCTCGTACGCAAAACTATAAACATATTTTAACCGATAGACTTCTTTCTTACAAGAGTTTCTAAATATTCACATATAAATTGGTTTCTCTCCATGTCTAATGTTATTAAATTATAACATTCAGAGTGGACTCCACCTTTATTCAGCAAAGCATTTGCCATGGGCATATTGTTGAATTTGTTGCCTGAAACTAAACATTAAAAATGCAACATTTATTTCTAAAAAATGTAAATTGTTATCAAGAGATGGCGGTCTAAAGAAAGGCCACATTGAATGGATCGGCTTTCCTATAGTTCTCGAGTAAAATGTGCTATGTTTGACATGTTTGATAAAATAAGAAAGATTTTGTTTATACCCTATTTCTAATTCGGGGAGAGAAATTTGAGTTTCAGTCCATGACATGTCACTCTTCTCTTTTCATTTTCTAGGAAGCCTTGAAATGTTGACTTCTTTGGTCATTCTTGGTTCAAATTAATCGATGATTCAAGTGGCGTAAATATTGCGTAATTACCTATCAGATCTCTCAATCTTCTTTTCCATCTCTGTCTGTCTCTGTCTGTCTCTCTCTCTCTCTCTCTCTCTCTCTCTCTCTCTCTCCCTGTCTCTTTCCCTGTCTCTTTCTCTTAAAAAAAGAGAGAGTGACAGGGGAGCCCATTGTAGGTTGGAAACAAAATCTTAATAAATTAAGTTCGGACCTAAGATCGATAAATGTGGGCTAGGAGGTGAATGACCTCCTAATGGAGTATCACCTCCCTTTCTCTTTATTTTCGGTGAATCGGGTTCGATTTTAGCGATCCAGTGTTGGGAATATGTCTATTGTGTTTCGGCCAATGTCCGCATGTCGTTAAGTTCGAAGCTGTTTTAATAGATAGACAACGACAGAAACTGTTATCTGTTATGTTGAGAGCATAAATCTTTTAACGAGAGAGAAAGAGGGGAGGGAAGCGAGACCAGGGAAAACACCTCCCTGGCGAGACTAAGGAGAGAGCGAGAGAGAAAGCAAGAGAGAGAGAGAGAGAGAGAAAATGAAAGAAATGTATATATATATATAATATATATATATATTTATATACATTTCCTTCCATTCAAAATATAGAAGGGGAGATAATGAAGCCGTTGTGGTGATTGTGGTGATTATTAAGGTTCACGACAATGATGAGGATGATGACGGTGGTGGTGGAGATGTTGATGATGAGGTTATTTCTGGTGGTGATTGAAGAAGTAGAAGAAGTAGAAGATGAATTACAAGACTGAAGAAGAAAAAGACGATGAAGAAGAAGAAGAAAATGGAGGAGAAGAAGGAGGAGAGGGATGTAATAAGATGAGATAGAGAAGGATAG
>JAVYIG010002531.1:172500-242070 GCA_035222895.1 Strongylocentrotus droebachiensis | reverse complement strand
CTTTTCCCACAATTTTGACCGTCCATCCTCCACAACGTCCAGTCAAAACTCTTCTTTGGAGTATTTAGGAGAAAACGAATCTGTAAATAATATGTAAAATATTGGTTGATTTGTGAGGATTATAGAATAGACGTCGCCTCCTTTACAATCTAGTGCAGTTGTATACAAGAACAGTTTGATTGTTATTGTCTCGTCTTCTTCTCTCGTTTTCTTCTATCTTTTACCTTCTCTCTATGGGTTTGTTTCTTTGTATACCCCTATCTTCCCTTCATGATGGTTCAGTGCATAGAAGATCAAGGGATAATGTTCCTACGTGACATCACATTAGTATCACCAATTTAAAAAATAAAAAAATAAAACGCGCATGGGTAGTCCTATTTAATTTTCTAAAGAATTATAACTTTCCTGCTTTTTAGAAAACTTTTTTGTCATACGTCCACCAAAAAGTTACTCAGATATTGTTTTGCTTTCCATGTAAGTTACTTACTTATCAGTGTTATCTACCTTCTAGCTGTTTATTTATGTATTTATTTTAATTGTTAGATGTGGTGATCAACTTCCGAACGACTTACGTTAGTAAATCAGGGAAAGTGGTTTACGAGGCGAGAGCGATAGGACTCAACTATGTACGGAGTTGGTTCTTCATAGACTTGTTAGCAGCCGTTCCCTTTGATATACTCACACAAATATTCAAATTAAAGGTAAGAGACACTTCTTCGTGGGTTTGTACAACAAACAAATAAGCATGTATATGATGTTAATGTAAATCAATCATTTGACTGTCGATATCGACAGAAAGAGATAAAATAATTCTTATTAAGTATCCTCTACACTAGTATTATGATTCGTTACAATGAAAAGTAACATTTATTTATCAAATAATCTCCTCATTTTATACAAATATTCAAATAATATCAAGTATACATATAGTAGGCATAATTAAATGTCGGAAATCATGAGCAGTTGATTAAGTGCACAATACTCCATACCTGTGAATATAGGAAATGAAGAGAGGAATTGAGTTTCTCGGATAAATGGCATACTTTTAATCATTGATTTTCTATTCCCTCTCTCTCATCCTCTCTCTCTCTCTCTCTCTCTCTCTCTCTCTCTCTCTTCCCTCCTGTTTACCTTAGCATACGCAGTTGGATACCATTCAACTCATCAAGTTAGCTAGGTTACTCCGTCTTCTTCGATTGCTCAACAAGATTGAGCGATACTCTCAGTACAGTGCTATCGTTCTCACCTTCTTCATGCTGGCCTTTGCCCTGCTCGCTCATTGGCTGGCCTGTATCTGGTTCGTGATTGGTCGAATGGAGCTTAGTAAAAACGACGATGGGTGGGACTTAGGTAACATTATTGAATTCGTTAAATTAAGTATTCTAATTAAGAATAAATTCTTCTTATACATTAAAATTCGATTCAAACAACAGATAAATAATTTTGTTAAATTTAATTAATTAGTCAAGACAACAAATGAAGTAGAAAAACGAGGGTAAAGTTTAAAGATTGTAATGGACATAGTTGATTTGATATCAGGAAGTCTTAATTAAATTTGCTTAGCTTTGATAATTAATCAGGGGGTTATTATCCATGTTATGTGTATCATGAAGTAATAAGTACATTCAAAAGCATAGAAAATACAGCAACAGGTGATTAATCTAAATTAGGGCTAGATTATGCATACGTGGCTTGAAATTCTGTGATAAAGGGCAATAATGGCGTGTGAAAGCCCTTGGAAGTGTCTATGTATTTATGCCACATTGCAATTATCAATATCATTATGATAATCCATAATCTAAATAAGCAAAATAATAGCTTGAAAGGTTGAATTGTCTCTTCTCTTAATTGATCGTTTCAAACAAAGTTACACAAATTTACGCATATCATAGCTTCCCTAGTCCCTAGTCCCTATCCCTGGTCCCTAGAATCCCTAACTCTAGCCCCTAGAATAATTATAATCTTATTTCTTATTCTCATGTGGGTATGTACATCTTGCCAATGCCAAATGGCATTAGTACCGTGTCAAGTATCGAACCCACGACCTTTGTATTTCTAGTCAAGTACTTAAACCACTTGACTATGACACCTCTACAAAGATCCGACGGTCTTTGCCATATGTCCTACGATCTTATTCCCTGATGTGACAACATGTCTTTTGTCTTACAGGTTGGATCGTGGATTTGGGAGACCAACTGAAGAGGCCTATATTAGACTCGAACAGTACTGGTCCGGGGAACAATAGTATATACATCACAGCTCTATACTACACACTGAGTAGTCTTACAAGTGTAGGCTTTGGCAACGTGTCAGCCAACACCAACACAGAGAAGATCTTCACCATCTTAGTCATGTTTCTTGGAGGTAAATCGATTGATTGGTTGGTTGTTTATCCTTATTTATTGACTGATTTAATTGATATTACTGATGGATAGCGTTAGTATTCATTAACCGACTGAATTGAATTGTTATCGTTTGTTGTTGTTGTTGTTCTTGTTTGTTGTTGATGTTGTTGTGTGTTTTTTGGCAGGCTAATTAATTGAATTATTAACTTATTGACTTATTGACTAATTGGATTTTGGGTAGATGGTTAATTAATCGATTGATATTTTTTATTATTGACTAATCTATCAATCAATTGATTGATAGATTGATTGGTTAATTAATTATTAATTGGTTGCTTGATTGACTATTGATCGATTAAACTGCTTTACTGATCGAGTGAGATAGATTTGTTGATCGGTTGTTTGGTCATGTTTGTTGGTTGCCTGAGTAATCGACAAATCCATTTTATTGAGTGTTTGATTGATTTATTATATTATTGTACCATTGATTGATATTAAAGACCAAGGTTTGCGTTGGAGCGATTTTTACGAAGTCGGGAATGTCATGGTGTTGTGTCGTTTAATCGTTTGTCGTGTTTGGTGTGAAGAGCCATTTATCCTCCCATTTGTATTTCACGGATACAGCCTACGGGACACTGGGCTTTTGATCTGTTGGGATGTCTCGATCAGGAATACAATAATTATTGACTGAATAACGATGGATCGTTAAGTTGATTGATCTGTTGGTTGATCGATGCTCTGATTGAGTGAGTTTATGAATACAATGACTTACTGATTGGTTGGCTTGTTGGTTGGCTGGCTGGCTGATTGGCTGGTTGGTTGGCTGATTAATGACCTGATTGATATATGGATGGATGGATGGTTTGATTAGATGACTGAACGGTTGAATTCCTGTGTGATTGATCGAAACATTAACCTATATGAATCGACCTATATTTGATAAAGATTGCATGGCCTTTCAGAATCAATAGCTATATGCCTCATTGAGTGCATACATGCCTAAATAAATATTTATCAACAGTTTTGTAGATAGTATCCAATCAACCTGTACTGTAATAGACTAATCATTATGTTGCAAAACATAGAAATCGAATGCTGAGGAAATTCGTGGTCCATAAATATGATAAAACAAAATATATTTTTGAAGATTACGATTCGGACTTACAGATAGGAGCGTTTCTGCCAAGTGATGTTTAAGATTTGTTTTTGTCAAATAAAAGTTATTTAGAATTCTCAAAGCAAGTCATCATAAGTAAACAATACAAAATAATTAATATGATGACAATAAGCAGTACACAGTAATAATACAAATGATACATAACAGGATAAATGTTATTACATGTTTCAATTCAATTGTACATCTCTCTATTTATCACGAAATGAAATAAATTTGTCTCGTTTTTAATAAATTATTCGATCAAGGTCATACAAATATTTCAACTGTTTCTTAAATAATTCAAAAGATAATCTACTATTTTAACATTTTGTAGAGCGAATATGTAGTATTTTGCGTATCAAATGAAAAAATTCTAGTGACAGAAATCCCCCCCCCCCCAGAAATCCCAAATATAAATGTATTCATTGACAATGTAATTTTATTATTTTAAGTGTGTTCCTGAAATTGTAATATAAATTGATGGGTTACAGGCAGGCGCGTACGCAGGGGGAGGGTTTGGGGGGTTAAACCCCCCCCCCCCTTTGGTATTTTTATGTGTGTAAACCCCCCTAAAAAATCCCTAAACCCCCCCCCCCCCCTTTGGATTTAAAAAAAAAAAATTAAAATTATTTTAAAAATAAAATAAAAATAAAAATAAAAAAAATTACCCCCATGGCTGACCTAAGAAAGGTGACCTTACCCCCCCCCCCCCCAACGGAGCAAAATGTCAAATTTTCAAAATTCGAGACCAAAAAAAAAAAAAGTGTCCGCTATAACCGTTCAAGTCCATTATATTCCAAGACCATTGCTCCATTACCTCTTTTGGAGACCTGGTAGGAACGATCCTGATGATCTTCATGTGAGCAACCCGACGCGTTTAGAGTTTTTGTTTGTTTTTTCTACTTGTTTTTTTTTCTTTATTGTTGCTGTTATTTCAATATTTCGATGCTACTCTCTCACTCATGCAAAATCACTTTATGATGTAAAATTATAAGCTATATGCTCGTATTGTTCAGTTAATATAATATTTTGTCCTTAATTGTTTACTTTTGGATAAAATGCAAGAGACTTGCAAAAAAATTTGTTTTGTTTATTTTGGCGCTAAATATGTTGAAGAATTTATTCTTTCCTTTTTCTCTTCCCCTTCACTATTCTTCTTTCTATTGCACTCCACTAACTTGCACTCCGCGCAAAAGCCTCTCTCTTTCAAACATTATATTAGGTTCACATTTAAATGAATAATCATGATTTGTTACATGACCAGTCTCTAATTGAACACGATAGTGACTATTTTACTATTGATGAATTTATTGCGAAAATTAAGATTACACTAAACCAATTTAATCATGAATTGAATAAAGGTAGTAATAATGATATTGATAATTTCAGTTTAATTCACTTTAATGCTCGTAGTTTGAATAAAAGTTATGATGATTTAAACACACTTTTTTTCTGTAATTCCTGGGTTTAATTTTTCTGTAATAGGTGTCACTGAAACGTGGCTTAAAGCAAACTCCCCTCCTGTATTTAATCTTGATAATTATACTATGGTCCGTGCTGACCGCAAAGAAGGTAGAGGTGGCGGTGTAGCTATTTATTTACGTAATCAGTTAAATATTCAAATACGACATAATATTCATATTGAAGGTGCAGAGGACATTTTTGTTGAAGTTATAAATGATTTTGGTAAAAATATTTTAATAGGCGTAGTTTATAGACCTCCTAATAATCAGATAGAGACATTTTTAGATAATTTAGATGAATCTCTTCATACAATAATTGGTGAAAATAAAGATGTTTATTTAATAGGAGATTATAACATAAACATTCTACCTCCTCTTCAAAATAATAGTTTGAAATTAAATAACATTCTATTATCTTACTCGTTGCATCCTCATATTAATAAACCCACACGGATTTCTAAAACATCATCAACCTTAATTGATAATATATTTTCAAATAATGTTAATAAGGAATGTTTAAATGGTATTTTGTATTATGATATATCTGACCACTTGCCTATTTTTAGTATTATTAAGCAGACAATTAATGTTCATAGATTATTGAATAATACACTAAAAATGCATAGAAAAGAAAATTCTTCTAATATTGATTCTTTAAATATTGATTTATGTCAAGAGCAATGGCTCGATGTATTTGAGGAAAATGATGTTGATAAGGCTTACGAAAAATTTAATCATAAGCTACAAAAGTATTATAAGAAAGTTAAAAATCCATGGATCACTAAAGGAATTTTAAAGTCGATAAAAACTAGAAATAAACTTTATAAGAAAAGTCTTACAAAGATGAGTGATGAGAATTGTAGCAAGTATAAAATTTATAGAAATAAATTAACTTCAATAATTCGACTTTCACGTAAATTACATTATTCAAATAAAATAGACATGAATAAGACAAGTAATGCTTCAATATGGCAAATTGTTAAAGATATGATTGGTTCTAAAAATGATACTCCTAAATCATTTTTTAAAGATGGTCAGGAAATAAATAATCCAGTAAAAATTGCAAATATGTTTAATTCATATTTTAATGATATAGGTCCAAATTTAGCATCAGAATTTAATATTGATCAAAATAGTTATAAACAATATTTGGATGAACCATTTTATAAATCTTTATTTTTACGACCAACATCCTCTCACGAAATTATTAAAGTTGTACAGTCTTTAAAATCCACTAAATCTACTGGTTATGATGGGATAAGTGTGAATCTTTTGAAAAAAATTATTTATAATATTGTCTCTCCAATAAGATATATTTTTAATTTATCGATCACACTTGGTGTTTGTCCAAATATATTGAAAATTTCTAAAATAATCCCAATATATAAAAAAGATGATTCTTCATTAGTAAATAATTATCGTCCTATTTCCTTTTTACCGGCTGTCTCAAAAATTCTTGATAAAATTATTTATGAACGACTATATGATTTTTTAAATAGTAATGATTTACTTGTTCCTAATCAATTTGGTTTTTAGAAAGCATCATTCGACAGATCATGCAATTATTCAACTTTATGATAAAATTATTACATCATTGGCTAATAAGGAACACAGTGTAGGCATTTTTATGGACCTGAGTAAGGCATTTGATACTATTGATCATAAAATATTGATTGATAAATTACAATTTTATGGAGTAAGGGGTATTGCTTTATCATGGTTTAAAAATTATTTGTTAAATAGAGAACAGTATGTATACTTTCAATCTAAAGAGTCGAGTAGATTACCTATAACTTGTGGCGTCCCTCAGGGTTCGATTATAGGTCCTTTATTAGTTTTGTTATACGTTAATGATATTGTAAAATCATCTAAACTTTTAGCATTTATATTGTATGCAGACGACACTAATGTATTTTATTCTCATACAAATTTAGACACACTTACGTCAATCTTAAATGTTGAATTATCTAAAATATATGTTTGGTTTAAGTCTAATAAGTTATCTTTAAATTTTACTAAAACAAACTTTATATACTTTAGAAATGTTCATTCACCAAAAGTAAATTGTAGATTATATATTAATGATATTTTGCTTTAAAAAAAAAATTCTGTCAAATTTTTGGGGATAACCATTGATTCTAATTTAACTTGGTCCGATCATATACATAATATATTGAACGCTGTTTCTAGGAAAATTGGAATATTATATAAATTGAAATTATTACTAACTCCCAAATCTCTTTTTATGATTTATAATGCTTTTGTACTTTCGCATATTAATTATTGTAATATCGTATGGGGAAACTGTTGTAAAACTAAAATTAATTCACTTGAACTTTTACAAAAGAAAGCTCTACGAATTTGTACACAATCTGATTATTTAGCACACACTACACCTATTTTTAAAACATTGAAAACTCTCAAAGTAACTGATATGCACATTTTCAAACAGCTATTTTTATGTATAAATATGTCTCCAACTTACTTCCTAAGTCCTAAGATTTTTATATTCATAATGTTAATGTACATTCGTACCCCACGAGGCACTCTATGGATTTTCATTTAACTAACCCTAAAATTGTTTTGGCACAAAAATCAATAAGACACAATGGACCAGATGTGTGGAACTCCTTGCTTATAACATTAAAATTATGTACAACACTTGTTTCCTTTAAAGTGAAGATGAAAGAATATTTATTGATAAGGTATGAAAATTAGATTCTGGTCATAATATACTACATGTATTTTTTTTTAATATTCATTGTTTATTTGTATATAAAAAGGAAATTATTTTTTAGATTGAGGAGCTCGCGCAGTGCACTCTTCACTTTGCACAGCACTCTCTTCACCCTCTCTCTTTCTTCCTGTCTCCTCCCCTCCTTTTGTAAGGCCGGTATCATTTCAAGCTCTGCTTACGATATCGGTCTTCTGCATTCTCCCCCTTTTCTTTCTTTTCAAATACGATTAATTGTACTATTGATTATTTATATTTATTTATTTATATGAATTACTACTTGTATTACTTATCATTATATTGCTAAAATGTATTCATTGTTATTTTTGTTTTTGTTTATGGAAAATGCAGAAATAAAAAACTTGAAACTGAAAAAAAAACTGAAATATTATGTACCCCAAGAATATTATGTAATATTTTAAACTGAAAATAACGCAGTGATAGTGCATATTTAAAGGGTATAATGTACACTCTTTTCCAATCCATAATCGATTCTAATAAAAATTAATTTCCACTTTCTTTGTGAAATTGTAACTTGAATTATAGTATCGATGCATAGTTTATGAATGACTTTTAAGATGCTGTTAAGATACATATTGGATTGAGTTTGTTTTTTAGATGACAGCCATAAACTATCAAGCTCTGGGCCTGTCTGTAGTTCTAATCGTCCAAATCAATGATATTTTTGTTCCGTTGCGTTTTAGCACTGTGTCACGCCGCGGTTTTCGGTAACGTGACAGCCATCATCCAACGCATGTACTCCCGACGCGCGCTCTACTACACGAAGCTACGCGACCTGAAGGACTTCGTGCGTTCCCACCACATTCCACCAGCCTTAAAGACCCGGATGCAAGAGTATTTCATGACCTCGTGGTCAATAAACATGGGTATCGATACGACAGAGGTAAGGGTTTGATTGGACGACATAATATATGTCAATATCCATCGTCACTTCACCACAGCCACAGGGAAAATACGTTACTGATGAGAAAAGAAAAAAATATATGTAGCATGTCACCAATAAACAAATTATTGCAATAATTAGAGAGACATAAAACAAAGGCACTGGCCAGTTCATAAATCTGAGATTTGTTTTTTGTACTTATGTACGAATATTGTAATGACCTACTACATAATCCAAACAAGATTTTTTTTTTGATATGGTAATGAAAGTGTCCTATTCCGGGTGATTTCTCGAAAGTCTTTGCTATCGTGTTTAAGTAAGGACGTTAATAAATCTAAACTATCCAACTGTTGATCTATTTTTGAACACAGATGCTGCAGACATTCCCTGAGGAGCTACGAGCCGACATTGCTATGCACCTTCACAAAGAATTCCTAGCTCTTTCTATATTCGCTGATGCCAGCCAAGGATGCCTAAGGTATGAACATCCAGTGTACTCACAATGCACGGACATATCATCGAAATCCCATGTCTTCAGATATGTTGATGCAGTCATAAGTGTCATGCCTATATTAGTTGCAACGACACGTGCACTAGGAGGAACCTGGCATTTGCCAACGACGAGGCTTTTTACCTTTGCTAGATACTGGGAAAGTTATCTTATGACTCGAAATGACGATGACCATTCCATTCCACTATGCCAATTAATTATTTTCATTCGTTATACTCGTCGCACACGAGGCGTCATTTCGAGTAAATTATTACTTGCGCTGGTATCAGACAGTGTCCCCGTACGCCAATAATGCTAATAGTCACTGTTCATTTTACAAGCATTTTGTGTGTATGATGTCATTCTGAAATAACGCACATGGGGCGTCAGAGACAATGCACCCCTTGACGGAACTCCTACGTCAGTTAAAGGACGCCAATACTCTTTAGGATGAATACCAAGGTAGGCATTGTACGATACAGACAACAAGGGCCAAACCCGGCGCCAAACACAAACTAGTGTTCTCTCCTCATTCATTTGTTTTTATTTCTAAGATACCGTATATTGGCTTAGCCTGCAGGTACCGATATTAGTGACGAAAATTACGTCATAGATCATGTATGTTTTCCTGATGGTGGTGTCGATTTCTCTTATTTCATTTCTAGATCACTCTCATTGAAGATCAAGACAAGTTTCTGTGCACCTGGGGAATACATCGTCCATCAGGGGGACGCCCTCGGCGTTATATACTTCTTGCTAAACGGGTCAATGGAGATTCTACGACATGGAATGGTCGTCGCTATTTTAGGTACGCTACTTTTGAAGCACGCTTAAAGTGACTCGGTAACATTGTTGAAGTTTGATGACAAAACTGCCTTTGTATGAAATGTTACTTATTATATTCCTTCTACTGTACTAACCCTCTAAAATGCAAACAATTCTGAAAAAAATCCTCAAACCACAAAGATATTTATGATTTTCTTTAAAGGTGTCACTGTGCGACACCCTCTAACAGTAAATTCTCCCAACTATTTTTGAATTTTCCCAACCGTTTTTCCATGAAAATAAGACATAAGACAGGATTTTAAAAATCATTTGATACTCAAATGTCTAGAATGGTATATAAAGCCAATGCATTGCTTTGTGACGAGTAATATTCACCTATAATGTAATTAAATTCTAATAATATAATTGGGGGAATTAAGGAATCGATCAGATCAGTCTTTCTCAAATTTTATCATAAATAGTGGTCTGTTTTCACTCAAACTTTCAGGTTATCTTTAATTGTACATCTAGCATTGAAGTCACTACCTCAGTTTCAGCACCATTTTCTCTCATCTGAACAATGTTACCAAGTCCCTTTAAAAGGAAGTAATGACCATTAGGAGAAAGTTATGGCAAAAAATACATATTTATGTTTTAATTTGTTAACTGAAAAACGATTTGCTTTGGGTACAATAAATTTTATGGTAAGTTAATTCTACTTAGTTGATACAAGAAATTAATTCCCTTGTGTATTTGTGATTTCATCCTCATGTTATTGACAGGTAAGGGTGACCTCTTCGGGTGTGACCTCTACATCACTGAAACTGTCATCTCATCAAGTGGTGACATCCATGCTCTAACTTACTGTGACCTTCAGTCCGTCACGCGGTGAGTACATGCACTATGAACATGACAGACAATGAAAGCGGACAAAATATACAGTTCCTCAGGTAGACAAAGGGACAGCCCTTCACTGCTATTATGTAAAAATGTGTAGAACAGGTGTCACATGCATATTCACCTGTTCTACACATTTTTACATAATAGCAGTGAAGGGATGTTCCTTTGTTTTCCTGAGGAACTGTATATTTTGTCCGCTTTCATTGTCTGTCATGTTCATAGTGATGTCATTTAAAAGATTGTCACATCAGTCACAGATGTGATCTAGTCGATTCAGACTATTATTAGGCTGTTACTTTGCATTGTTCTACTGATTTGATTAGATGTTAAGTAGTGTTGCGTAGACTTGCGTAAAAAATGCGTACTTTCTGCGTCTAGCGTCTACGCTGAAACTACGCCAAAAAAAAATAAAGTTGTTTATTTTTGTGCGTCCATCTCGCGTACCCCTTTGCGTCCCTCAGCGTAGAGTTACGTAGGCCAGCGTACGCTTGGCGTAGTCGGTACGCAACACTTCGAAACTCTACGCGGGCCATCGACAAGAGGCTATTGCTATCATGGCATTTGAATCACGGGGTGGGCACGCTGAATGCTAAACGCGTTGTCTACGTGAAAATTATCATGTTCCTTTCTCAACATGACAATTATCTACATCTACTTCTTCTAAATTCATGGTTGGCAATACTTTTTTTGTTGGCTTACAAGTGAATTCATCTCGTTGTTCATTCATTATCCAATCAATATACCAATCGTAAAATGTTTTTTTTTCTGAACCTACAACACACTTTCAAAAGGTTCATACATCTCATCGTCCGATATAATTACTCTCCTTTGTTGGTACAGGCTAGAACTCTTGGAAGTATTGGCCAGTTACCCGGAATACCAAACGAAATTCCAGCAAGAAATATCACGTGATTTGACCTTTAACCTTCGGGAAGGTTATGATTCAGAGGTAAGCATATTTTATTTCCACAATCACGTGACCATCTTTTAAATTCTAGGCTCCAATGCTATAACTTTGTTTCTTTTCACACTACATATCTGTCATTGAGCTATGCAGGTATACAAGAAAGGCTGAAGGCTTAACACACACTTTTCACCTTCAAGACTTTTTTAGATTACATTGCCAAAAAATACTTTAATATTTTCATTTTGCAACAAATTATTGAAACACCACTTTATGGGCATTTCAATTTCATCTCTCACCATTTTGGGCCGGTCACATTGATTTTGTTCACCTATTCGACACTACCATACACTCCATTTAAAGCAATAATTTAGCTCTTTCAAGCTCATTCCATATCTCTATGTCATCTCACTCTTTATCAATTACTGATTTCTTCATTTGAATTTGGGATAAGCATTTCCTTACAACATGAACCATGGTTCATGGTTCATGATATCAGATGTTAACTTCGATAAATCTCATTCAGATTTATTTACCGGATGATGTTATTAGTTATCATTGGATCCTCAACAGGTTTGTTATGTAACGATTCTGTGAATATTCAATATTTTAAACTTAAAATAAGTCAGATTGATCGATTTTTTAGAGAGAGAATATTATTGTCTGAATCCAGCATGACTGCTACAGTACGTTCTCTTATTCATACTCGTATGAAGCTGTTAATATGAAAAAAGCGACCCCAGCATCAATGCTAGATATCTATCTCTATCCATCATTCGCTAAAACTCAAGGATATCCTTTATCTGCTAACTCTCACGCTCTCTTTTCATCATTCTTCCGCCGTTGATGTTCAGTCAACCGGTATCATGAATGTTTCTATATTCATCTACCCTTGTCTATGCTCTCATATGGATGGGTTTTGATTTAAGAAAAGAAGAAAAGGGTTTTCCATTTAAAAATGGAGGACTTAATGAAGCAGAAAAACACAGTCGATCTCTATTTTTCAAGTATAGCACGACCTCTATTGCTCACCTTCTTTCAGCAATATTGGAGCTCCACACAAAATCCTCCAGATCCTGATATTCCGGCGGAAAAAGCTCAGAAAATGAAGAAGTTCCTTCGAAGATGGAGAAAGCGAGCCAGAGTGAGTTGACTCCTTTCACTAGAGCCACATGCCTGCCGTACCAGCCAACTAGAATAGTTGCATCTGATCTTGGTTTATTATCATTTTGAGTTGTTTATTTCAACCAACCTCTATTTTTATTCAAACCTCATACACGATAAGTTAGTCCTTCCCTTTTTGAACCACATATACTAATAGACGTTTTCACTTCTTTTTGATTACACAATCTCGCCTCCTTGTATGTACCATTTTTTATCATTTCGGGAAAAGCAAGAGGAATGCATCAAGTTCAGATTGACAAACCTGGCCAGTTTGTTTGTCCTGTATAACTGATGCTGGTTTCTCTTTTTCACCAGTTGCAAAATCCCTCCAACCGAAACCAAATTGTATTTCTAACCGAAACGAGTAACATGCTCTTAAAGTGAATAGTGGTTTCCATGCACACGACATACTTGATAGAACGGTATCTATTTACTTACAGGCTGGGTTCAATTATTCCAACGATAATCCACAGCACTTGAATGGCGCCATTTATCTGTTACAAACATTCAAAGGCGTCCGCTCCTCCAATAGTCTTGTAAATTTGTTTGAAAAGATGGGTTTTCAGGCCTGTAGTGAATAGAGTATGCACCGAACTTTTAAAAAAGGAACCAAACAAAAATGGTAACACTTTACATACCTTCTGATTTCAAAGCCTCACGATGCAACTGCATGTGTCTACTCTCACCTCACTCAAACTATGTTTTTTTCTATTTTCATTTGTTTTTCTCACCTCCCATACTTCAGTGCCACTTTTTCAAAGCCTCCCGCACCACCGAGTCCGCACCAAGTGTCGAATAAAACATAGACTGCACTTCATTGTCATTTTTGTTCTTGACGTTTTGCGTATTCATATGATTTTTGTATTTGAATATATATCTATATACATATATCTATTACATTTGTTTTAAT
Source organism: Strongylocentrotus droebachiensis (assembly GCA_035222895.1). Taxonomy (NCBI): domain Eukaryota; kingdom Metazoa; phylum Echinodermata; class Echinoidea; order Camarodonta; family Strongylocentrotidae; genus Strongylocentrotus; species Strongylocentrotus droebachiensis. The sequence goes on along the minus strand of JAVYIG010002531.1, from coordinate 228,335 downwards.
TTCAATTTTGCTATTATATTTTTTGTTTATAAGAATGCTGTTATTAAATGAGAGTGTTTGACTACTCATGATTTACATTTTCCTTTTCTCTTAGCCCCCTTGAAGTAAGCCTACTTAGTCTACCAAGGTATGAGCTCTTGTTCAGAATTCGTCAAATGTGCAAGAACGGAATGACTGATCGCTCAGAACCACTGGGTTTCAACGAACACTGAAGACAACCAACCTGCAGAATCTTACATTTCTAATGATGTATCGTTTAATATTTTAATTAACTGTTCATAGATATTTTCCTCTAAACTCATCTACAAAAAACCTCATTGAATTGGTTCGCGTGTCTAACAGGCAGAAGAGAAGTATTCGTACTGCGAAACGAACAACAGCGAAAGAAATACAAGGCTGACGTCAATCTCAGAAGTGCGAGACGAAGACGAGGTCGGGACATCGAAACAGACGAGAGATTCGTCAACGGATACGGGTGAAGATGGCATGGAGAACAGGCATATGTTGCTTGATGTCAGCAACTCTATAGCCACATCTGTGCCACCAGATCTCAGTCCAAGGTATGACCGATGTAACCACTCTTGCACACGTTTCTTGATGGCAGCAACTCATAAAATGGCTGTGATATTATGTGTGTCACCGACACCCAGTCTGAGAAAGGTCCAATGGAATAATTCATTCGCATGTTTAGAAGTTAACAACTACAGAATTAGCTCCATCTGTAATACAAGACTTCAATCCAAGATGTACCTTCTTAACTAATTCAGGACCCACAGAACGATGCCAGATCTCCTTGCAAAGGTCACTGGAAAGTTGAACACGTTTCAGATAGAACAATTTTGCAACCACCATCAAAAGAAGTTTAACATATCTACGATTGTCCCTTTTCTTGGCTTCTCAGGGTTGTGGACGGTGTAGAAGATGAAGGCAGTCCATTTAAACGCCACAGCTTTGAATTCCCTGCAGCACGCAGTAATGCCCATTCCGCAGCATCAAGACATCGCAGTCTAACCCTAGCACCTCGCCAGCCACTGGTCGGAGAAAGCCGCATGAGAACTAGCTACACAGCCCCGCAGTTGTCTCAAGGTATTGGGTGCAAATATCTAAACTCCTCATGATTGTATTAGAAAGGGAGAAATTTCATTAAGGTATTATTGCATTTTGCACAGACAACTCTTTCAACCCTTATTTTTTTCCTGTGAATTTCAAAGTGTCCCGGGATGTACATTCTCAAAACTGCGAAATGCTTAATCTTCCTGCCAAAGAGTTGCTCTGAATAAATGCATACGGAAGATTTTCGTCTTCCACTCATCAAAGTAAAACGCAGAGGAAAAAAGAAAGAACAGAAATTCGACATGAGATATAAATGAAAACATATGGGAACAAAGCAAGTGATTTGCTCTATTGAATGGAAGACGAAAAGCTTCAGTGATCTTTATTTAAAGCTATCCTCCTATTTTGTTGTACTAAACTTCTCTTCATTAATCTTTATATCCCCCTGCCTAGCTAGCTATCAGACCCTTCTTTCAGAACCCCACCTCTATTACGTCGTTCTTTGATCAAGGAAAGAATCCTGCTTATCCTGTTCAGACATGTACGGCGTAGTCCTCTGTAATAAGCACATGATTAGGTTTTCGTAAATAGCTGATAATATTGCTGATACCAATGAATGGCTAATCAGTAAGAATTACAAATTTGATGGTTGATTTTATTTTTTAAACAGATCAAGCAACAAGATCGAACTCATCAGATTCTCTCTACCAAGAAGATCTTAGACATGAACTTGAGTACACCAGGAACAGTGTGGAACGTCTTGACAAACAGGTATAAAGTTCGTTTTTGCGAAAACTGCGACTTCCTCAAAGCGTCTGGAAGAGTTGGAACAAATATCTTCCTATTTTGTTTTCTTGGGCTTACTTTCAACTGTAATACGCCATAATTCATGATAATATAGCAGTTATTTCTTCTTATTCCTCTTGTTAAAACAATGCAAGCAATGTGATGAGTTCCATATTTATTTAGTATCATTTACATGTTATTTCTTGTAATACAAGGTATCGAACCTGAGCAGAGATGTTTCCAACCTGAGCCAAGACTTGAGGGCGGTTGTCAAGCTGCTTCAGGTCATAGGTCCAATCGCATCAACCTCTGCAAACCAAGCTGCCAATGCAGTGGCAGCCTCATCGGGTCTCAACGGTCCAGCCACACCAGGTCTTCCCGCCCCTCCGGCACCATGTATCATGACAGTCAAAATCGGACAGAGTGGCGAGGAGGATATCATCCACGTACAAAGACAAGATGGCGTCTTAGAGACCAGTCTCGGTGGAGGAATCCCCGAGTTGCCTCCAGGCACCATGGGGCCAACGGTCGCAGCCCTGGCGTCCGCAGTGATGGCCTCTGCCAGCAGTAACAGTGCTTGCTCTACATTAGAACGGCCAAGGAAAAGAACCAACAGCAGTGATACAGCGTTAGACGACGAAGGTGCTTCTGGGAGCAGAGTAAAAGAAACAAACCTAGTATTGTTCCAAGGACCTGATGAAAACATGACTGATTTAGAGAGTCTGGAAAGATTAGACTATGACTCGGAGAATGGAACGGATTTATGAAACTGTTCCTTGTCGACAAAGTATCTAGAAGGAGAAAGAAAATATACTTTCATCAAACCATTCCTTGCTCACTCACTCATGACTCTCCAATCTTATTTTCCAACAAATTTTCTCTTGTGTACCTCGACTGTAATCTACGCAAAAGGGCAACTTTTTATGTGTCTTGCTCCAAGAGCAACCGCGTTTCAAACAATTGTGTAAACATTAAATATTATAAGACTTGTTGATTTTTTTTCAAGAAGTTTTGCACATTTTTACATTGTTTTATATGCAGAGTAGATAGATTTTTGTAATTTAATCGTATCAAGGTATTTTCCGATGTTACCAGTTATGCATCATTGTACTAACTAGATTAATACATACGAGGCTGAAGCTTTAATAATAAGGATGATAGTTATAACATCCATACGTGTATGCTTATCGCACAACATCGTATATTTTGCACTGAAATCTGTTTTGTACTTTTTAAATATTTTAATGGGTTTCGTTGACGTGATGTAATAGACCTGTTTGCTGATTTTAAGCATACTCATTGAACAAAACTTGTATGCATTTTCTTAAATAGCAACAGCTAGTGTATACAAATTAGATTTCATCTACGGAGATGCCATCTTTCATAACAGATTAATTAAATAGTTGGTAATCAGGGGTTCTGGAAAGAAACATGCATAATTTGAAATACATTAGTAAATAAGACTATTCTATCAAAGCCGTACCTCGGCTTACAACAAAGTTAATTAGCTCATCATGATACAAATATCATACAATGTAAACTAAAAGGAGTTTATAATGCCGCTCTAAAGCAGATACCTGTTAATGAGTTCCTATGATTAGTGAGATATAGCAGTTAAGGCTTAATTGATAAATAGGGAACTTCATTTATCAAAAAGTAGAAACAATATAATGTACGATTATGTTTAAACAACGTGAAATTCTACACCATCCAAGTAATATAAAATCCTTGAAACAAGCCCTTAAGCAGAGTTCTTTACATCCACCTATGTCTCTGTATTGTTCTTACTTTTCTTTTTATTTCAGTTTTTTTCTTCTTCTTCTTTTAATTTTGTCGGTACTAGTAGTTCTGCTCGTGTGATTATAGGTACACATTGTTTCCGAACAATACTTTAAGTTTGAGCAACAGACCAGTTTACTAACACATTCAAATTGGATGCAATGTTTTTAAACAAAGTTTGTTCTTGCCAACCTGAAAGCATGCCCAAGGCTTGCCCGACGTATCAACACGTATGCTTGCAGACGGGATTCTGAGTATTGTAATGGAATAAGTCGTCATTAGGTGCCAAGGAAAGAAACATCCATAAATTGAATATGTCAGTAAACCAGTCTTTTGACCCATTCTGGACAGGACTTGCAAAGGGTGAAATATGTTTTCCTCTTCTTCCATCTTGTATGTTCGTATTACTATTTATAAGATGATGACGTGGATCCTAATCAAATGATTGGTTGAAAGCGTACACGTGACCAGGCATTTATTTTGCCTAACGCGTAATTAATTTGGATAATGACCGGTCATTATGCGAATCATGTTATAAAACACATAAAACATAATCTTATAAAACAAATAATACACATCATTTTGTTCGGGCATTAGTAAAATTACCCACAGTCGGTACCTTCAAACAGTCTAAACACCCTCGGCTATCGCCTCGGGCGTGTTAGAATGTTCCACAGGTACTTCGTGTGGGTAATTTTTACTAATGCCCTCATTGATGTGTATTATTTGTATATTAAACGATGTGATAGAGGAACTCGTTTCAACAATCGCTTTATAATGAGCATAATTTAAACAGGTCATTTCAATGAAATGGAAGGGAGAGATAGAGAGAGGGGGAGACAGAGGAGAGGAGAAGGAAAAACCGAAGGCCGTGGAAGAGATCGAGCGTGAATACATGTAGAAACGAACACATGGATTAGATGGACATATTTTATTTTTGTAATCGCATTCATTGCTTCTTTGGCACTCAGGGAGCAATTAGGCTATATTGAAAGAACAAAAAATGACTCTCTGGGAAATTGATGTAAAGATAAGTTGCGTTAGTGAATCCTGTAGCCTTCTTCGTTTTTCTTCTCCATTTATATTTGCTTTTCTATCACGAGTGTACAAATAATTATTTGTTGACCTTGCTACTGAATGAGTGCATGCAGGGGACTATGATGAATAAGTATTTTTACAGTTTATAACATCTAGCAATTGAAGTGGGCATATTGTCTCGCTGGATTCGTTAAGAAGTTTCTGTTATAGATTCTATGCACTTTAGTAAACCATCACGAAGATTAAAAACTAGAAGAGATTACAAGGGGCGTATCCACTTCCCCCTTCAGCTGAAACGGCCCCCTTCCCCCATCTGCTATGTCGGGTGTAAGCCTTAGTATTGTACCCTTTTAGGAGCCTGGCCAGCAAAATAGTTAGGAGTCTAAACTCCCAGTATCATAATGTTGTAATTATTTCGTCTGTTATTTTGATGTTTTGTTCACCATTAAACCATGTTCTTCTTCTCTTCAGCACTAGCCACTAACTCTGGCGTACTAAGAATAGCTTTGATACGTAAGAATAAACACAAAGCAGAAAATACCTGTTTTGTCTTTATTCTACGTACATGTGTACTTCTCTCTGACTATAATTATCGATATTCGATTTGCAGTTAGTTTTCATTACTTCTCTATACATTTACATAGTAATTAACATCATGACCACTCTCATCATCTTTACTTTTATTTAAGAACATCAACATTACCATCGTCACGATCTATAGTACCACCAACATCATCATCATCATCATCATCGTTCCATATTGTTATTTCAAACAACATGAATAATGAAATCATAATATTTCCCTTTAGACGTATGTGGTTGGTTGTGTCTTAAAGTTAGTATATCCCATTTTACAAGCTAAAGTTATGAAAAGGTTAAATTCCAACGGCATTTAAAAGATGATACTAATTAAGAACTTCACTCAAACTAGAAAGGCTTGAAAATGTCTTTTTCAGGTAAAATAACGACCGTCAGTTGTCGAATCGAATTTAGCGAACGCACCCGTTTAATTAAATAGACTGATTTTCATACCCTTGTACCGAATGGTAGTACGTTTTGTGCTGCGCACAGAAGTGGGTTATTGATATGGACAAATGTTCATGTACCCTTTACATCTCATTTTATGTAAGTTATTACCATTGAACAAAATCAGTCAGTCACTAAATATTGTCTGACAGTGAAGTCTAGAAAGTAAACGGCTTTCCTTGCATAATTTGAATACTATGACACTGCTAAAGTTCTACAGAATTTGATGTTGGCTGCAAAAGGGATACACAACCTTTAAAACCAATATTTCAGGGTTTAAACATAAAGTCAGTCTCCCTACACGAATTGTAGCCCTTGGTTCGCACATTAAAACATACTTTATCAAAAATATTTGTCTTCTGTTCTAGAATGTAAAACATGGGTTGAATTCTCATGGAATAGGTGCAAAATTACCGTTACTGTAACTTATTGTAATATTATGGAAAAGATTTATACAGGTGTGTTAAAAAAAACACTTTAAAATGTAATAAACAAAATATAAGGAGAAGAGTGGGGGGGGTGACATCATCAACTCACTAATTTGCATACAGCCTATATGATACATATCAATGTTTCTGTGAAACTTTAAATTCCATAACTTTCTTATTTGTTCGTCCGATTTTGTTGAAATGTGCACCGTTTTGATACGGTGTGACTGAAGATTAAAATTATAACTTCCGCCTTATATGTTATGATTCTGAGGAGACAGGGACTACCATTTCATCCTGAACGCAGACACGCCTCATTATTTTCAACACAATAACGAATGTTTATTTCTCGTGTGATAGGGTTTGAAGGTTTTACCACTGGAGGAGGATGAAGGGGGCTGATAATTTTGTTTGTTTATTGTTTTTATTTTGCTTACCGGAGATGCATCTCTGACATAAAACAAACTTGTATTTATGTTTTAGCGTGTCACAGAAAACATAATATTCAGACGTGTTCCCCCCCCCCCCTCCCCGCCAGAGAATCCTCGATCCGCCTCTGTATATGTATAAGGTTTAGGGTTATTTTAGTTTATGATCGGGTCTTGGTTTTAATGGAGGGCGTAGTAGGTATTGTATGGTGCTGTTGAATGTTATACGATCTATGTACCGTTCGTGGAGCTATTCAATGGTTTAATGGCTTCCAGAAAATACCAAGATTTACAGTATTTATTTCTTCGTCTCGAATCATGTCTTGTAATATATTGTATATTCGTCATTATATTGGATTATTCTATTCTTCTTTACAGATTGTTAATAATTTATGCATGACAAATATTATGAGAGTATGCTGTATAAAGGCTGATATATGACGAGTGTACAGAACTGCTTGTATTGCCTATTTGTACGTGTATAGTATTTGGATAATAAAATGGCATATGCTGTTCCTTTTCACAAGGCGAGTGTCAACGTGTCAATTATTTATGAAAGTTTAATATATAAGTGCCTTAATATTTATGTAGCGACGATATAATACATTCTTCTGTAATTTATCATCGGATGTCAATAATCAGAAAGCTTTACCTGTAATAGTTTTTGCTAGGTCGGACAAACATTATGGCTTCTCCTATACATGCCAACACTTAATGTTGCATTCTTACTATTGAAGTAAAAAAAGTTCCTAACAGATGATTGAAGTAATGCATTACAGTTGATTACATTACAAAATTGGCCTATTAGCGATTAGATTAGAGTTTAATCCTGATTTGACTAGACAAAAATAATTCTACGATAGACCAGATTACTAATGTAGTCAAATGCATGCGTGTATCTTCCAAGAACCCAATGTGAAGAACTACTCGATTCACTTGTTATGTATGATAAAATTAGAGTGGAAGAAAGCCAGCGTGCTTGTTGCTGTATTGAGCAGACCTCTGCGAGATTTTGTGTCATCATGAGTAAGAAGAGTGCACATTTAAATACATTTGCAATCTGGTTTATTGATTAATTCCTATACAGACTGGTAATGATAGTCGCCAAGAGATTTTATAACAGTATTTTGAAACCCGCTCTTTTAATATTGTGCCTTGTGCCCAAATGGAAATCTCCCTAAGTATGAGCTTATCGATTTATCATCGACTCGGCATAGCCAGGAAGAAGTTTGAAAAACAGTTATTGAATTCTTAAAAAATTAAATGAAAATTATGTTCTCGTTGTTTGATTACTTGTCATATAGTAGGTATCGTTCTATAATATATATTTAATTATTTAGTTGATTATTATAACTCCAAAGAAGTCATCAATTACATCACAAATAATCAGAAGAATATCTATACTAATTTATGACTGAGAAATGACCTGGTTAAAAAAAGTTGGTTATGAAAAAAGGAGATAAAGATATATATATACTAAATGTTATATTTAATTTTAATTCATATACTATTTTCCATTTGAACTTTACCAAAATAAAATGAACATATATATGATAAGATTTTTGAATATTTAAATGAATATGGAGAATGGTCTTCTATGTATCATTTACATTTGGCGTTTACAGAACGTTGTTTGTATGGCACTGAACTAGAAGTCTTGATATCGACGGCAGAAAACCCATTTTACTGGAGCCCGATAGAGTACATCATGAAATGTGTAACAAATAAATACATTAGATATGAACACAGTAAAGATAGAAAGAAAGCAAGACAGAAAGAAAGCAAGATAGAAAGAAAGCAAAAAAAGAAAAAACGAAAGCATGAAATGAAAGTAGATAGAGATAAAGGAAGTCAATATTACGTACTACACTGTAAAAAATAATTTGTTCATTGGTAATTTTTACGTATTTTTTCCTTGTAGAATTTACTTGAAAACATTAGTTTTGCCACTTACGCACTAAATTTAAGTCTTGCTAACTCAAACTTTCAATTTAGTAGAACATACGTGGAATATTTAAGTAAAATCAAATACATAACAACTTTAAGAAATTTCAGCTTGTATTAATTTAGTAATTTTAACTCAAAATCAGAAATTATACGTATTACTCAAACAATTTATGTTGATTATTCTTATCTTTTTAAAGTAAGGACCGATGCAGTGCGTAATAGAAATATTTACATCATTTATGAATATTCATTAAGACCAAATTAAACTCTTTTTTAAATAAAACAATTCTTTTTTGTGGTTGAATGAAAATTTAAGGACTTTAAAACATTTAATAATTCATTTAACATGGCTAAGCAAAGACAAGACAATTTTTAATTATTACCCAGTTCAAAACAAATCAAAACTTGATATTTCAGGAAATTGTTAACCAATTTTCCTTTTAAGATGCTACGATCAAGTATATATAAAATTTGGAGCCTTTCAATATGTGTCGAATTGAAGCGTATGTAAATCTTAAATAGAAGTAGTGTTAGTGATTAGTGATTAGTGATTAATCTTAAATAGAAGTAGTGGATGTTACTTGTTAGATTAGATGGGTACCAAATCGTGCAATATGTAATCCTATCATAGCTTTTTTTTAATTATCTAAAATGATTACAATACTTAAATTTTTTACGTTAATGTAACTCGATTTAACTGAGTAAAAATTTATTCAGCAAAATAAGTAAATTCTACTTAAGATGCCGTAGGTAATATTTACTTAATAAAAATAAGGCAATTCTTTTCCTCAATTTTATTGAGTTATTTCGACTATTATTTTTTTACAGTGTAGCTGTGTATACAATTGGTGTAGGAATTACTTAATTAAACATACATGGATATGCATGACGTCAACAGGAAATGAGGTGAGAAAATCGTTGTTTTTTGTACTTTGAATAACGTTAGTTTTCATTTGAAAAGCGACAAGTAATGGGATAAAATTAAAGTCACATCATACATTGATACTGACTGTAATTTTACAGTGTATTTTATTGTTATTGTAATTATTTATTTAAAAATTCAAAGCCATCAGAATACAAAGAACGAAGAAACGATACCAAGTTTAGAAGATAAGTATATGAAAGAGGCAGGCAAATAAAATAACTGAAACTAAAATTGATGCCTCCTTCCATATGTTCATATGCTCTTCAAAAGTTTTACGCCATTACACATACATTACTTTATCATTCTATTAGTATGAACCCCAAAATGGAAGAAATTAGGGGTCACCGTACTAAGATCTGAAAAAAAAATCACAATTTTAATACGCTCCGTAAAAAACACATATACAGAATTACATTAGGTCTAATGTAAAAAAAAAAACTGATATTATGGCCGACCGAAATGAAGATATTTCCATGGCCAAGCTTGAGAACGAGAAATAAGAAGAAATATTATAATGTAAAGAAAAGGCATGATCTTTCAACTCCTAAAAAGTATAATTTTGTCTGCATTGATCCAGATACAAGCTCCTACAGATCCCCCGCTTATTCTGCTTTTGCCCAGAGAACGTGCTTTAGACTTCACATCTAAATTGGAATAGTGTAATTGAGCTTGGTGGTGACGCGTGCACTTTTCATGAACAGTTCCCAGAAACATTCTTGATTCCTTGGGTCTGCATCCCACTGAAGGTAGGGTCGGTTATTACTCAACAGGAGACGAATCAGGTAGGGAAGATCTTCATCCGCAATGTCGTCCAAAAACACGAAAAGAACCGCGTCGCGTTTGGCGTGGTTGACGTGTTGCAAGGCAATGCGTAGTTTGGTCAGAAACCAGCTGTCTTTGATCGCACTTTGACTGACGATGAATACAGACTTGTAACTATTGTCAATGACGTGGGCAACAGCATCAAGCCGATACATCCCAAGCGGGAGCATGTCGTCTCCGACACGCTCCTGAATATTAGGCACCAAACTCTCATTGACCCATTCTTCGTCGTCGTCTTCGAAAACGACGTTGATGTCGTATTCGCAATCCCGATCTTCGACTATTTCGCTGTAACCGATGATGCAGAGTTTCAAAAGGAAGCATTTGTAGTTCATCCACCACCGATTGTAGTAGAACAAGACCATGATAGCTATTACCATCACAGAAACCACCGATATGCAGGAGTATAAGAGAATCTTCGGACCACAGTAGAGGGCGGGCTCGAACTCTTCAAATGGTTTACCCTCAAGTTCTTGAGGAGAAGCACTTGAGCAAATGGTATGATCTAAGAGGACTTCGGCACTGCTGTGTTGTATCCAGTTTCTGAACCATTTATTTTTGCAATTACATGACAGTGATTTGCTCGACAAATCTAAGGTAGCCAAAGAAGGTATGATTGGACCTAGAGTCTTTTCCTTTATGACATCTATGTTCGTGTTCGACAGGCTCAGCATATATAACTTTTTAGTGTGAACAAATAAATGATCATCTAAACTTGAGATAGGATTTCGACTCAGGAAAAGCGAAAATAGATTACCCAGGTCATGAAATATCTTGGGGTGAAGGTCTTTTAACGCATTGTCGTCCAGGGAAAGCAATTGGAGATTAGCGAGGCCTTCGAAAAGATCTGGATCTAGCCTTGGAAGTGACATACCTTGAAGGTTTAGTTGCACTAGGCTGTGAAGACCGTTAAAGCATCCACTTGGTAATTCACCTTGAAGCTGGTTAGCACTTAAGTCGAGTTTCTCTAATTTGCGTAGGTCCCGAAATATAGATATGTTACCTTCATTGTCCCATATGTCAGATATATGAAGATAATTGTTATTTAGCATCAATTCAGACAGTGGTGATAGACCAGTTAATGTGTTATGGGGATCAAGTGAGTTGATACCAGAATTACTTAGATCAAGGGTTCTCAAGGTCGATATAGTCCCGAAGCTCAGAGGACTAATCAGTAAATTGTCTTCCATCTGAAGGAGTTCAAGGCTGGCCAGACCATCAAAGGAATCCGGGTGAATGACCCTGATAGAATTGAAATGAAGTATTAGGTAAATCAAAACCTTCAAACCAACGAACGCTTTCGATGGGATCTCATGCAGGTAATTGTTACCTAAGGACAGTGACCTTAGTGGTGGTTCCCACACCCCTGTTTCAGCTGGGGTCTTTAAAGTCACAACCCCACATCCATCAAGGTAAAGCTCTTTAAGTGAGGATAAATTATTAAAACCCGATGGAGAAATTACTGATATTTTATTACTGGTCAAATACAACCTCTCCAGTCTTGTTAAATAATGGAAAACATTATCTGGGATTGAAGAGATGTTGTTCTCACCCAAGGATAAAGTTTTCAAGACATATGTTTCCAAAGGACTGAAGATATCAGCAGATAAAAAGGCTAAACTTGATTTCACCAGATTTATGAAAGTTACATAAGGAGCTTTTACCGCAGCCTCAAAAACCTCTACAACTCCTTTTTTAAACAAAGGGTTCGCTCCAAATCCGATCCCTCTAACATTAATTCCTTGTAAACTTTGTGGCTGTATCGATGATATATCATTTGATGAGAAATCAATGAGATTAATGTTGCTACAAAATTTTAAAATTGTCAAATCACTCTCTTGTATTCGTTTGATATGATTATTACTGAGATCTATTAACATAATATTACATTCTGTGGCAAAGTGCATCCTGAAATTCGCTAACTTAATAGAGTTCTCTCCCAGGTCAATAAAAGATAGATTTGGTGCATTTAAGTATAGATCTGGTACATCCGTTAAGTTATTGTCTCTCAGAAATATATCCGTCATGTAAAAGTTTTGACTAAAGAGTTGACTCGGTAGGACAGACAGTCGATTCCCAACCAAATTTACCGACTGTAAGAGATAGAGTTCAAAGAACGCACCTACTTCAATGTCCCAAATAACGTTATACTTCAGCGATATATCCACAAGATTCTTCAAATGGGCAAAAGATTCGTTGCGGATCCTTTGCATCAAGTTGTAGGAAAGTGACAAATCCTGAGCGTTCGAAGGAATATCTCTTGGAACTTCGGTGAGACCGCGGTGAGAGCAGTTCACCATTCTTGTTGAGACATCAACATAGCAGGACGTTCCTTGTCCCGGGTTGGTAGGGTTATGATCGGAGAGACCGTTGTCAGTGGTTCCAGGATCTTCCACCCCAGCAAGCGATGTTGTCCCTCAGGCGCGGATCTACGGGGGGGGGGGTTTAGGGGGTTTAAACCCCCCCTTGGGCGGTCCAAAAAAAAAAAAAAAAAGAAAGAAAAAAGAACGCACGCTGGAGAGGAACCCTTTCAAGTGCAAATATTGTTTGAAGATATTCAACTCATCTGGTAACCTAACCAAACACATGATAACTCTGGTTATAACTGTGTATTAAACTGTTACTTGATTTAAAAAGACGTTATCATGCACTGCTTTTTATGGTCTCCATTGTGTTAATAGATGCCAGGAAAACATCACTTAAGGGGTTCAAATAAACACCCCGGAAAAAATCGGCTCGCCGCTTCGCGGCTCGTGGACGATGCTCCGCATCGTCATTATTTTGGTCAAACCCCCCCCCCCTTAGCAAAAAGCTAGATCCGCCCCTGTCCCTACTATGATGAAGGTCATGTGAATGATGCCGAAGAGAAGTGCACGCAAATGTGATGCCATTCTGTTTGCTTGGTAAATCTGTGTATGAAAAGGAGCATTTTATATGACATTAGTCATCCATTTCCAATATTGTTCAGCCCTTTACTACGTTAATAAAAACAGTACACTGACAACAAGAGCAACAACAACACAACAGTCCTATAGCATCAGCAATATTGTTACTGCTCTACCTGCGGGTCATGCCAACTATCTCCCAACAGTACCCATTCGATACACCAAGGTCGAGAGGCAAAATATCTTGTCCAAGAAAGTAAGCACCGAGCAAGGAGTAAACCCGTGACCATCGTATGACGATCAAGGCATACAGTGCTTCCAAGTAATTAGAACAATTACATTTATACATTTATATTGACTTTTCTTATCACCAATATACCTACCCACATAACTCTCCTAGCCCAGCCAGTTCAGTGTAACTTGAAGATCATTATAATGGATATGCTGTGATAGCATTAGCGGTCAGTTTATAACGCTCAATAACGGAAGAAGGCACTTGTTATTGTGTTGTATTACTTGAGAAGCAAATTTGCTCGTGAAAATCTGATAACAGGAAGATTTACCGTTTCTCAGTTTTCTGCTTTGTGGTTTCTCCTTTCACAACGTTGATAAGATGGTGTTAAAGACAAAACATCATATGAAACCGATCACATCACAAAACATAATATGAAACTTATCACATCACAAAACATAATATGAAACTTATCACATCACAAAACATAATATGAAACTTATCACATCACAAAACATAATATTAAACTTATCAAAAATACGTGACTCATCTTCGATTATTTGTACAGGTATGAACTCTTTTATCTAAAACAACAGATCCGACCGGATAGAAAATGTAGGTGGACGCTAACGCTGGAGGTTTATAGTCAGGCGAAGGTTCTTTAAGCAGTTTTTGTATAAACGCAGAATAAAGAAAAAACAGATTCAACATATTTGTCGGGCTTCCTATTTTTGTAAAAGACCAAAAAAGGTTATAAAATGGCAATTATATATCTACCAAATTAGCGGACTACTTAATATAGGAGCCTGTTTTCAGCTCCCCATCTTCGCTGATTAAACAAATTTATGTCATAAAGCATGGTATCATTCCGGATGTATTTGAATATAGTGAGAAAAACTTCGTTCATATGGCAACATCATTGTATTTTGGACATTTTATTGGGTTTATTAAGAAGAGAAAACTAATGATGGAAAATTCGTGTTTTGTTTTTGTTTTTACGACTTAATTAAGTCTTTTAAAAATCTGAAATAATGTTTAGCAAATTTCTGAGGTCATAAGCTTTCCATTGATATATAGATATATTTGTATAGAATGGCTGCTTTAATGAAATTTGTTCTTTGATATAAAATTAATAATACGTCACGTGAAGAAACGTTTATCAAATTCTATTAGTATTACGTCAGCCGTTTTGAATGTTGCAAAAACAAAATCAAAATCAAATCAATATATAGGAGGCCTACAGTATTATTCTCTATTTAGCGGTGTGGGGGTTCTCTCATTTTCCCCAGCAGTTTCCAATTATCTCAGATTTTTAATTTTCTGCCTATTTTTTAGCTGTAAAAAATCAACACTGACCCATTATTAAAAAATAATGGAATCACGTGAATTTTCTCGGTGCTAAATGCTTGGCGGTTTGTTCCTAGAAGTTATGACTTCAAAATGACTGTCTTTATATGCTATTTCACTTCTTAGTAGGTCCATGCTTTAATTAAGCTAATTCAAGATTCAAGATTCTAGAATATTTTATCGGTCCATGCATGCGAACATTGCACAGAAATTTTGCTTCCAAAGGCTTTTTTGACAGTGAACATACACATGATAGAAAATACAATACAACATTTAACAACAGGAAAAGATGTACATAAATATGGATAATTATTTATAATGCCGAAGGATGGGTTGTAAATAAACCTAACACGACCATATGAAATGTAATAGTACGTACATGTATAAGGGTAATATGCTCAAAAATACGCGGTCTAAGATGAACGTTTTTATATTTTTCCTGCAAAACAACACACTCTCACGACACATAGTCATTGGATATTAAGCGGAAATGAACGTAAGGGGCGGGCGATTCCAGATAATCAGATCGTGCAAAGCCATATATTCATGTTTCTAAAAGTAGCCACAGCCCACAACCCTAAACCTAACCCAACCTGTCCTCATGCTCACGGCACTGTGTGCTAAATATGGTGTGGAAGTTAGACTGTCGCCCATAAGTTGGAATAATTCGTTGTTCTTTTAGTGAGGTTTGGTGGCAATATGGTTTAATCTTGATAAGCAAAGCATAAATCTTCTCAAAAATATTGATACATCTCTGTGACGCTTTATATCAATAGATATATTTATGAGAAGATGTAAACTTTATTCATCAAGAATTAACCATGTAGTTACAATCGTTACAAAGAAAGAAGTAAGAAAGAAATTATTTCAACTTTATGGGCAAAAGTTAGCTCCCCGGTGGCTTGGCTACACGTTTCTACCCCCTTATTCTCTCGCTCCCTCCCTCCCTCAAAACTCCGTCCCCTCCCCCTCTCCCCCCCCCCCCCCCACCTTCTCTCCCTTTCTCTCTCTCTCTCTCTCTCTCTCTCACCTCTTCTCATCTTTTTTTTTCTCTCTCTCTCTCGTCTCATCTCTTTCTTCCTCTTCCCTCATTTGTTTTTATAAATTGAAAAAAGAGTGACGTAACAATTCATTGTATATAATCATTTACCGTATCTGGACACATACCCCTGGACAACCGCCCCCCTCCCGGATAACCATCCTAGGTTAACCATCCTAGGTTAACCAGCCTCTAGGACAACAACCCCCTAGGGCAACTACCCTCTAGGACGACTAACTATCTAGAACAACAACCCCCGGACAACTCCCCCCAGACAACTACCCCCTAGGGCAACTACCCTCTAGGACGACTAACTATCTAGAACAACAACCCCCGGACAACTCCCCCCAGACAACTACCTCCTAGGACAACCACCCTCTAGGACAACAACTCCCTATAGGGCAACTGCACTCTAGGACGACTACCTACCTAGGACAACTACCCCCCGGACAACTACCCTAGGACAACCACCCTCTAGAACAACTACCCCCGGACTACTACCCCCCTCCCCTCCCCCAGAAAACTACCCCCTCGGACAACCACCCTCTAGGACAACTACCCCCGATCGATAATTACCCTAAGTGGTTATTTTCCGGGGGTAGTTTGGTTGTAGTTACTATACTATATGTGGTAGATGTCAAAGAGGTATATGTCCTAGAGGGCGGTTGCCCTAGGGGGTAGTTGTCTGAACGAGAGAGAGAGAGAGAGAGAGAGAGAGAGAGAAACGAAATGAAAATGTTGTTCCTTCTGTTTGATAGTTTGTCATATAGGTGGTATAATTTAGAATATACATGTTATTATTTAGTTGATTATTAAATCTCCAAAGAAGACATACGTTACATCACAAATATTCAGAATAATTTAGAATAATAAACCTTCCTACTTAATGACTGAGGAATGACCTGATTAAAGAAATTGGTTTTGAAAAAAAGGAGACAAAGAAATATGTACTATATAATATTTTTGATTTTATTTCATATACTATTTTCCTTCTGAACTTTACCAAATTAAAATGAGCATATAAATGACAAGATGTTCAAATATTTAAATGAATATGGAGTATAGTCTTCTATATATCATTTACAATTGAGCGTCGTGCAATTACAAATCATTACGACTTCGAATATAACGTATCAACAGAACGTTGTGTGTACAGCACTGAACTAGAAGTCTTGATATCGACAGCAGAAAACCCATTTTACTGGAGCCCGAAATATACATGTTATTATTTAGTTGATTATTAAATCTCCAAAGAAGACATACGTTACATCACAAATATTCAGAATAATTTAGAATAATAAACCTTCCTACTTAATGACTGAGGAATGACCTGATTAAAGAAATTGGTTTTGAAAAAAAAGGAGACAAAGAAATATGTACTATATAATATTTTTGATTTTATTTCATATACTATTTTCCTTCTGAACTTTACCAAATTAAAATGAGCATATAAATGACAAGATGTTCAAATATTTAAATGAATATGGAGTATAGTCTTCTATATATCATTTACATTTGAGCGTCGTGCAATTACAAATCATTACGACTTCGAATATAACGTATCAACAGAACGTTGTGTGTACAGCACTGAACTAGAAGTCTTGATATCGACGGCAGAAAACCCATTTTACTGGAGCCCGAGATATACATGTTATTATTTAGTTGATTATTAAATCTCCAAAGAAGACATACGTTACATCACAAATATTCAGAATAATTTAGAATAATAAACCTTCCTACTTAATGACTGAGGAATGACCTGATTAAAGAAATTGGTTTTGAAAAAAAAGGAGACAAAGAAATATGTACTATATAATATTTTTGATTTTATTTCATATACTATTTTCCTTCTGAACTTTACCAAATTAAAATGAGCATATAAATGACAAGATGTTCAAATATTTAAATGAATATGGAGTATAGTCTTCTATATATCATTTACATTTGAGCGTCGTGCAGTTACAAATCATTACGACTTCGAATATAACGTATCAACAGAACGTTGTGTGTACAGCACTGAACTAGAAGTCTTGATATCGACGGCAGAAAACCCATTTTACTGGAGCCCGAAAGAGTGGAAGATATATGGGGTTACTTAGATCTGAAGAAGAGAAAAATCCCAATTACAATACGCCCCGAAAATAAAATATACAGAGCAAACCTAAGGTCTAAGATAAGAAAAAAAATGATATGATGGCCTATCGAAATGGCGATATTTTCATGGCCGAGCTTGAGAACGAAAAATAAAAAAATGTACTATAATGACAAGGAAAGTCTTTCTCCCTCATTTTTCAACTCTTCAAAAGTATAATTTTGTCTGCATTGATCCAGATAAAATTCCGAAAGATACCACGCCTATTCTGCATTTGCCCAGAGAACGTGCTTTAAACTTCACATCTAAATTGGAATAGTGTAATTGAGCTTGGTGGTGACGCGAACACTTTTCATGAACAGTTCCCAGAAATATTCTTGATTCCTTGGGTCTGCATCCCACTGAAGGTAGGGTCGGTTATTACTCAACAGGAGACGAATCAGGTAGGGAAGATCTTCATCCGCAATGTCGTCCATGAACACGAAAAGAACCGCGTCGCGTTTGGCGTGGTTGACGTGTTGCAAGGCAATGCGTAGTTTGGTCAGAAACCAGCTGTCTTTGATCGCACTTTGACTGACGATGAATACAGACTTGTAACTATTGTCAATGACGTGGGCAACAGCATCAAGCCGATACATCCCAAGCGGGAGCATGTCGTCCCCGACCAGGAGCGTGACCTCGGGTTCACGCTCCTGAATATTAGGCACCAAACTCTCATTGACCCATTCTTCGTCGTCGTCTTCGAAAACGACGTTGATGTCGTATTCGTAATCACGATCTTCGACTATTTCGCTGTAACCAATGATGCAGAGTTTCAAAAGGAAGCATTTGTAGTTCATCCACCAACGATTGTAGTAGAACAAGACCATGATAGCTACTACCATCACAAAAACCACCGATATGCAGGAGTATAAGAGAATCTTCGGACCACAGTAGAGGGCGGGCTCGAACTCTTCAAATGGTTTACCTTCAAGTTTTTGAGGAGAAGCACTTGAGCAAATGGTACCATCTAAGAGGACTTCTGCACTGCTGTTTTGTATCCAGTTTCTAAACCATTTATTTTTGCAATTACATGACAGTGCTTTTCTCGACAAATCTAAGGTAGACAAAGAAGGTATAATTGGACCTAGAGTCTTTTCCGTTATGACATCTATGTTCGTGCTCGACAGGCTAAGCACAGATAGCTTTTTAGTGCGTACAAATAACTGATCGTCTAACCTTGAGATAGGATTTCGACTCAGGTAAAGAGAAAATAGATTACCCTGATCATGAAATATCTCGGGGTGAAGATCTTTTAACGCATTGTCGTCCAGGGAAAGCAATTGTAGATTAGCAAGGCCTTTAAAAAGGTCTGGATTTAGCCTTGGAAGTGACATGCCTTGAAGGTTTAGTTGCTCTAGGCTGTGAAGACCGTTAAAGCATCCACTTGGTAATTCACTTTGAAGCTGGTTGACACTTAAGTCAAGTTTCTTTAATTTGCGTAGGTCCCGAAATATAGATATGTTACCTTCATTGTCCCATATGTCAGAAATATGAAGATAATTGTTATTTAGCATCAATTCAGACAGTGATGATAGACCAGTTAATGTGTTATGGGGATCAAGTGAGTTGATACCAGAATTACTTAGATCAAGGGTTATCAAGGTCGGTATAGTCCCGAAGCTCAGAGGACTCATCAGTGAGTTTTCTTCCATCTGACACTATGAACATGACTGACAATGAGAGCGGACAAAATATACAGTTCCTCAGGTAGACAAAGGAACATCCCTTCACAGCTATTATGTAAAAAGGTGAATATGCATGTGACACCTGTTCTACACATTTTTACATAATAGCAGTGAAGGGATGTTCCTTTGTCTACCTGAGGAACTGTATATTTTGTCCGCTCTCATTGTCAGTCATGTTCATAGTGTGAAGGACTTCAAGGCTGGCCAGACCATCAAAGGAATCCGGGTAAATGACCCTGATAGAATTGAAATTAAGTATTAGGTAAATCAAAACCTTCAAACCAACGAACGCTTTCGATGGGATCTCATGCAGGTAATTGTTACCTAAGGACAGTGACCTAAGCGGTGGTTCCCACACCCCTGTTTCAGCTGGGGTCTTTAAAGACACAACCATACAGTTATCAAGGAAAAGCTCTTCAAGTGAAGACAAGTTATTAAAACCCGATGGAGAAATTACTGTTATTTTATTATCGGTCAAATGCAACCTCTCCAGTCTTGTTAAATAATGAAAAACGTTATCAGGGATTGAAGATATGTTGTTCTCACTCAAGGACAAAGTTTTCAATGCATATGTTTCCAAAGGAATGAAGATATCAGCAGAAAGATAAGCTAACCTTGATCTCACCAGATTTATGAAAGTTACATAAGGAGCTTTTACCACAGCCTCAAAGACCTCTTCAACCCCTTTTTTAAATAAAGGGTTCTCTCGAAATCGGATTCCACTAACATTCATTCCTTGTAAACTATGTGGCTGTATCGATGATATATCATTTGATGAGAAATCAATGAGATTAATGTTGCTACAAACTTTTAAATTTGTCAAATCACTCTCTCGTATTCGTTTGATATGATTATTACTGAAATCTATTAACATAATATTACATTCTGTGGCAAAGTGCATCCTGAAATTCGCTAACTTAATAGAGTTCTCTCCAAGGTCAATAAAAGATAGATTTGGTGCCTTCAAGTACAGGTCTGGTACATCCGTTAAGTTATTGTCTCTCAGAAATATATCCGTTATGTAAAAGTTTTGACTAAAGAGTTGACTCGGCAGGACAGACAGTCGATTCCCCACTAAATTCACCGACTGCAAGAGATAGAGTTCAAAGAACGCACCTACTTCAATGGCACATATAACGTTATACTTCAGCGATATATCCACAAGATTCTTCAAATGGGCAAAAGAATCGTTGCGAATCCTTTGCAGCAAGTTGTAGGAAAGTGACAAATCCTGAGCGTTCGAAGGAATATCTCTTGGAACTTCTGTGAGACCGCGGTGAGAGCAGTTCACCGTCCTTGTTGAGACGTCAACATAGCAGGACGTCCCTTGTCCCGGGTTGGTAGGGTTATAATCTGAGAGATCGTTTTCAGTGCTTCCAGGATCGTTCACCGCAGCAAGCGATGTTGTCCCTACTATGATGAAGGTCATATGAATGATGCCGGAGAGAAGTGCACGTGAATGCGGTGCCATATTGTTTGCTTGGTATATCTGTGTATGAAAAGGAGCATTTCATATGACATCAGTCATCCATTTCCAATAGTTTCCACCCTTTATTACGTTAATAAAAATAGTACACTAACAACAACAACAACAACAACACAACAGTCCTAATTACAATGGGTAGCCTCAGTAATATTGTTACTGCTCTACCTGCGGGTCCTGCCAACTCTCCACCAACATTGCCAAGTACCCATTCAATACACCAAGGTCGAGAGGCAAAACATCTTGTGGAAGAAAGTAAGCACCGAGCATGGATTAAACCCGTGACCATCGTAAGACGATCAAGGCATAAAGTGCTTCCAAGTAGTTAGAACAATTAAACTTATACATTTATACTGTCATTTCCAATCACCAATATACCTACCCGCATAATTCTCCGTGCCCAGCCAGTTCAGTGTAACTTACGAAGGATTGTAATGGATATGCTGTGATAGCATTGAAGGTCAGTTAATGAACGCTCAAAAACGGAAGGAGGCACTTGTCATAAGTTGTTAACCGAAACAATAATGTATGAGCAAATTTGCACGTGAAATCTAATAAAAGGGAAATTCATCGATTATCTGCTTCCTGCTTTGTGGTTTCTGCTTTCAGAGCGATGACACAATGATGTTAATGAAATAATGTAATTACATTGAGTTGCATCACAAAACATTACACCACGAAATATGATATGAAACCTATCATATTACAAAAGATGATATGAAACCTATACAAAAATGCGTGACTTTTTCTTAGGTTATTGGTACAGTCAAGCACTCTTTTATCTAAGATAACAGATCCCGGATAGAAAATGTATAAGAGGACGCTTACATCGGATGTTCGTAGTCACGCGAAGGTTCTTTAAACAGTTTCTGTATAACCACAGAACAAAGAAACGAAACAAACTCAAAATCTCTTTCGGGCTTTCAATTTTAGTAAAGACCAAACAAGGTTATAAAATGGCAATTATAAACAAACCAAATTAGTAGACTGCTAAATCTAGGAGCATGATTTTAGCTGATTAAAAAATATATTACATAAAACAATAAATATAGTGACAAAAACTTCGTTCTTTTGCCAACTTCATCTTGAAGGAGAAAATTCATTAATTCAACAGATAATTATTTCCTCCACAGAACTCAAATGCCGTCCCTACCCAGTAATAAGTGCCTTAGGAATAGCATCGTTGTGTTTCCTTATCTTTATCAATACTCCGTCACGTGAAAAAAAAAAAAAAAAAAAATCAAATTTCTATTCCGTCTGCCGTTTTGGGATGTTGCCAATACATGAATATATATATAGTACAGAATCATTTTGCCTATGTATAACTGTACAAAATCAGCACTGACCCACAATTTAGAAATAATGGAATCACGTGACTTATCTTGGCCCTAAATGCTTGGTGATCTCTTCCTAGATTTTCAAAATGACAGTCCTTACATGGTATTTCACTCTAGTTGTACCATTTAGCTAATGCAGATGGATAGGTTATCAATAAACCTAAAATGCCTTTATGTAAAGTGATAATACGTACATGTAAAAGGATAATATGCCAAAGAATCCGCGGTCTAAGATTAAAGTTTTCATATTTTTCTGTAGCACAATGCACTCTCACTACACATAGTCATTGGATATTAAGCGGAAATGAACGTAAGGGGCGGGCGATTCCAGAAAATCAGATCGTGCAAAGCCGTAGATGCATGTTTCTAAAAGTAGCCAAAACATTAATCCTAGCGCAACCTGATGCTCACGGTTCTATATTTAAAAAATGATGTTGATATTACCCTGTCGCCCATAAGTTATTCGATTTTGTTTGATTCTTTTAAAGAAGTTGGGTGGCAATATGGTTTACTCTTGATAAGCAACGTTTATATCTTCTCAAAAATACTGATACATCTCTGTGACTCTTTAGATGAATAAATACATTTATAGAAAAATGTAAACTTTATTCATCAAGAATTAACCATGTAGTCACAATAGTTTCAAGAAATGAAGTAAGAACAAATTATTCGGACTTTATGGGTAAAAGTTTAGCTCCCTGGCATCTTAGCTACATTACGTTCCTACCCTCTCATTCTCCCGCTCCCTTAAAACTCCGCCCCCATCTCTCTCGTCTCCCCTCTCTCTCTCTCTCTTTCTCTCTCTCCCTCTCCCGTCTCCCCTCTCTCTCTCCCTCTCTCTCTCTCTCTCTCTCTCTCTCTCTCTCTTTCTGTATTCTCCGCGGGTGTGGTCTGTGAGGGAATGTGAGGGCTTTGGACGTTTCATTATATTGCTAGCTACCTGGGAGTTTGTGGAAGGAGCCCTTTTATTTCAGGTGGAATTTTCTTTTAATAATGGGGTAATAGAAATCCAAAGTTTGGAGTGTGTCGTAGCTAACGTCTTTATATTGTAATGAAAATGAAAGACACTTGAATACGGCATTATCACCTAATGGTCAGCAAAGACGCAGAGTTTTGAGGAAAGAGCTCCATAGGGTTATTTTATGTTTATTCATTTATTTGTATTCTTTGACAGCGGACCTTTTAACAGGTATATTGGATGGTCTGTTTCAAATTGTCTATACACTCTAGTAGTTAACGACTGATTAAATAATACATATCTGTCATCAGAGCCATCTATATACATGTCATGACCGAAATACTGTAGTCGCGTATCGGGACATCATGTTTTTTCTTGTCTTTGTTATACAAATACAAAAAGATATCGCTGTCCATAGACATTATAGACATCAACAAAAGCTAAAAGCAAATACCAACACTTTCACATAAATTATAACCAATATTTAACAGAATTGTAAAGAGACATTCTTAGAGGAGAGTGTGTAGCCCCACGTTCTACCAATGTCCTAAAGCCACCCACACACCAATCTTTTTAATAGAGCACCTTTGTAGAATAAATTTCGTTTGTCTATTTTTTCCCTTGAAACCACAATCCACTCCTTATCATTTTTTTTATTCAAAAAATCTAGCATTTAGCAGCGATGCAGATCAAAGCCCTACATAATCAGTCAACCATTTCTATGTTAGCTGTTTTGTTCGTTTCCTTTATGCTTTTCCTTAATCCAAATAAAACGAGACATTTAATCTCCTGTCACATTCCCTCTAACGTGATCAAAGGCTCCATATCGGAAACATTAGGGACTTTTAGATTCTGCACGACGAGAACGTGGACTGCCCTTTTTCAGGCAATGTGACGTCCTTTTAAGGCACTGGCAGTGACGTCACAATGCCTTAAAAGGGCAGTCCGCGTTCTCGTCGTGCAGAATTTAAAAGTCCCTATTAAGCCTTCTCACGTACTACCACAGCATTTCAATGTTACGACAATTCTGATGATTTGCTAGTTCTACTGTAACACTAAAGAAATACATCCACTGCTGTCCGAGGTTTATTGATAATACGTGTTAATCAATACCAATCAAAAATTTAATAAACATATTCAAAGGGTTTATTAGCGCTTAACATTCTAAGAAAAGGGTCGTGCAGACTGAGATTGGTGATATTTACGAGATGATGAAGATGGAATCAATGGATAATAGAGCTAGTCCTAATGTAATGAGTCAGTCCCCCTCCCACCTACGAAATGTCCAAAGAAAATCGCCAACGCCCCTCAAAATGGCCAGGAATTAAACACTTTTCAATATTTCGTAAAATGGTCATGGGTCAACCTTAATCCAGTAAAAGCTTGTTGACGTAGAACAACGAAGGTTGCATCATTGGCTAAAAAGAGAAAGGATAAAGCGATGCATGGATGAACTTCATCAAAGGAATCAACTACACCCCCAGTAGGCACATACTTGTAGCTGTACGCCATACCCCTTCGTGATGTTTCGTACGCCGATCAGTTATTCGCAAAGAAAGTGCAATAATGCGAGGAAGGCATATACAAGACTCTCTGTAATTCAACGCCACTAGGAAAACTCAAAATGCCAAGATCACATCGGAGTTGGACGTATATTTTCGTTATTTTAACAGCTTTGGCAATATCATTAGTCAGTGGACAACGTGAGTTTATCAAATACTTTTATTCCTTGATTTTGGGTTGCATAAAATGAGTTATTTGCCTTTGTATGCGCATAGACGATGGGACATGAGAAGATAGCAGATACGAGCAAAACATTACTTATCATTTGAATTATAATTTACATACAGTTTCCTTGGAAACAAGTCTCGTGGTCGCAATATGTTGGTTTTCTTTTCTCATGATTCCTAAGGGTCATGGATTGTTCAATTTTCATGGTGTCCTTGCAAATTATTCAAACAATAATTGACTAAGCATCAAAATGATTATGCTCAACATTTTATATGATTCATTATTGTGTGTGCACTACCATCGTAGCAATTGATAAATTATCATTTATTTATTGAAAGTGTAAATGATAATAATTATCATGTTCACTGATTTATCTACACTTCGAATTGATATAATTAGTATTTTTGTTATGATTATTCTTATTGTTATCAATTGTATTGTTTTTATTATTATTATCATTATCATCATATCACCATTAGCATCATGAGAATATTATATTAGTAGTAGTGGTGGTAGTATTGTTGTTATTATTATTATTATTATTATTACTTCTACTACTGCTGCTACTACCACTTCTACTACTACTCACCATATCATAATTTTCAATTTCGAAAGCTTGGAACAAATTAAATCCAGAATGATCCAAATAACAAAAGAAGAAAAGAGGCAATATTTAGATACATGTATGTTCTCTACAATATTGCTTTTTCTCTGCAATTGGATTCATTCTAAAACTCGAAGGAATTAAAAGTCATCTGCAACATGAATAAATGAATTAATGACATGATGTTCAAGGATATAGTGATTGCATCAGTAAATAGTAATGAGGTCAGTCATTTATACAAAAAATATATATATGAGTCTCCGTCAGTGAGAATAATGTTTGAGCCGTAAATTACTGTACAATTCTAGAATTTAACAAACCACTAAAGAATGTGATGTAAAGATCTGAAGCCAAAGGGCTTTACATGGTGGTTTGTAATCCTTCTTTGCCAGGAGCTAATGGAAACTTGAATAGATCCTTCTGAATGACCCCAAGGTGACATAATGACATTGGTGAACCTGCGGTCACCACCCTTAAAAGCCATCTTTGTTCAAGGACATTGTGATGTCTTCAACTATAGTGAACACTTTCAAAAGGATATCCTTCTTGAGATTGCCAAGATTTGCTTTTGGTTTAATTCTTTGAAAGCGGTCGATACAGCATTGTCTTTAATTTGACCCCCCCCCCCCTAGACCCCACTGTGTCTTCATAAGGTACAACTTCATTATTACATTATTAAAAATATCGTATTTTTCACCAATGCATCTTGTTCAGGAGTTGCAGGTGATGTAGTTAGGGTAATTCCAATCTACAATAGTGTACATTTTCATTTTGTGTCGCATACGTTGCCATGTATAATATAATATCGCATGATATGAACATAAGATTGATAGTATTAGCGTAAAATAACTTCACGAGTTACGATGTATGTTGTAGCTGTAGAAGCAGTAGTATACTATTGAAAAGTAGTAATATAGTATTTCAACTATAAACAACACACTGTAATTGCAATGCACACTTGCATTTAATATGGAAGTATATCGTTGACAACTTGGACACGTTTAGAAGCATATTAATAAATGAATAGGTTATACTGCAATCGATGAGTATTGTTAAGGACTATTGATTCTTATTCATTTTCTTGGAACAAATTTCTCCCATTTGTAAACTGAAATTTGCATTTACTATGATTTTACATACATTTATATTAAGATATATTATACAGTAATCATAACCATGCGACTAAAAAACAGAACCCTTGATATTCTAAGCCAGATATATTATAGATTAAGATATATAGGCCTACATTGTAAGTAGATAACTACAAATGCAATTGTAAGAACACAACATGTATAAAAAAATATGCCTATAATACACGGAGACAGCTTCAATATGAGACGTGAATATAGTCACAATCTTCAAGAATATGTATACTTATACGGCTTCTGTAACGACTGAGAAATAACGATGAACAAAATGTAGTGGACATATATTTTTATTTACAGTCGTTCTTTTGCCATTAACTCCCCGATTATAGTGAAGTAATGCATTAATTTCAAATAACTATTTCACATCCGCTCGGTTTGGTGATTTTCGTGAGTCATCTATTACATAAACGTGAGCAGAATGAAAACCTAATGATACATGTACCATGAAATGCATACAATATGAGGACTCGTTAGGTTCTATAATACAGTTCAGGAAATTCCATTTGGTCTTTGCAGACAATCGCTTCTGCCCTTAGAATAAGTACAATAGTCCATGGTAAGAAAGTTACGTAATCATCCTTTCTTCAGAGCCGAAAGGGTGAATAAAGAATTGAGTGTTTTGTTATGTTAATACCCCCGTTCCGATCGGAGCTGCGTATTAACAGTGTGGAGCCTTATATGGCCTGAGTAAGGCATTGGCGGATGATTAATTACAGTTTCAAGAATGTGGATATTGTCAAGAAATCACAATAACGCACTGGTTTACAACCGTATTCATACGTCATGCATCTACACATTGTTGTTTTTTATCCATTTTCTCGAGCTACTTCTGACCTTATTAACGGATAAACTGGAAAATGCAGTCAATTCTGCCATCGAGTTTCCAGCCTCTATCTTCAATTTTCTTTCCTACATCTTTGGTAGATACATCATGCATACAAAATAATGTATAACGATTAGCTAGGGCTTCAATGTAGATAGGAGTAGCATTATGAAAGAGAAATGCCCCGGAATAAAATGTCAGTCCGCAGTATAAAATACACCGTGACACCACAGTTTGCGTGTCTAGTTTGTTCATTTAATTAGCATTCATAAGGGAACTAATTAGGCTCAGACTTATGAAGCCATTTATAATGAACATCGTTGTTATTTTTGTTTCCAACTTTCCCGTACAATTTCTTACATCTTTGATAGATACATGCAATGTTATAACGACACGTTTTAAAGTGTAGTAATTCGCATTAAACTCAAGAAAAAAGTCATTGAAGAAAATGTCAGTGCGAAGTATGAAATACACGCCACAGTTTACGTGTCTAGTTTGTACATTCAATTAGCATTCACAAGGAACCTAATCAGCTTCAGACTTTCGGAGCCAGTTATCTTGAATATCGCAGTATATGCATAATGTATACGAAGTGAAGACAATGAAATATAATATGAGACCTATATCCATTGCTCATATACGTTACGTATTTAATAGGCTAACTAGTTGACACATCATCTATTAGGAATATATAGGCCCGGAGTTGATGTACAAGATTAATAAAGAATTATGCATAGGCCGTTTCGACTTCGATTGAATATTTCAATGCTTGTCTCAGCAAATCGTAAATATCGATATTTACGTACAGACATTTCAAAGCAAAATAATTGTAATTGCTAACAGAGCATAATTGTTTGATTATTTGTTTACCTGACTGCTAAGAAAGCATGTACAGTCAATCCTGTCTACAGCGACCGCCCAAGGGAAACACAAAAATTGGTCTTTGTAGAAAGGTGGTCTTTGTAAACTGGTACTTTTGTACATGTTTCAATGAGAAACCATTTTCAAGGGAAACAAAAAATGTGGTCTTTGTAGACAGGTGGTCACTAAAGCAGGTTTGACAGTATATGCTTGTAAGTGAGCAACCAGGGGACCGACGGCTTAAATTCCTCTCTGATGGACTTGGTGATTGGAATTAATGCTATACCAAAGGGCGCGAGCGCATTGATTTGGTTTCGAACTCGGGACCTCTCGGTAACGAGACCACTGCTCTACCACTGAGCAATCGCGCCTCCTCATTGTCAAATTATCAAAACCTATCATTTACCGTCGAGTGCCATTATGAAATTAAGTTATCATAACCCGATTACACCAAAACTCGACTACAGACCGATCAACATGATTACATTACCCTAAAATAGACAAGATTTTATTGGTGGTCAGTCTGTTTTGAATTGGTCTGACGATGTGACTGGGTATCAACATGCCCCTGTAATTATATGATATTATCGATAAAATGTTACAAAATCAATATTTCTCTTCTGTTTTCTTCTAGTTCCAACATGTGATAATTTCAACGGAGGATGCAGTGATATATGTACGCCCCTGTCCGTGTCGGGCGGGGTAATATGCTCTTGTACAGACAACAGGACGATAGCAAATAATGACAGAGTCTGTGTCCGTAAGTATAAACCTTTCTTACTATCATAATAGATAATTATGTAGGTTGAAATAGAAGAGGAAAATGGAAATACATCATTCTCAATTTTAACCCCCCCCCCCCAAAAAAAAAAAAAGAGAGAGAAATATATCAATCGTTATGTTGAACAGGATGTTGTCTTTTATAGAGAAAAGGCAATTCTGAAAATGTTGACATAAAATCCAACTTAATTTTGCCAGTGAAGAATCCAAGATTATTTATCCGGGCTGCAAAAGTGGAAAAGTACCAAAAGGAATTTTAAAAAAGGGTTATCACATTTTATGAAAGGACAGATTTATGTCTACAACATACACATTTTTGCTTCTTAACATTATGGCGTACTTTGACCGACTCTGTCCAATATTTATTTGTTTTTAATACTATTTATACGGTACCTTCCCCCCTCAACCCCCGCCCCCACACACACACACACGCACACACTGTGCTAAGTATATGAAATAATGCTTTAAGAATTAAAAACATGCAAATATCTAATGTGTCATCCACCTTGGCACATATAAATAGCACTTATTTTTTAATTAAAATTGATTATTTTTAAGAAAAAAAAAATATTCTATGATTGCAGCACCAGATTCCACAGTTTGCAATGGAGAGACACAGTTTACATGTGCCAATGGTGAGAAGTGTATATCGCTCCTTCAGGCGTGTGACATATCAGCAGACTGCCCTGACGCTTCCGATGAGGGCACTAATTACTGCTGTAAGTATGAAGATGTTTAGAGGTATTCATACAATTTGTAAATGTTAAGTCTTGGTGCTGTGCTTGTCCACTTGTGTGAATACCGACCAATCACCTAATGCCAGTATTTGGATTATTAAGTCTTGAAAACTTAATCAGTCATACGTAACGGGTCTACTCTGATATAACTATTTTGGGGGATTGTCCCTAAGCAATATATTGGTTTACTAATATATTTAAATTCTCTGCATACTTTTTAAACAAAGAGTGTTCTTGGTAACCTGTAAGCCTGTCCGATGCTTGCCCGACTTAGCAACAAGTAATGTAAGCAGATTGGATTCCAATTAATAACAGGTATTAATGGCGTACTCGTCACCAAGTCCCCAGGAAAGGACCATGCATAACTTTGCATAGGCCTATGTCAGTACTGTAAAGCCTCGTTATAGTTTTTATTATGATGGCCTAGAGGGCAATATGGTTCACATTTCTATGTCTTATAACATGGAGCTCAGTGAATACGCAAATCATTTGTTGCTACTTCATCTACACGTTGTTAATACACGTTGTTAATGCCGTTGTAAACCGTGGCATTTCTATTTTTTAAAAGCCGAGAGAGGGATAGACTAGAGAGGAAGAAAAGACGAATAAGAGAAGTGAGGGAGGGGGGGGGGAAGAAAGAAAAAGGAAAATGATTGTGAGATGATAATGGTAATGATATCCCCCTCCCCCAAACCTTAACCAATCGTTCCCTTTGCTTCCTCGTGTTTCATCATAAGACCCATGCCCCCAATGGTAACTAGTACCCCCACCTCTTCACAGTATCTTATGTGTCTTACATGTACATGGAATGCAACCATCTCTTTTCTTTTTTACAGACGACCACAAGTGCGGTGTAGATCAGTTCACATGTGCCAACGGACGGTGCATCTTTTCCCAGTTCAAATGTGATTTCTACGACGATTGCCTTGATAACAGTGACGAAGATCAGGCAATATGTGGTAGGTCTCTTTCTTGTAGTAATGTTTGAGACTTTACGTGTGGAAATGAATGAATGAATAAATAAATAAATGAATGAATAAAAAGTTAATTACATAAATGAATAAACAGATACATAAATAAATGAATAGATTAATGAACGAACGAAGGAATGAATGAATGAATAAATAAATAGATAAATAAAGGAACAAATAATGTAATTTGTGTGTACTTGAGAACGAACAAAAATAACCATTGCTTGCCTTTCGCTTGGGTTTTATACGCCATACGATTGTTTTTCCTACTACCTCATGTAAAAGGACATCATTAACCTATCAGAGATGATACGCCTACTTGTTTAATGTGGTTCCTAATTTATTTGAATGTACGTAAATATCTTTCAATTTCCCTTTCAGCATTTGTTACATGTGCCCCAGGAGACTTTGCTTGTGCAAACGGCTTCTGCATATCCAACACGACAGTGTGTAACGGTTTTGATGAGTGTCTAGACGGACAGGCTAGTGATGAACTCGGTTGCCGTAAGTTCCCCCTCCCCTTCACCCCCTCACCTTCACCCCCTTCACCCCTCCCCTCCCCTTCACCCCCCCCTCTCCTTCACCCCTCCCCCTCTCCTTCACCCCTCCCCTTCACCTCCTTTACGTCACCCCTCCCTCCAACTCCGCACAACCCCTGCACTAGCTGACACAGTGTCAACATTTTGTTTAAGGCCAACCATTTTATTGGCGACGAATATTCATAATGAGAATGTTAACAAATTTGCACGCATTCCCCTTCTCAACGTACGCTAGTAAAAGGGGCTTTTCTTAAACTAAACTTTTCTTAAGGGGCTCTTAAACAAGCTTTGAAGGAATTGGCAGTGATACTGGACAAATTTGATTTATGTGCTGTTTTAATATACAATAAAGCTTTGCATATAATATTACATATTTGGTTCTATCATGCCACATTTTCCATAGAGTCAAATAGAAAAATAGCTTGGTCTTATAGAAGCAGTATTCATCCGCCATTTATTCACCCGTCTCTCGTTTTCCCCTATTTCTTCTCTACACTTCCACAGCGGAGAGATCGTGTCCACCAGGAACCGTTCAGTGTGAGACCAGTAATATCTGTATTTCACCCCAGTGGGTATGCGACGGCTCTAACGACTGTGGCGACAACTCAGACGAAGCCAACATTTTTTGCGGTAAGTAGGGCGTTTGGGGATATATTATATATGTACCTGTACAATTATGTGGAGCATCCAGGAAAAAACGTCCCATTTAAGGACCTTTCCAATTCCGAAATGACAACCCCCCCCAAAAAAAAAAACAACAACAACAACACTCCACATTCTCAATTTTCTTTGTGGCCGACAGTAGACTGCTGGGTTTAACCATGGTGTCGGTTTTAAATCTTGAATTATGAGCATTATCTAGAAGGGAAGTGGCAAATATACTGCGCCCCCATCCCCATTTTGAAAGAGAAAACAAATGAGAGAAAGGTATAAAAAGAAAGGAATAAGGGACATGCAGTGTGAAGAGAAGATGATACATGTCTTTCCCACCACCACGCCACACCTATGTCCTCTTGTATTTCATCCGCCTAATATTTGCGACCCCCTATGACGTCATGCAATGCCTACGTCACTCTTGAAGGCTATTCTCTAAGTTAACTTTTGTTAATTTTTGTTTTGTTTTGTTTTGCAGGGGCCAGAACATGCGCCCCAGACGATTACTTGTGCCAAAGCGGTAAATGCATCCCAGGATCTTGGTTCTGCGATGGAGAGCCCGATTGTCCTGATCGTGACGACGAAGTCGAAGACATCTGCAGTAAGAATATAAAGCAGAGTCCTCTTGATAAAGGGGCAGATACACGATTTGTCAATAGTTGCATAATTCAAAAAAATGTGACGTGCGAGAGAGAGAGAGAGAGAGAGAGAGAGAAAAAGAAAGAGAGGGGCGAGAGTGAGGAGAGGAAGAGGGGGTAAGAGAATTATTGCACATTCATGTGACTCTTGGGTCTAGGATTTGTACGGCCGGCAGCGAAAACAAATTGGCCAATTTTTATTGGGTGTTAAGAGGGGGCACAAGCTGTTCGTTCCCTTCCCTCTGAACCCGCCAGTGCATCTCGATGTTTGATAATTTCTCTTCTCTCACTGAAAGTTAATGCTAGTTGTAATGATAGTGCTTATGATAATGATGTGAATAAGTATATCCAAGAGATGAATGTTGATAGTGATGATGGTGGCATGATGATTGCGATATTTGCTGGTGGTCGTTCGTAGAGATGGTGTTCTTGATGGTGACACTGTTACTAATGGTAGAATCCTGGATTAAAGCCATGTGTCAGTGATTTAATGCCTTTTCATGATAAATTCCATTTCATTTCATCCTTTTCTTCCCTCCAGCCTCTCCCAACTTCACGTGTCATTCCGGTCTCTTTACCTGTGACGATGGGACCTGCATCACCGAACAGTGGGAATGTGATGGTATCCCAGAATGCCCCGATAAATCCGATGAATACCGTGCATGCCGTAAGAACTCTAAACTTGTCTTGGTACTAGTTATAGTGACCGGAAATGGTTTCAACACGATAGCCTTCAAAAGATTATCTTATGGAATTCGTAATACCTTTGTAAATCACATTTTTGAAATATGCGGACATTACTATGCCATTTTACATAATCTAAGCATCAATTCATTAAAACACAATAGCCTTCAAAAGATTATCCTATGGAATTTGGAAACCTTTGTTAATCG
Source organism: Strongylocentrotus droebachiensis (assembly GCA_035222895.1). Classification (NCBI taxonomy): domain Eukaryota; kingdom Metazoa; phylum Echinodermata; class Echinoidea; order Camarodonta; family Strongylocentrotidae; genus Strongylocentrotus; species Strongylocentrotus droebachiensis. Next base: position 194,624 of record JAVYIG010002531.1, on the reverse strand, counting down.
CAGTTTGAAATGTGCTGACATTACAATGACATTTTCAAGAATCTGAGCACGTTTCCATTAAAATAACTACTTCCTAAAAATCATCCTACCGGAATTTTAATAGCCTTGTGCGTCATTCATTGGAATGTGAAACCATGACAATGAAGTATTACGTAATCAGAACATGGTTCCTATGGACTTGCAAGAGGGTATAAAAATTGTCCAGTGTTGATTCCTGGAAAGTCCTTGGCCCGAATTCACAAAGGAGGTTTGTAGACAAACCTAGGTTTATGTGCGTCATATGACGTGTTTTGAAGCGTTTCAGGCCAAGGTTTGTCTGAACCTTGGCCTGAAACGCATCGAAACGCGTCATATAACGCACATAAACCTAGGTTTGTCTACAAACCTCCTTTGTGAATTCGGGCCATTGTGTTCGTGGTTTTGCTCTGCAATGTTCAAGGCTCCATTCCGTTACATATATACAAAATGTCAGCTTTAAATATTACTTCTGTTAAAGATATAAATTCAAATAAGATAATGTAATTATTAATAAAAGAATAATAAATGATTTGTGAATAGATCACTCGAAGTCCTTTCGCAATAGTGAATTAAGGCCTTTGACATTTCAAATTGATGAATATAGTAGACTAATGATATCATGATTGATATATGTTATAACTCGAAATTGGCGGAATTCGTTCAATTCTTCCTGTTTATTGCGGAATGTCCAACGAAATTGAAGTCAATTTGTGGTAGCAATTCAATTCATTCTATTCAACTGTAAGAGAGTATATACCATTTTTGTAATAATCCATGCCATGTGGATGAATTACCAGACACATGAAAAAACTAAACTTGCTCAAATCAATATTGCTTTTAACTACGAAAACATTCTTTTTGATTCTGAATAGCGGAATATGTTTGCCCTGAGAATTTCTACAAATGTGACCAGAAGAAGCATCTCAAGAACCGGTGCATCCCCGTATCAGCTGTATGTGACGGAGAGGTTGACTGTGCCATGGGAGACGATGAATTCCAGAACTGCAGTAAGTACACTGGTTTGATGTAAATGGTTACAGCAGGGGCACTGATCTTCGCTACGCCACTGGTCCTTTTTTTGGGTGGGGAGGGGGCGGGTAATTTTGTACAAAATCAAACGAAGTGAATAACCGCGAAAAGGTTTTCTCAAATAGTCATCTTATACAACTTGGTGAATATGCCGTTGATGTGGAGAAACACCAACGAGTACTTTTTTCAGAGATATTTCCTAGAAATTGAACTTATTGGCCCCCGGAATTTTTAAAGAAAAGTGACAATGATGAGATGAAAACAATGCAAGTTATATTTTCAACATATGGAATACTAGTACTACGGTGGTCTAACCTCCTTTGTTAAACTCTACGCTACAAGCAAACTTCTGCTGTAATGATAACCATTGTCGATTTCCTCTTTCTTTCTTTCTTTTTTCTCCCCAGCTGTGCGCACTTGTGAGCCGGAGGAGTTTGCTTGTCGAAATGGTCTTTGCATCAGGGATGTTTTTCTATGTGACCATGAGAACGACTGCGGAGACCAGTCAGATGAGGGATCAGAATGCAGTGAGTTGATTTGATGTATCATGTGACAATATTGATAAACATTAGCTTTTAATAAATGTAAGATTTTATACTTTATAATCAAAAGCGATTGATGCGCTTCGAGATGGGGACTTGGCAGCTCAAGTCCCCCCCCCCCCCTCGTCCCACACACACTGACAACAAAATCTTCAAACCCCATTAATTATTTTCTAGATTTTAAACTAATTTAAGCGAGGCACATGTACAAAATTAATGCAAGAACCCAAGCCTTCTTTTCCCCGAAAAAAATAATGATAATGATGATATGTATTATCAATAAAACAATAAATGATCTTCTAGAAGTGCGCATGTTTTTCATTACCTTTTTGTTTAAATTATCTGCACCTTCTGGAATTGACACTTCGGCTGCTGAATTAAATCTGCTATTGGAAAATCCTTTAGAGAAGCCAGTCCCTTCCTTCAAAAATCAAATAAACAAAAGTATCGGTGAAGAAAAAAAAGTAAACATTGCACACAAATGTATGACTGTGACGTCTGTTTTCTACGAATCCAATCTAACTCAACCCTGGATCTAAGATCAGTTGGAAAACTTAGACCTCAGACAAACATCCTATTGAAGAAGAATTTAAACCCTGTATACAGTTTGAATATAAGTAGAATACCGTCTTGAAGGTTTAAACGATGATCATTTGTTTCCATCTTTACATGGGGTAGCGTAATTTCAGTAAGAGAAACGAAACTGGAAGTAACCCTTAATATCTTTGACTCTGCAGATTACACTCGATGTGACCCAGATGATGAATTCACGTGTAACAATGGTCGGTGTGTCATGGCGTCGTGGAGATGTGACGGACAGAATGACTGCAGGGATAACTCAGATGAAACAGGGTGTGGTAAGTATTCTAACAGATGGTAAAATATTGTAGTGGGGCATCGTGGTATAGTGGTTCGTTTACTTGACGCTTAATTAAAAAGGTTGGGGTTTCGAATCTCTTTCCGGTGCATAATGTCCTTCGCTAAAGTATTTTATTGACACTTGTAGGCAGGGTGTGAATTGAATTTTATGTGGATAGGTCACGGTTCTCTGTCTAAAATTAAGGCTAAATAAAATGACGTATTTGAGTAAATGATTTCGTAAAAGATTTACGAATCTAAGAAGAATCTGTGTTTTCTCGTCTTCAGTAGATGTAAAGTTACTTAAGACAACGGTTGATAATACTAGTCTAACGCAAAGTTTTCTTTCAATTACAAATAAATCCAAAATGAATATTTCCGTTTATCTCTATCCATCTATTTCTGTATCTCTCTATATAATGTATATCTATATCACTCTTTCTCATTTGTAAAAGTAGCTTGAATTTGTCCTTTAACCATTGGTCCATTTCAGTTGTACTATCAAAGTAACTAACAAAACTCATAAACATCAAATATCGTTACCAGATACTTCTAAGGTAGCGTCCATAAATCTGATTACGTTACAGAGAAAATGAACAATAGTTATTGATGATATTCGTTTTTTTCGATGAAATATTTTATTCAATCATTCAAAAATGAACAAGATAAGATAAGATAAGATAAGATTTTATTCGTCTTTCTGTCAAATGACATACAGAGCATAACATTGGATCATAACACATTTACAAAGCAAAATAACAAATTATGATAATGATAAAAAACATAGCTAACTAAAAGAAAGACGAGGAGACCCTGGTAAAAGCAGAGCTTGTAATTATTAGGGTCCCCTCTGAGCCGGATAAAACATGATGAATAGATATTTGTGACTACCTAAGAATACAATAGGGAAAAGGGGGTATAACAAAACAAGAAGTGTACACACACACAACAACAACAACAAAAAGAGAGACTAGACTAGACAAGACGGGAGAAAAGAGAAAATATGAGAAATAATAGAAGAATACAGCACATCGACAATAGGCACAGCACACAACGGGCACAAGACAACAGGGGGAGGGAATAAGAGGTTGACAATCTGAAAATATTCAGTTAGACACATATTAATATCAAGAAGAAAATTTACATTTATAGTAATACATAATATATCTTGGCACCATAATAACTACAAAAATGAACTACTCTATGAGTCACAGTATTTATCGAGAAGATAAACCTTAAGTTTACACTTAAATGAAGATAGAATAACAGATTGCTTAACGCTAGAGCCTAGAGAGTTCCAAAATTTAGGTCCAGTAAAAACCAAAGTATTACAAGTTAACTTTGTCCTTACTTGGGGTAAGTGAAACGCAGAGGCATTTCGTGTAGCATGGTCATGAACTTGACTATTTTTCTTAAAAATGCTGACTAGAGCCTGTGGAAGGACACCAGAATCGAAGTTGTACATTAAAGAACCCAGTTGAAGGTGATAAATATCTTGCACCTTTAAAATTCTATGCGTATAAAAAAGCGGATTAGTGTGCGTACGAAAGCTAACGTTACAAATAATTCTTAAGACCCTCTTTTGTATCAAATATAACTTTTCAAGGTTAGTTTTAAGAGAGTTACCCCAAGCAAGAACACCATAATTAAGATAGGGGAGGATTAATGTTGAGTACATTAATAGAAGGATGCCTTTAGGTAAAATTGATTTCAATTTATGAATTACGCCACTGTTTCTTGACAATGTCTTATAGAGATGATTTACATGAATTTTCCAACTCATTTGCTCATCAATGTGCAAACCAAGGAATTTTGTTGATGATACCCTATCTATCAATACATTATTAAATGATACATCTCCTGGAAGCACCTTGATTGTATTACTAAAAAACATATAATTTGTCTTTTGCAGATTTAAAGACAATTTATTTGCTTGAATCCACAAAGTAACTTTACTTAGTTCGAAATTAACCGTTTCTAACAGAGTTTGTGAATTTTTGTGTGAATAGTACAAGCTGGAATCATCAGCAAATAAAATGAATGACAAAATATCAGATGAGAAATGAAAGTCATTAATATATACAATAAACAAGAGCGGACCAAGGAGAGATCCCTGAGGAACGCCGCATGTGACATTCTGTAACCCTGAATCAAAACCGTTTAAAGAAACAAATTGTTTCCTGTCAGCTAAGTAGCTCTTAAACCAGTCCAGAGCTGTGCCCCTGACACCATAATGCGATAATTTCCCTAGCAAAATTTCATGATCTATAGTATCAAATGCCTTGGAATAATCAAGAAATATACCGACTGTGTGCATCTTTTTGTCTATTGCTTGTGAAATCTTATCTATAAAGTGCAGCAAGGCATGAGAGGTAGTATGTTTCTCTCGGAACCCAAACTGAAAATTTGAGAATATTTTACTTTTGTTGAAAAATTCTAAAGTTCTAACATAAATCACTTTCTCAAGGATCTTTGAGAAGGAGGTTAGAAGTGAAATAGGACGGTAATTTGAAAAAGATTGAGGATCACCCTTTTTAAAAACGGGTACGACTTTTGCAATTTTCATGTTTTCGGGGACTATTCCATTTAACATTGATGAATTAAAAACATGAATAAGGGGTTGAATAATCGCTAAGATAACCTGTTTAATTATGTCATTATTGACACCATCGTAACCAGGACTTTTCCCAGCCTTAAGCGAATTCACAATAGTAAGCAACTCTTCCCTAACTAATGGGAAAAGGAATAAGCTTTTCTTGTTAGATTCTTTCAGGAAATCGTTAAAAGATTTTTGACAGGAAGGGACCGCCCGTGACAGATTAGGACCAATACTGCAAAAATAATCATTGAATTTTTCCACAATAATATTCTTATCTTCCACTAAACGACCATCAATTTCAATATTCTTTACATCAGAATTTTTTTTCTTTGAGACCCCCAAAATTCGAATCCGTCGATAAAAGCAAACAATATTATTATTCTTGTGTTCTCCGTCCTCGTACAGGTGATGGACAATCTACGTGTGCAGCAGGAGAATACATGTGTGGGGATGGGGAGTGCATCCTGCAAGAACTAGTTTGTAATAACGAAGTCGATTGCATGGACGGTTTGGATGAATACCGCTGCGGTAAGTTGAAAACCCACCAAGCTGAAATCTGCCTTGAAGAAAAAAAACGCCATTATTTTCTGAAGGTTTAGATTTTCTAATTACCCCACCATTTCAAAAGTGTATAAAAAGACTAAAATTAGGCAATTGCGAATTGTTCACTTTATGAAATGTAGCTTTTAAGAATTGTCTTGTTTATGAAGCATGAAGCAAGATATACTGGAGCTCTGAACTGTCGATTTTTGGAGAAATAATGCTGCCCATCAGCTGACATATGTATGGATATAATTGTATAGGTCCTTGATTAGTAGAACGAATATTTAAAAACGTATACATTTTTTAAAATCAGTTTACCACATGTTTCTTTTGGTCGTGTAACTTCCTGCATTGTTTTATTGAAAGAAAGAAAGAAAATCAAATGACACATAATATAATCAGATCCCAGTTTCTTCAAGTCTAGATGTTTAGAACATTATCGGTGAAAGCGATACGGAGGGTTTTTATTCTTGAAACTCACAACAAACTAATATGTACTATGAGGTAACGATGTCCGAAACTTTGAGATTTTATCATAACTATGTACAAACTGAATCCGTGATGCTTAACTAAAATTATACCCAGCCATGCTTATGAGACCTACCCCGAACACCAACAGACCGCAGTAAAATACATCACCCCCACGTTATGGTTTTCCGATTTAAAAGGAGTATGCCAGGGCGACTGAGGTATATTTAAGGGGCTTAGTTAAAATCTGTGTTTATTCTCTTTTTATACTGACAGGTGTGAACGAGTGTGAGAACAACGCCACAGGGTGCCAACATGATTGTGTGAACACGGCAAACAGCTACTACTGTACCTGTGACATTGGCTTCCGGTTAAACCCTGATAGAAGGACTTGTGCCGGTAAGTATGCGTGTGTGAATGCGAATATTGCAGTTTAGTGAGACCTTATGGCTAGTTACAGTCACCGTTTAATATTTTGGGCTATGACATATAAGTTTATCCGAATTCTCGGTCATTTACATAATTGTTGAGCACTAACTGAATATCGACAGGAAAATATTTACTTTAATTCAGAATGTTTGCATGATAATAATACAAATACGTTTTGAATGCCGTTCGTGTGCCAACCGAATATCCACATGTCTTGAATATGACAAAGGAAGTCATTTTTTCCCAGACACACTAATAGATAAACCATTTGCTTCAAACTTTTTTTTTTGTCTTCTGAAATATCTTTTCACACTTCAACCAGGTTCCAATTCACTTGAACATTTTCGCTCTAAGAAAAACAAACGGTATGAAGCAATGTCTTTTACAAATTAGGGGGGGATCTCATATCACAATATACAACTATGCTCAAAAAGGAAAGACAGTGGATTGATTTTATCTAGATGACCTCTTTATAATATAATGAACATTTATTTTGTTAATTTTGGTATTTTAGAAATTGACGAGTGTTCGGATATGCCAGAGCTCTGTAGTCAGGTTTGTGAGAACACAGTCGGATCCTACCTCTGCAAGTGTGTTGACGGCTATACACTTGAGACTGATGGAAAATCGTGTAAACACAACTCAGGTAAGCATCAAACTAACCCCGTTTACACGAGGGAACTATACTGCGTTTCTTACAATTCAGCTATACGATGTTTGTACGATACCTCTAGAGCTATACGATGTTTGTACGACACCTCAAGAGCTATACGATATTTCGTACTGGATAATTCTATAGCTATATGACGTGACTTTTCGAAAAGTTTACGTACGAAAACTGCTAAAACGGTACAATATTTCAATTTCTCTCGCCCTTACGTCGTTGGAAACGTCATAATTATGACGAAACATCGTTATAGCGAAAAAGTAGTTTCGGAATCGTTTCGAAAGAGAAGTCTATCAAAATTCATGGTCGTCTCGTCGTATTGCTGTCTTCTTGAACTAAAAATCTAATTTGTCGTGAATAAAATATGCCCCTTCTCCCACCCTAGATACACCACTGCTTTCAAAAAAAATTATTTCAGACTGCTTGAATGTGTTTCTTTGTCTTCCTACGGGTCAAATGAAATCAGTCTTGCAATTTATAAAGTGTATGATGAAGTCACTTGTATACCATTTCGTCATCTTTCCTTTCTATTTGTCACCATAGGAATTGACCCTCTGATAATCTTCAGCAACTCTTACTACGTTCGATCGCTCTCGCTCGATGGGCGTGAGTACAATCTCATCGCAGACGACTTCCAAGGCGCCGTAGCTCTCGACTTCGACTACAGAGAAGGTCGTCTCTTCGTCCTGGACGTCTTCCGGGCGCACATCGTACGTATGTGGATGAACGGAACGAATCGTGAGGTCATCATTGACGACTTCGTGAACGGTGGAGAGGGGATGTCCGTGGATTGGGTTGGAAGGTATGTGGCGAAGTGTATGGATCTTATCGTTGATGGGGTAAGGGTATCTTTTGAGTAGCACTGGTCTTTTGATAGAGTACGAGAAAACAAGGCCATCAAGGGAGGGGAAGTTGTGAAAGGAGGGTCGTATCATTTTATTTACTCCCTTCTCCCCTTCTCACACTTTCTCTATCCTTTTCCTTGTTCATGTATTATAGTTTTTCGTCATTCGCCTTGAGGGACGTCCTCATTTAATTCCTATTCCGTTGGTGTTTCACAAGATCTTATACCTGTATTTTGATAGTGCTGTATTGGGGAAGTGTAAAAGCGATGGGTGAGGAAGCGAAAATGGCGTATTAATGAAACAAAAGTTTATTATAATCTTTCAATTCATGAAGTCTTAGACTATTAAACTATGTAAAATCAAGTTACTGAATGTGAACGCATTATCTTCGTATAACAGGAAGCTGTACTGGGTTGACAGTGTGAACGACGTGATGGAGGTAGCTGAGCTGGATGGGAGTCAGAGGAAAACCCTGGTCTACACCGGTATGGACCAACCGAGGGCTGTGGTGGTCAACCCTAAATATGGGTGAGACAATCTTGTTCTTATTCCGAATTCTGTGATTGGAGTTAAAGAGTGTTTCATTCTTGTGTAGGACATGTGGAGAGTTATCACAGTGCAGGTGGATTTCGGAGCAAGCCAAAAAACCAAACACCACACTTGTCCGCTTCTGAGACAATATCCTTCGTCTTGGGTTTTGGAATGACACTTTTTAAAAGAGGAGGGGAAATCAGCTTTAACGCTGAGATTTTTGCTGGAATAATCTTTTCGCCTTTTCAAGCAATAATTTATGCGCATCTCAAACATTTTTCATTTTCAGTTAAAAGAGTATTATTATTTGGCGCATTCTTATTTCATTTCATTTCATTTCATTTCATTTCATTTCATTTCTCCTTTGAAGAAAAAAAGGATAAATAATTTTAAAAAAATTATAATAAAAAAAAAAAATCTATACTCAGCATTTCCTTTTTTGAAACGTGAATACATTTCCAATGCCATAACATGCTGTCTGGATTCTCTGTCTGTATTCACAGATACGTCTACTGGACCGACTGGGGTCTTGATGCCCATATTGGACGTGTGGGCATGGATGGTACGGATAAGACCCGTATCCATGACAACAAGATGGTCTTCCCCAACGGTCTGACCATAGACTACGCTGCAGAGAGATTGTATTGGTGCGATGCTCATCTGAACCATATAGGGTGAGTGTAGAAGGAAGTAATTCATTATTTTGTAGCTATCAATGTGCCATAAAAACTGCAGAGGTGAAAGATTTTATGAAAATGAATGCATATAAGCTATGACCAATTCTACTACATCTCATGCTTACGATAAAATATATTCGACATGTATGGATACATGTTTGGAGTGACAATGTCAGGTGCCACCGAAAAGGCCAGGTGCAGAAAAATATCATCCATTCGACTTCTTTTAGATGAAAAGATAATAAGATAATTTCCTAGATCTTATTTTCAACCCTTCTTTTCCAATGGATATCGTCTTTGTTTTATTCTCGATTGAGTAAATTAGTTATAAATGTACAATTTGATGTGACATCTTGCCTCCTCTTCCAAAGAAAATCGGTGAAGCCGATGGATTGTCGTAATTTTTTTAGAGAACATTGATGAGGAATGTCTCGTCTATTTTTTCAAACTTTTAATCGGCCGTAGTCATGTCCTAACACAAAACACTAATCTGTCACGGTTTTTCTTTCTTCGCGGATCCTAGATTTTCTAATCTGGACGGCACAAACCTTCACCTCGTGATACCACGTGGCACACCGCTGGCGCACCCGTTTGCTCTCTCCATATTTGAGAACTACGTTTACATGACGGACTGGAACCACAGGACCGTTCATCGGTTGAACAAGCTGACGGGTCGAAACGGAATGGATTACTTGGAGACCCTTCAGCTTCCCATGGACATACACATCTACCATCCACTTCGACAGGATCAAAGTATGGCTCTTTTCATGACCAATCAAATTCTTTACTCACAAATGTTTTATTAACATTTTATAAGAACTTGTCCTGTTTTATCGGAACTCTTTCTTTAGTTCTTGATAGGATTATAATGTTGGTCTTTATGTAAGAACCTTTCCCGTACTTTGAAATGATTCATGTTACAATGATATCTCATGAGTCATGACCAAAGCGCTAAAGACGTTTAAGGGCTTAGATAGGACAGGACCACGTCATTTTTTTCTTCTTCAAATAAAGTCTTTATTCACACTGTTCACACTTGTCTCCCTATCAGCTCTCGTTAACCCCTGCGGAAACAACAACGGGGGCTGTTCACACATGTGCCTGATTGCCCCTGGAGGGCAGACCTTCACGTGTGCTTGTCCGGACAGCTTTGTGCTTGACCGGGACCGTGTCACCTGTCTGGTGGACTGCTCTTCCAACCAGTTCGCGTGCGCAAACCAGGAGAAATGCATCCCGTTGTCATGGCGATGTGATACGGAGGCAGATTGCACCGATGGGTCTGACGAGCCAATGGATTGTCGTAAGTTGTATAGAAAGAGAGGAAAAATATAACAGCAGTCAAGTGATGCCTGCATGAAAATGAAAGTTATCATCAATTCAACATGCACTATAGGTCCTTTTTAAGCAACAACACTAGAAAAGGGTTATGCTGCTCGATTAAGGGTATTTCTAAATATAATTTTCTCTTTGAGAGATGAAAATCAAACATGATGATTTTCGATATGATTTTCCGTGTCCACAAAGTGGAGATAAGAGATGAATTACTGCTTTGCATATTTTCTGCCTTTCTGTCTTTGTTGCTGATTATTGTTACGCTTTCTTCGATTATAATTCTCTCTCTCCCTCTCTTCTCTCCTCTCTATGTTGTAATTGTTCTTACGTCTCTAATCTATCTAGAAAATCTACCTAGATAGCATCATTTAACCTTCTCCTTTTCCCCTTTCGTCACAGCGACACGATACTGTCCCGACAGGACCTTCCAGTGCGACGATACGGCCTGTGTTTCCTCTACCGAACTCTGCAATGGAGAAGCCAATTGTTTGGATGGATCAGACGAAGTACACTGCAGTAAGTATACGCCTATTCAGCTTCGTTAGAAAGAATCCTTACAGGGGCGTATCCACGTTTGTCAGGAAGGATGGGGTGGGGCAGAATTTTCTCCGACCTCTAATTTTTCGGGAATCAAGCGGGCCCTTCGACGATCTTGAAAGAGGAGCGTCTGCATTCTTTTCCCTCGGAGTATAATACATTTGAACTGAACAACTATTCTTTTATATTTTTTTTCTACCACCTCCCCCACCCGTCTATAGTTGTTATTATTCTTTGACATGATGAGGAACTGAGATCATCAAATCTGGATTAGAAACCCAGAAGACACATTCTTCGGGGACATTCGTTTTGGTTTAGGAATAGAGATCAATACTTAACACTATTACCGAATTTCAAACTCCAAACCTTGCCAAACACTGTGCTAGTACCTCCTTTGTTGAACCTCACCTTCACGTATCCTAACACAAAATTGCAGCCCCTTACTTGAAGGTCTGACAAAATAAAGACCGAGGCAAATTCCATCGAAGAAAATGTCGGACCATCAGTCATACAAGCGTAATATGTTACCGTCACGGAATACTTTATTTCTACTACTGTTCTCTTTACGACCACTGTCACAAACGAAGAGAGAGTTTGAATGGAATAAAAGAACTTCTTTCTCTTTTCTCTGTAACTCTTTTTTCCAGATAATACAGCATGTCAGCCATGGGAATTCCGATGCAGGACGGGATCATGTATCAACCATGTTCTTGCTTGTAATGGTGAAGATGACTGTCCTGATGGCTCCGATGAAGTACAGGACGTGTGTGGTTAGTTCACTTAATATATATTTAATAGGAGATAAGTTGTGAATTTGATGAGGAAAGAGATGAGTAATGTTGGCCTGGAGATAAACGCAGAGGTGGGTCAATGAGTGATGAGAATAGTTGTAACTAATGAAAGTTTCAAGTTTTATTTATCTTTCTTTCATAACACACATTACAAATATGACATGAATATAACAAGTGAACAGAATATGGCGTTACAATAGAAAGATGAGGTGACCTTGGTTGAAAGCAAGGCTTGTGGATTTAAGGTCCCTCATGAGTAGCTTATGAGTATGTCCTAAAAGAACAAACTCGTCAGGTAAGAATAATGCGTACATTTAAATGCTTACAAACTAAACAACTGAGAAAATATAAACATAAATAGGTACAATACCCCGGTACAATACAAATCTACTGACCACTAAATAATGGCTATAAACAAGAGAAAACAGGAATATACTACGAGCAACAGGACTGAAACACAGACAAAAACTAAACAAGACAGACAGATGAATAGAAGTGAGAAACGGGAGTAGATTTTTATGCTGACCTATATAGCACATAATTTTCTTAAATATTAATCACAACTATAAAGTAATCGTAATTAATGGTCCATCTTTCAAAGATGATGATGTAGGTGATGTTCAAGTAATGAAATTAAAGGTAAGATCGTCTCACTTGGATATGTTATGGATGAAATATAAAGTTGGACACGCAGTACGGTAGATGGGCTTAGTCTGATCTGTTAAAGAGTCATGTGTATACATTGAACAAATTAAAAACTAAGAAAGCCTGAAGGACAAAAATGAACGCTTTGTGTTTCGCTGGAGAGGGAACCCCTACAGGTTTCAAAGTTGCTAAAATTTGATTGCCATGGGCATGGTTATCTACCACAATTTGAACCCACAAATGTTCATCGTAATGGTCGAACCAAGTATAAAGTAGTTTCTTGATGTGTCAAATTAACACTACCCCATACTTATGTATTGGTATTACAAATTATCTTTCTTAGCTGAAAGAGAATGTTCCGAAGGATATTTCCAGTGTAATACGGGATATTGCATCCCACAAACATGGGTGTGTGATCTGGACAATGATTGCGGAGACGCAAGCGATGAACCTCTACGAGAGTGTCGTAAGTTGGTCTTTAATTTTTCATTATTACTTTTATTGATGACGTTGAGAAGTGCAGTGGCAACATAATCATTATAAAAACGTGAACATTTTGTTTGTTTCCATTAACGATTTATTCAGTCATCCTTGAACAACATGACCAAAAGAAAAACAACAGTTTCAAAGAAATACTAAGTACTACGATCATTCAAACGAACAATGACACGCGAGTTGTACACGTTTTCGTTTATCTAGATATACAAACAAATTTTGTGTGCAGTATAATGAAGCCGCATTTTCTTAATCAAAACCCGTTCCTTTTTTATATTTAAAGAGAATATTAACTGTTTTGCATACAAAACTTACCACAAAGAAAACTAAATTGTTCTACGATCTGGGAATCAACAAAAAGGCATTTTTTTTGGGATAAAAAAAAGAAACTATTCGATAAATTGATGCATAACAAGACAATCTCTAGGCAAGTACTTTCAACAGAGAATGAGCAAAATGTAGATAAGTCAACATGAACTTGTATCTTTATTGATTGTTGATTACAGAGTCTCAAACAACCTGCCCTACCGGTTGGTTCTCCTGCGTGTCCAACTACCGTTGTGTCCCGTCCTGGTCTATATGCAATGGCTATGATGATTGTCGTGATAACTCAGACGAAGAACAATGTGGTAAGTAGCATCGTGGTTCAGTGGTTTATTCATAAGACTCGCAATCGAGAGGTCGAGGGTTCGAAACTCTACCACTGATAACTTTGCCGCGATAACTCTGACTCTCAAATGTTCGAATCTCCGCCGGGTGCTTAAGTTAGTATACGGCCTGATATTTTTCAAATATTTTATCAATTCTCTCTCTCTCGACCCGGATTTTAAATGGATGGATGGTAGATTTATTCCCTAAAATGCCAAGTTCATTGGCAACGGCTGATGAAACTTATAACCAGGTGAAAATTTGGAAGTACTGTGTAAGCACATAGGGACTAAACTCACAAGTATCTTATTAATAAGCATAATAATCCCACTATTTCCTCTGACCTCCTTCTGCACATCATACAACCACGTTTCTTCCAGTGTGCTATCATTTAACCATTCCCATCTCTAGAACCACAAATCTATTTCTTGGCCCCGTCTTATAAAGAGTTCTAGTCCTCCCATCAATCGCAAGTTTGCAGTCTCCTATCTCTTATGTACATAGTTGAAATATCAACTCGTTATAAGACATGGCCCTTACCAAGTTTACATTGTTAACATGCAAGAATACCATTTTTTTCTTCAAAGAGTGTTTCACTTGGACATGGAAAATTGAAATGTATGTTCTGACTTCCGAGAACACAATCCCACTTACAGTTATTTGATAAAACATTTCGTGTTTTGTTTATTCTTGTAGAAACTGCCACTTGTGAAGTTGGCGAGTTCCAGTGTACCGATGGAGGTTGCGTCCCTCAACGTTGGGTGTGTGACTTTGACAATGACTGCGGAGACAATTCAGATGAACAAGCTTGTAGTACGTATATATTTAACCTGTAGAGAACCGAATCGTCCAAAGATCTTAATGAATTAGCTTTGCCTCCTGAAATTGGCACCAATAATATTTTTACTTTACTTCTATATTTTGAACACAATAAATGTCATTGAGATGGACTTGTATACAAGTGTAGGAAATTTTACATACATTAAACATACAAGTCCATTACGCGTTGCAATTTGAATATTTATAATTTTTGTTTTTAAATTGAAGAAACTTGTTGGTATCATTATCATTATTGTTAATGTTATTTCATTTATTTCACTGTGATTTACAGCTTTCAGGCAGTGTTCAGAGAGCGAGTTCCGTTGCCTTTCCAACGAGTGCATCCCGACTAGATTTGTCTGTGACTTCGAGGAAGATTGTCCGGGTGGAGAAGATGAGGTTGCTTGTCGTGAGTAGTGCTTCTTTCCTCTCTCTCTCTCTCTCTCTATCTCTCTTCCCCTCTCTCTCTTTATTTCTCTATCTGTCAATCTATTTTCATGTCTTACCCTTCATTTCTCTCAATTCCTCTTACTATTTTTCTTTGTATCTTTCTATCTCTATCTTTACCTTTTCTTCTCTCTTACATTTTCTCTTTCCTACATTTTCTCTTTCCTTTTCTCTTTCTCTTTCCCTTTCCCTTTCCATTTCCCTTTCCCTCTCACTTTTCCTTTCCATTTCCTCAGTTCTCTCCCTCTTGGTTCCATCTCTTAAGATGGTGGCAGCGGTGGGATGTAGGCATCGGCATCGACATACTTAGGTCAAATCAAATCTGTGACGTGTTAAGAGAGGACGATGTTTATATTTCTTTCAGATAATAAGTATATGATAATGTGCAAGAGGCGCACGCTATACAGTAGGGGCAATTGGGAGGTCTATATTGTCATGAACAGAGACAATATAAGGTAATTTGTACCTGTTAAAGGATGTTAAGACTTTCAACGAGTCATTATTACTACATGTATTTTCCTCTTTTTCGGACTGGCATAATTATTTTCCATTAAAATTATGGAGACATGGCAAGTAAATATATTTCGTGTGTACAGCCTGACTGGCGTCACGGCGGTCATCTCTTTTAGGGAAATATTTACACGACTGACTCAACTTTCTAAGAGAGTCCTTATGCGAATTTCCTCACATTTTTTTATTTTTCTATAGCGGAACGAATGTGCTACTTTCCAACACAGTTTCAGTGTGACAGTGGCCACTGTATTGACGACCAGTTTGTGTGCGATGGAACTAGCCAATGCCAAGACTCATCCGATGAAGTCGACTGTCGTAAGTATAGATTCATGAAGGATCAAGGCCCTCTTTGATGAAACTTCTTTTCAATTAAAGTTGCCAAAATTCCATTTCAATATATTCTCAGCCATTCAATTTCAACGATTTCGGTAGCGTATATTCCGCATTATTACCAGTTGTTAATAATAAGTTTTGTGAAACAGGGCCCAGGATCTTGTGATGAATAGAAAGGAGAAAGAAACTCTTGGAAGTCGATAAGCCATCAAACAAAAAAACTTTGCGATTAATGTAATTTAAAAGAAGGGAATGTTTAGAAAGATGGATGGTTAAACAGATGGATGGATCAAATGACAGACATGCGAAAACATCGCTTGAAATCCAGCCACGACCCATTTTGATGATGAGACACGCACACACAAATATTTGCATTACAAAGGAAAGATGAAGTATATAGATAGGTATATCTATAGCAAAATAATGCATGGACCATCTAGTTTGAGATGCAAAAACCGGGGGGATGGACTGCAAATGATTTAGTGACCAGTGTAAGATCATTTCCAGGTGAATCGTTTATATGTCTCATTTCTGATTGCCATACTCTCCTAAATTTCTTTCACCAGCTACCCGACTTCCTCAAGGGTTGTACTGCTACCCCAGCCAATTCACCTGTGATGATACAGTCTGTCTCCCTCTTGATTGGCGATGCGATGGGACAGATGATTGCCCGGACGGCAGCGATGAGACCCTGTCTTTATGCTGTAAGTTAAAGTCCCACTGCACTACTTATATCTACTTGCGCCCTCTGTATAGCAAACAATGCCTAATCGGTGCCTGTTGGTCCCCCATGATCCTCTTTTTCTCATTTTACATGAGATAACCACCTGTCAGTGACCTTGCAAGGAGGTCTAATCCCCCCTGGCTAAACTATTACAGACGGGCTTTAAAGTTTGTCTCTGAGGATTGGAAAGACTAGAAAGTTCTTTAGTTTGCTTACACTTTTCTGGTCCAAACAATCCATCTACTGCATGGTAAATAATTCAGGGTAAACTTTGGTTTTCCTGAAATGTATCTTCAATAAGAAGTCAATATTGGCTCTTATAATGAAATAATTTGGATCTAAGGTTTAAGTCCTACTTTTGATGACTACCACATGTAATAATGAGTTATTTCTCCCTATAAAGACACAAGTGTGTTCTCAATTATCAGAAAATTAAAATTGTACCACTGTATATCCTTGTTCTTGAGAGACAATGAGATGTTCTTTCTGATTTCTTCCCTAGCCTCCATACCGTGCGATCCAGAAGAAAGATGGCGTTGTGACAATGGATTCTGCATACCTCGCAGTGGTCTCTGCGATGGCGTTGACACATGCGGCGATGCCAGTGATGAAAACAACCACGATTTCTGTAAGTATAATATTCTCCGTCTGATACACCTTAGATGCTAACGACTGTGTTGCAACTTGATACAGTCATAGCATCAAAATCCACTCAAAAAGACAAAAGGTAGTCTTTTTAAGCAAGTGTTTTACGTACAGATTAATGAAGTACAGGTTTCAACATTAAACAAAAGGAAAACAAAAGGTACACCTTTTGAGCTAAGCACATTGAAGTTGCTGCTGTAACTTTCATCAGTTTGAAGGTCAATTAAAGTCACTTGCCATTTGTTTGCATTTATATTTGAATCTATAGATATCAGCACAATTGTTTTTATTTTTGAAGACGTAAATTGATTAAAACAGAATCAATAAAGGATAAAAACATGAATCCTGATTACCAATACTCACATTTTAATTTGATGGGATACTTGCCGTGTTGTAAAGTTGGTGCTATTTTTCTCTCGTTTGTCTAGGTGAGGAGGTGAGGCAGTGTACAACAGAGGAGTTTAAGTGTATCAACAAGAACTGCATCCCTCAGGAATACGTGTGTGATCTTGAAGATGATTGTGGAGACCAATCGGATGAATATGGCTGCTGTAAGTAAAGTCTTTTGCATTTTACAAGAATTTTATCATAATTTTGGCTTACCTTGTACGCCACTCTTTTATACGAACATTATAATACCTTGGAAATATACCTTGGAAGTAGGCATTTAAAGTCAAAAACTTATTTGTCTCTCGTTGACATTCGGAGGAAGAATCCATATT
The DNA here is from genome assembly GCA_035222895.1 of Strongylocentrotus droebachiensis. Taxonomy (NCBI): domain Eukaryota; kingdom Metazoa; phylum Echinodermata; class Echinoidea; order Camarodonta; family Strongylocentrotidae; genus Strongylocentrotus; species Strongylocentrotus droebachiensis. Next base: position 176,767 of record JAVYIG010002531.1, on the reverse strand, counting down.
TTGACACATGTTTAGTGGCGCTATACAGCAATTGACAAACATGGGCAAGCGAAGGACTCCTCTGGGTCAAATTGATCTTTTCTTGACGACCAAAATTTCATTAAATTGGATTTAAAGCTGTGTAGTGACGTGCTCTCCACAACTACAGAGGAGAGGTTGTTCCATTCATTGATACATCTCTGTGAAAATGATCCATGTCTAAGCTTCGAGTAGACTTTCTTCTTAGCGATCTTGTATCGATGGAGTATTAGATAACCTTAACATGTTTTATATCGGATATACAACAGGTTGTTGAAATTGCATTTACTCGGAAGTTTTAACGATCGTGTTCATGCTCATTTTATGTTCTTTCAGACGATTCTGGTAGTTGTGCAGAAAACAATGGCGGCTGTCAGGAGCAATGTAATGAGTTGGATATGGGCTATTACTGCTCATGCGCAGATGGACATCAGTTAGCTGAAGATAGAACAGGTTGTGAAGGTAAGAAGAATAGAAAAAAAGATGGAAGGATAAAGGTGGACTGATAGTAGAACTACTTATCCAACCAGATGCTGAATTGATGAATGAATAATGATAGTACGCTTTGAATAAAAGGAATATTAAAGTTTAAAATACTTTTTTAAAATTCTGCAAAATACAGCTCTCTTGGATAAAAATGAATGATATAGCTTGGGCTGGATCTACTTCATGAACCATTTTTAAACCTAACCATCAATAGAAATGTCATTCTAACATACTTTATACAGCATACTAAATCACGAAAAGGTTAATATCAAAAGATCAGAATTTGTAAAAGCATGTGTAAGTAAGTATTATATACCTCACTAAAGAAATCCAGCCATCTGATTGGTCGAAATTGCAGTCATGATTTTAGCCATTCCCGTAAAGAAACGAAAAATGTCAAAACCATTTAATAGTCCAAGAGTAAAATCCCGGCAACATTCCAGTTCCCTGGAAAATAATAAAATCTTGCTGCGATACCCATTGGTTTACGTGTTAAAATGTTCTTTGAGCGAACGCGGACATCATACAGTGCTTTTTGTCCGCGATTTTCAACTGATCTAAAATTTCAGTTATTTTTCGGGCGGTGATAAACCCCTGGTGATAAACAGACAGTTTATCAAATTTTCTGTGATGTTTTAACCAATCTTTACTCGATAAAAGGATAAGGTTTGAATTCTTGGTAGATTTTTGTTTAAATTAGGCATATAAAAGGGATATCGACTGCTTTAATACTCGAGGGCTTAGACAACCCCTGTAAACGTTTTATCACCTGGGGTCCCATGAATTTTGCTCTTTTTTTCATCTTTCTTCTTCTTCTTCTTCTTCTTCTTCTTCACTTCCTCATACTTCTCCTCCTTCCAAGACAGCAAAAAGCGAAATACACTAACTGTATTAACGTAAGATATGCCTAATATTTGTGTAAACTTACAGATATTGATGAGTGCTTAGACAACCCGTGTCAACAGCAATGTTCTAACACCAAGGGTTCCTATGAATGTACCTGCTCTGAGGGATACGTTGATGATGGGGTCATCTTGAGAGGTCAAGACTGCAAGGCTGTAGGTAAGTTACAAAACCTCGATGGATACATTCAAATTGAAAATATAATAATGGTTCTTGGATTAGAACTTTTGAAACGATGCAACGATGAAGAATATGTTTCACATAATAAAAGAATTGTTTGGTTCACTTGAATCACTCTATGGAAAGAGACGGATACACAGATGATTGTTATAACGCTTTCTGTTTGTTTGTGATTCTGATCAGGTGCCAGACCACTGTTCTTCTTTGGGGAGGATGATGAGGTCCGTTACTTTGACGACGCAACAAAGAACTACGGAGTACTTCTTACCACACAAGGGATGGTCCGGTCTCTCGATTACAATTTCGATAGAGGTATGATATGTTTGGAACCTACAAACCTTCTTTTTTGTTCTTGTGCAGGGCAACTAGAATGTAATAATGGACAAGCAAATATAATTATTTTGGTGCCCATTTGAGCGGATTGGGGTTTCAAGCTTTATATTACAACAAATATCGAGAAATATTGTCTTGCGGGTGCTCTAATGGACAATCTGGATTTAGCCTGGCAAGCTAAACATGCGTTAAGCTTCCCAATAATTATATAAATGCTCTAACAACCCTCCCCTTTGACAGAGAAGTAAAATCTACATTGTAGTCGCCTCATGGTATACACTATGACAATTTGCCTTTCTCGTTATTTCTCGTTATTTCTCGTTGTTACTCGTTGTTTCTCTTGTAGGTGTAGTCTACTGGATAGACCCTGCTATCCCAGGCTTGATGAGAGCCTACATACCAAGCAGTGATGAGTCTGCAGTACCCGATGAACTACCACTATTAAATGTATACCGCCCTCAGGAGTTGGCTGTAGACTGGTTTGGAGGGTAAGATAAAGCCTGTGCATGACACGCCTCAAATATATCAAACTTTTACTCAATGTCATCATAAGCTAAGCCAGCTTCTGTAGAATCATGATGTGTATTTTGACAACACAAATTTTCAAGGGACATAAGACTTAAAATCTCAAATTATTGTTTTACCATTTAAAAAAATGTGCAATAATTAGGACTAAAAAAAATAGTTTCTTGATACTAAGTTTATTCTTTTCAAGAGCAGTACTGTTTATTAGAAGAAAAACAAAATTATTAAAATAGTATTGTTGTCAGTTTGAAGAGGAAATGCGGATCAATGTTATTTAGCTCTTAAAAATCTATGCCCTGATCACTTGAAAATATAAAAGCTTAGTTAACGCATAAGGAAAGTAACATATTATTCTCCCTTAGTGACTTGATCAAATAATCCAAATAAGTTCATTCTAAGTGTGAATTGAATATGCAATTTCAAATTTTTTGTAAATTTTGTTTTTTCCTTAATCATGTCTTAGAAACCTTTACTGGACCGACCTGGGTGAGGAGCCAGAGGAAGGTGATAATAACGAATCTAGAAGGAAGAAGAGGGACGGCCTTAACCCCTCCCTCTCCATCTCCACGACAACGCTTGATGGGCGTTACCGTCGTGCACTGGTGGAGGATGGTATCGAGATGCCATCCGCCCTGGCCGTCAACCCACGCATGGGGTAAGAGGGAAATCATTAAAAAGGCAAAGTTTTGTTAGTAGTTAAAATTTTAGATGGCTGATGCCGAAACTCTTTCATCAATTCAAGAAATGGGTTTCGGGGTGCACCTGTAAATAGGAAATGAAATGGTTTTAGGGCAACGGACACAATACAAAACAAACGTTTTCATCCGATATTGTTATCTTACATGTTACAAGTGCCAAGTGTTTACGTCACTATCGTTTCATAGAATAAAATCCAAAGATTTTTTGTGTTCCAGTGATAGACATAATCATTGTATGTGTTTCGGTATATAAATGATAAATGATAGAAATTGAAGGAATGTGATTGATTATTATAGTGTCATGGTGACAGAATTCATACTGTTCTGAATAGCGTGAGCTTCTATGATAAGACGCCCAAGCATTTAAGTATTTTCTTCCTGTTGGGTACCCATTTACTTCACCTAAGTCACAAGGCGTCTATAAACTTTTTCTTATTTAATGAAACTATTGTAAGATTACAACAAATTATTAATCAAAACAACTAATTTCATCAAAACAAACCACTTTTCATGTCCACCAGTATCCTATATTGGTCAGACATTGGTTCCACGCCCAAGATTGAGATGGTCTGGATGAATGGTGATGGACGTCAGGTCCTGGTGGACACTTCGATTGAGATGCCGACTGGTTTGGCCATCGACTTTGCCAACGGAGACACAGTATACTGGTGTGATCAGAGCAGGAATGCCATCGAGTCGATGAACTGGGATGGAAGCAACAGGAAAATCTTGAGAGCAGCTTCGAGTAAGTTGAATTTAATATGAATCTTCCCTTTAATAACTTACTCGCTGTTGTTGAAAAAAAAATAAATTCAAGGACAATTTCAATACCCTATTGATTTCCCCTTTGAAATCATGTTAGGATTACGTAATTGTGTCATTGTAATGTTACATATTTCGAATGGTCACTTACAAGGCCATTGAAATAGCCTTAGGTTGATTTTTTGAAAGAGTTTGAAGTAGTTGCGGTAGTGTTCGTGTAATGTGAAGTGGTTCTATGTAACTTAGCCGAGCTTGATTGATACAGAAATATCAGTTATAGCGACCTTCAGTTTAATCGTGCTTTGCTGGCTTGTAATTCTACTATTCTTCTTTTTTAATCTTTTCTTTTTTCTTGCCCCGAT
>JAVYIG010002531.1:0-170000 GCA_035222895.1 Strongylocentrotus droebachiensis | reverse complement strand
ACTCGCATGTAGCAATGTAGCATGGATAACTTTTTTTATTTTGTTGGTATTTCACTTTTTTTTTTTTTTTAATACACAAATTCTTAAAATTAATTTTGATGTGTTCGTCTTATAGGTGTAGAGATGGATGGACCGGAGAAAACTGTGCAGCTCAGGCATTGAAACAAGAGGGACTGAGTAAGTGTGACCATTACTTTTACTTTATGCTTATAGTCAGGGTCGTAGCTATGGGAAAGAGCATAGGGGCACATTCCTGGAACTAAATGGAAAAGAAAAGCAGAGAGAGAGGGAAAACGAGGAACATAAGCAGACACAGAATATTCAATGACTCCTCCCACATCCCCCCCTTTATTGATGGAAATAGATGGAAACGCATAAATATCAAGAAAAAGTATATTTTTGATATTTGTTTTGTAATTTGCAATTACACCACACTTTATAACAATATGACATAATATTTCACTTGCCTTGTATTTAAACAGGTTCAGAACCACAATGAATTTACATATTATCAACGTGTTTGTTCCTGCGCTTTATTTCATTTTAAATTGTCAGATTGACAATAGCAACGACAATGATTTTTATTTCTTAAACAGCCCTTCCAGTGCATGGACACAATATGATTGAAACGAAACATAACTTTTAAGAGAATTAACAAAAACATGAAATTATCAAATATAACCTTTTGCCGCAAGCAACACACAAGTGTAGGCAAGAGTCAATGGACTATTTCTACTATTTTCATTAGTTTACAATGGAGCATTGCAAACAGGTTCCTGAAATAAATTTGATTTAAACTGACCTTTTTTGTTTTTTGTTTTGTTTTGTACTTGTAGATGCGGGAGCGACGGCCGGTATAGCAGTAGGTTGTGCAGTTGTGGTTCTTATCGTGGCAATAGTCGTCTTTGTTATTATCAGGAAAAGAACCGGGTAAGATAAGACATTTTCATATTTTGTTAGTGCCTGACTTTAATACAATTAAACTTTAATTCAACTTTATTCAAAAAATGTCCAATTTAAAAAAATTGTATCACATACAATTATGTAGGAAAGTCAGTCCATTAGATGTTTTATATTTGATTGATTGATGTTGTATAATTTTCTTTGTTTTCTATTCTTTTATTCTTTATAAATACAATAAAGCTATGATTATTGAATATAATACACCGTATTTTGTGACATGATTACAGAGCAAGAGCGGTAGCAAAAAAAGAGCAATTACTTTGATTATCAAAAGAGTAATGTGTTTTCTGAGTGATTTTGATATAGTTTTTATTATGAGTCATACCGTATGTTTATATTACCTTTTGTTCTTCTGTAGAATCGTGAAAACACCAAAGAATGAGGGACACGTGACTTACAGGACAGGAACTAATGTCGAGCTACCTTTCCAGGAATATGTGAGTTCAACCATTATCCACTTTTTGTATATAAGTAAATTTTTAATTAAAAAAGGGAATTCTCATGCATACTCAACCTTTCCTACAATCCATCCTCTTGGTCTGTTTTTTTAAAAAACGTATATGTTTTTCTTATTTTTCCTTCCCTGCATGTCTGTATAGTTCATTATTTCTATTCCCCACTCTCAATTTCTCTTTCTCCTGCTTTCTTTCTCTCCCCCTCTATGTATATCTCACTCCCCCTCTCACTTTCTCTTTCTACCCTCCTTCTCTCTCTCTCTGTCTCTCTCACTCTCTATTATTGTGTCTTCCGTTTGTTCTTATAAGTAATTCATTGCCCCAATGTTCATCTAGGTCGAATCATTGTTCTGACGTTATTCATAATTATGATAGATCATATCAAACAATTGAAAATGAAATTTATGTGTAGTTTGTACTAGCTGAAATCATACGCAAAAACACTGTCCATTGTCTTATTGATTTTGTTCTTCCTCATTATAATTATGCAGGAAACCCCTGACCAATCTTCATTTGAGAACCCTATCTTTGCCAACGGGAACGGCAACGCCGAGGAAAACATTTACATGAACGACGATGACCTTGCCGCCGAGGGCTACTACGACCCCAACACCGGGCTTGAGAAGCCTCCCCTAAACTCCGGGCCAGACGATGCCGTGTACCTCCCCGAGAAGATGGGGATACCAGAGGGTGGGATCGATGCCTATGCCATGCCTCCTCCACCGGACGACCTCCCTCCGCCCCCTCCCGAGTTTCAGATTGGAGGAGAGGGGATGAACGGGGATGCAAGGATGGTCCCGATGCCAGACATGGACCTGCAGACTCCACCCATGTCTCCAACTTTTAGTCCGACCGAGGGGGAGGGGGAGCAAAACACGCTAGTCGTCTGTGATTATGAATGTTGATCAGATCTAATCTTGTCCAATATTGAGAGCCAGATAGATATTAAGTCCATAGACTCTTAATGAAGTGAACGTCCTTTTGATTCTCAACCAGGAATACGCCTGCAAAGACTTAACCAGTCATGGATTTGAACTGAACTATTACATACATCATATTTTTAGATAAATTATTCATATCCATCATTAAATGCACCTTTTTAAACATCTAGCTTCGAATTTGTAATATATTGCTTGTTATCCTGAATCATCCAAAAGTTATTGTATTTCAAAGATGATTCATGAATTATTCTAAATTTCCAAGTTCATTCTTCCGATAAATGCTAATATTTCCATGTTAATATATTTTTGACAGCACTAACTCTTCATTAAATGGTATACCTTGTGGCCTTTACTATTCTATCTCTACATAGACCTTATATCATGAACAATCAATTAGTTCTGCAATGGCAATGAGAAGTCTCTTTGCATACATGTCAAGTTTTATCTTCAGACACGATTTCACCCCGAGTTGAATGTAGATGTATGTAATTCCGATGTATGGACATTCCGATGTACTTTCCCTCAATGTTATCATTCAGGTATGCATCTCGAATTCATCGAAATACTGCTACCAAAGACGTTTTAGAAATTGCTGATGATGCCATACATGCACTTTGTCTTGGATTTTATGTGTTTTATGCCCGTCTCAGCTGAAATCGTGCTTTTCAGCGAAAAACATTTTTATGAATTGATACAGAAGTTCTTCCATTTAATGTGATATTAGCTGTAATGAAAACACTTAAAAGTAGCATTTGCTTCAATAATAATAATAGGCATTTGTATAGCGCCGTCTATCTAGACAATGCTATTCCGAGGCGCACAAGAAAAATAGAAAAAGACGATAATCTTTATGAAAATGTCATGGTTTTGATTCTTGAATATTTTTACATTGATATTTTCAAATTCCTTTACATCATAAAATCTCTATTTTTCCTATTAAACAATAAGAACGATCATTAGTTTATGTATGTATAGATGAAAATTTGAATTGTAGATGTGTGTGTTAGTTTATGTATCGTTGTGTCTATTTTAATGTAGTATACAAATCATTTAAGAATTCTATTTTTAAAAGATGATAATTACCTCTTTTGAAAGCAGGAAGGGCATTAAGTCTGTGTGAAAGCTATCAATTAATGCTCTTTTGGCTCTTGGTAGATGGTACCATCTTTGTCTGTCTGTATGTATGTCTGTTTGAATGTATGTATCTCGTATGTCTAGAAAACGGTAGCTATGCATACTGGTGAGCTATAACTTTGACACGAGCAATGGTCGATCTATTTGGTCAATTTGTTCCACCTTTAATTTCCAAACGGTGGCTGAAAAGGATTAGCCAATCTTTTGATATAGGCCTCTGCTCCAGCATCATAGCCATTAAGTCAGTATTATTGTAATTAAACATGTAAATGTTGATCACAACATGGACCAAATAATTTTGGAGAATTGTTCATTGCAATTTTGTTGTCGTAAATATTTCTGAAAAGAGTAAATTGATATGAATATGTACATAAATTTGGGGATGTGGAAATTTATCTTATATATTTTTAATGCAAATAACTAGTATCTGTATAAAAATGTATAATAAAGCTTATGATAGATATATCACTGTTATCATCATCATCATGTCAATTTTTATGACCAATACCAAAGAATTAAATGTCAGTTTTTTGTTTTTTTAATGGATGCAGGTCCAATAGTACCCTCATATATTTTGTGACATGTATAGCATTTGTGTGTGTTAGCCAATCTGAGTAATGCATCATGTGAAGCGATATCTTTTTTTATTAAAAAATCATGTAGAGACTTAAAAAAAGAAAATTTCAAACAGAACATAAGGAAGTATTGCGAGAATTGTACTTTTTATCATGAATGTTTTGAGAAACAATATATCTGATTGTATTTTCTTCGATGCAGACTTACAATATTATGTACAATTTTGATCTGTATCTACTTGATAATAATTACCAGACAAATTTGTATTCATGTTTTTTTTTGTATATATCCAAATACGTCATATTTTTTAAATGATCAAATAAATTGTATACAAAAATCACTTGGAATGTTATGTCCCAATCATGGATTTCTTACTGAGTTGTTGATGTTTGTAGAGAAACAGAGATATATGTGTACACTACAAGGTTTGTTGTAGAGTATCTTGTAAATTTGATGATAGTGATCAGTTGAAAAGATGTGATGCATGCATGAATTGGTGAGACAAAATGCAATATTCTTTATCAAAAATTACAATCATAATATTGTTGATGTGATCGTTATTCAATATTTTCCAACAAGTCATTTTCGTAATGTGACAACATTTAATGAATACATCTTTGTGAAGTGCCTCGATATGAATCATTGCATTCACCTGTTACAAATAATTCCATTTCAATATCTCTGAATGCAAATTGCATGTACATGTATGTGTTGCTAGGTAGGGCAAGCCATGTTTGTCCTACCTAATAATAAAACATAATTTAGGATTGAAACAGGTGAATTAGATAATTCATGTCAAGGCTCTTAACACAGACGTGTGCATTGAACTGGTTACATTACAAAATCGGCATATTACAGGCACATCACTTACAACTTCTATTCCACTTGAAACAGAGAACTAGAGAGTAATCAAATATGTGATTTTTAAGATTTTTTACTTTTTATTTATATTATTATCAACAGTTTTTCTCTCCCCTTCATTCTCTTTCCACATATACTCAGTGGCAACCATTACACAGGCATCATATGTCGCATACAATATTACAGGTGCCCAAATATAAATCTATTCTTAAATACTATTTTCATTCTTCCATTTTGGACTGAAACAAATAAAAATACGAGCATTATTCAATAAGCATGTCAATGGTGTGCATTTTACAAATAAAATCTGCTAAGAATTAAACTACATTTTTATCTACAAGTTCAAATGGTAAGAAATGGTGATATCTGTAATTTCCTAGTTGAACTCAATATTTAAGAGGTAACTTTAAAATGTCTTAAAACGTGAAATACACTAATTTAAAAGAAGTTTTTAGAAAATTGAAGTCTTATTTGTTGCATCATACAGTTATATCAATGTCATAACATTCAAACAATTTTGATACATAAATGGATCTGTATAAATTACACTACAGGTTGATTGCATGCAATGTGGTCTGTACGGCATGACTTTCCCCCATATATTTCATCCAAAATGTAAAATGTTGAAATCACGATAGCATGTTTGTATTACCACAGAGAAATATTATTCGATGACCATATCAAGAGACTTTCATTCTTGAAAGGGGGAAAGGGTCATATGTCACACTTTGCACATAATTGCCCTACATCATCTTTTTCCTCATACAAATATAAATCTTTTCAACAGAACAAATCCTTGATTAGATCTGCCAGTCAAGCAATATTATATGACATCAAGTTGAATAGTTATAACTCTTGACACGCACAATTCCATTATTCATACAGCATCGCATGTACTGTATTGATACAAAGATAATTTGATTAGATGAAGTATTGTACAAATATCACACACTTCAGACATATCGATAATGTATACATCTCCAATGATTTACTGGGTAACAAATTGCTTTCTAAAAAGTGTATTAAGTGACAAACACAACTGTATGTGTTGAGCAGTTTCGTGTAATAACTGCTCAAGTCAAACCAAAAACTACTTTGTTATGAGAGTAAAACAGGCATGAAATGTAATATATCTAGATGTTCAAATTTGCACATTACACTGGGTAATTCCATGTGAAGTAGACATAAAAACTTTCTTGACATGACAAGATAGAAGTTTAAATACATAATATATTTAGAGAAGATTTCTTGCAAATCTAACCATAAATAGATAATATTGAAAACATCAACCATATTTCTTCCACGCTGATATATTGGGGTTACAAGTTGCACACCTTGCTTACTGTTTTCTTTTCTTTTTTCAATTTCAAATTTGAAGTTACAATGATGAAAAGCAGACTCTGGCAATACTTTCTTAGAGCTGAATTTAAGCCTGGTTTAAAGTTCCCTTTCTTATCTGGATATGAATATTTCAATTTTTTTTTTCCTAACAAGGTAGATTTGTAAGCAAAATGTTCAAAACACATATAGTTGTCAGTGTGAGAAAAAGTAGTATATGATATGCATGCGCTTGCAGTTTAAACGTCTTTCATGATATTTTTGCTACATCATATCTCAATATCACTGCCAGTACTTCTATGGCATTACCAGGTTAAGTAGTTCAATAAATATCCGGCCGTACACTGGAAGAGTATTGTGTATCTGACAAATCTTTCACACAGAATTTCAAATGATACAGACATCTGAGACACAGAGTGTAGATTCATAAGTACATTCTCATATTTCATGCGGTAAAATATGTACATAATGTTTCACAATGATTTGCACAGCACAGAAACTATATCACACTCAAGAGCTCTTCTTGTAGTTCATGACAAATAGTGCAGAGATATTGTGTTTGGATTTCATAGTGAAAATTCATTACCATTGATAGTTCATCATTGCTAGTCTATTAACTGCTATTTGTATTGAAATATCCAGTCTTATCATCATTGTTCTACTTATCTAATCATCATAATAAGCTAATTATTGGAGAAGACTTTAAATCTCAATCCTGACAATAAGTAGAAACACAAATAAGCTAAGAATTATTATATTTTAAATCATCATTATTGTTTGAACTTTGAAAAACAATTTTGCCAAAAAAATACTAGTGCAAAAATTGCCCACATCCACAATACAAAAATAATTTAGTAAATTACAATCTTGCATAATTCAAACCGTCAATGATGTCGGATATACATAAATTTGACACAAACAGGATACATGTGCGTCATGAATTTCAACAAAAAAATTAAACTGATAGTAAAATAAATAAATTCCTGATTAAAGATAATGTCATTGATGAGAACACAAATTAAAATAAAAAATAACCTGTATCACAGTTATCTTTTTGTATTACATTGTTCCAAAGATTATAAACAGTTGCTAGGTACCGATAAAGAGTAATTTAGCTTTGATTTATACAAAGTTTACAAACAAAAATAATGGAGATTCCTAAGTTTACCTGAGTTATTTGTCAAATCTTAGCAAACAAACAATACTGATTTTCTCAAGCTCACATTTGAAGGAGGTATTTGCAACGATTCACCAGAGAATCTAGAGATTCACTATCTTTGATGTTTTTATTTCTTCAAAAACAATGACATTACCTTTAAAGTAGATAAAGGGTTAGGAGCAACAAAATTCTAGAGATTGGATGAAATAGTACTTGCGAGAAAGTGGTCACTAACATGACATGCATACCAACAAGACAACACTAATCTATGTAGCAGTACTTGGTACCTTACCATCAGATTTCCTTGAATAAAATAGTTTACATGACATAATAGTACACATTTTCTTGATCACAATGCAAGTACATGTATCAGAAGAACACTGCTGCCGCAAGCCCTTTTAGAAAAAATCACAAACTTACAATTTCCAAGCTCTTGCGTAAGCTACAGAGTTGCGATTGTCACCCATTTCAACTTAAGTTGAAATAGATTTGAATTAAATTGCAACTCTGTGTAAGACAGGGCCCTATAGTTATAATGTAAAGGTGGATGCTGAAGATTTTGATGAGCCAATACTAAAGACGTAAATGAACATTTCCAGAGAAAAAAATAGCATCGACAACATATCAATATCAGGGAAGAGAGAGAGGAAAAAAAGCTATTTGACAAGGCATTGAAACAAGGCAGATGATATGAAAATACACCACAATGATACGTCCACAAAACAGCCATCTGTTATAAAGGCTCAAGGGGGTTAATTCATCAATCCAACATTGTTTCTCAAACTTCCATATCGCATTTTTCCCCCTCCATTCCACTAACAAGAAAAAATGACCTTGTATCTATTTTGACAATGTACTACTGTTCACTTGGCTGCACAGATTTGCCTCTAACCTTTAATACTTTTAAAATCTTCATTTCAACTGCTACCCAATTGGCAAATCTTGAAGCTACAGTATCTTTGAATCCTTCCCCCCTTTCATTTCAATCATTTTTTCTGTACAATGACATGCAAATGTAAAATAATAAAGAAAAGCACATCCAGCAACCAAGTTTCGACATGCGTAAAAATCAATGGCAATAAAATGAAAATAGTACTCTCAAAGACGAGAATAAAATACACGACGTTCACAATGGTTTAGTGAGTTGTTTTAAGAACATTGACAGATATGACACTTATTACCTGTAGAAATTCACATACTGATTCTTAAACGAATCAACTCATTAAAAACAATTGCTTTCATCTGGTAGCATAATAAGGCAAATACATTGAAACACACCCAATTTCAGTAAAAAAAGTTGTTCTCATGCATCTGAAAAAGAAACACAAATCAAATAAAAACAAGTTATATTAAAACATAATCTGCTGTACATGTATTGCACTATCAAACTTTAAAATATAAGGGAATTTTAAATACACAAGGAAGAATTCGTTAAAATACCGGGTGGCTAGAGTTCTCTACATGAAATATCAATTCAATGAGGTACAGGTAAATTCACAAACCACACAAGAAAGAGAAATGATAGAGAATTCCTTTTGAAATTCTGAGGAAGACATTACTGGCAATTAGAAGAATAACAGTATATTATGCTGACTCAAACACAAGTATCTAAAACTTGAGCAGAGCCATAGCTTTTTTGAAGTAGTGGGTCACTTCGCTGAGTTTCACACTGATTTTTTTTTAAAACCACATATATATCTTGGTCATCTAATTCTCGAGCAGTTTCTTTTGATTTCCTTTGTTCTGAGAGGCTCAACAGGAACCCATGTTAAACATCTATTGTATTCAAACTATGGATTGAAGAAGATAAAATTACTGGTACCTGTAATAGCTCATCATTACAAAGTACTGTAAATTAATAACAAGGACCGAATAAACAAATTAAAAATATTTCACTGTTAAGAAAATAACTGGATTTATCTTTCAATGTTTTGCAAACTCATGGAAAATAAAAGGAAAACAAGCAAAAAAAAATTGTTTAAAAAGCTGCACTGCGGTCTTCTTCTTTCTTCTCCATCATATAACTTGGAGTAGCATTAAGTATTTCATTGCTATACATGCCAAGCAATAAAACATAAGAAATAAATTAAATTTCAGCCAAGCGTAGAAATTGACACATCAACTTGTACAGAGCAAATTAGTCATTATCAATGAATCTATAGCGATGAGATATTACATATGGTGAGAGGCATGGAGATATAGAAATATAAGCGAGAGTGTACCCATTACTTTTCAAATGTATAATCAAACGACTCAATATTCCCAGAAAAAGTATAATACCTATTGCATGATAACGTTTTAGTGTTCTACTCGGCACATTTCTGATTTGTTATTTTATTTCATTGATGGGCTACTCTAGGGAGGCAGCAAGCAAGCTGAAGATCTCCCGAAGCACCCTGGGATGTTTGGGTCTGCTTCCTATCTCTGTATCAACTTCAGTTTTAGACAAACCATGTCATTGAGATTATTCTGAAATCCACAGATGAAGCGAGCCACTTCATCATTTGACGAATCAAGAACGATAATACACAATTGGTCTTAGCTCAAACTATTTCCTGTTCTTGGTCTAATTTGTATTTCCAATGCTATAGCTTCTTCATCGCTACTTTAGTCTTGGTCTTTGTGATGATGGTCTTAGCCTTAGGACTGTCCATTAGGCCCAGGACTGCGCCTAGTCCAGAGGGTTCAAGAGCATGTCCTAGACCAGCTGTGGTGGTCTCACAGGATGTGGTGGCGATAGGTCTACTGGATGCTAGGACTGACATTGGGCTAGCTAGAACCCTAGATTGGCCGAGGACTGGAGGGAACGAGGAGCCGGGCGACATTAGTCCCCCGGGAAATAGACTTGGTGTGCCTGATAGGTGTGAACTACCAAGGGTAGTTGCACCCGATGACAAGGAAGTTGTCGGAGCACCTGGCAAAGTTCCATAAGGTGAAGGCATGCTGCCTGCTGATGCTACTCCGCTACCTACCGACCCGTTACTGAACGATGACATTCTTGGAGCGCTACTTAAAGACATCACCATGCCACCCAGACCCATAGACGACCCTCCTGGTACACCAATCATAGGTGACATTCTGGGGGTAGAACTTGAAGACATCATCATTTCGTTTAAGCCAACATTCATGGGTGGCCTTGATCCACCAATCATCGATGACATTCTGGGGGTAGAACTTGAAGACATTAAGCCAACGTTCATTGGTGGCCTTCCTGCGCTTCCGGGAGTGGCACTTGACGACATTTCATTCAGGCCAGCATTTGCTGATGGCACTCCTGCTCCAGTTGTGAATGAGGACATTCGAGGTGTTGCAGAGGTGCTGGAAGACAACAACATCCCACCAAGCTCCACTGTCGTCCTAGGAATACTGACAGCCATAGAGGGGGCAATCATCACTGCATTTGTTGTTGCATTCAGGCCGGCATTTGCTGATGGCACTCCTGATCCACTTGTGAATGAAGACATTCGAGGTGTGGCAGAGGTGCTGGAAGACAACATCATCCCACTTAACCCCACCGTCGTCCTAGGAATACTGACAGCCCTAGAGGGTGCGATCATCACCGCATTTGTCACTGCAGACATTTGACGCTGCATCAATGCTTTGTGCGCTGCCTTCTCTGCTCTGATGCACTTGACCTTCTCCATGAGCCGAGCTTTGGTGTCAGGATCAAGGATCTTGATCCCGCTGCTGATGGAGCCGATCGGGGATGCATTCCTAGAGAAGATCTGACCAGACACCTTGTGGACACCCGACGGAGCTTCTACATCCAGCTCGGCTTTCTTCTCAGAGTTAGGGCTGGTGGATAGGAGGTTTAGACCGGTGGTTGAGCGCTTGGACTTGGCACCACCTACCACTCCGGTCTGGCTGGCCTTGAGGCGGACGGCTGAACCGGCTGTGACCTGAGGGGTCGCCAGGACTGAAGCGAGACCAAGAGAGGCACCGGGTGGAGGGTCATAGACACCGGGGAAAGCCTGCTGCTGGAGGTCAATGGTCATCCTGGTACCATGAGGATTGCTGCACAAAAAACAATATCATTAACAGTCAAATACATTCAAATCAACTTATTTCAGGTACATTAAACAAAGTCGAAGTTACTAAGCAATTTGGAGATTCTTGATTGAAGGTAGTCTGTCCCTTTTGCAGGCTGAAAATATAAATTATGTAAATCCTATGGTAAACGAAATAATACCAACTAAAACTCCTATTAAAAGATTAGAACTGGTAATTGCCTCTACGTGAAATTATATAGACCGTTAGGAATTTTCAGAACACGTTGCAAAAATATGCTTAGAAGGTAGTCAAACATACATCACGTTGTTCCAATACTTTATTCTCATGAACAGGCCATTTGATGAACACGTAATACAAGATCGTGTACTGCATTGCCACGCTTCACTTTTTGAAAATAAAGCCATTTAATAATATTAATAATAATAGTGGGTTCTTGTATAGCTCTCATGTCTGTCATACGTATCACACCTTCTACAATGTAAGTTTTACTCGTAGCATTCAATCTATACGAAAGAGTTCTTACCGAGAGGTCATGAAGGTGTCGCCCGTCTGCCCGAACCTGCTGGTGGTGTAGGTAAATGTGCTGCTGGTGTGAGCAAAGCCTTTACTGGGGTAAGTACCACCTGAAATACGAGAGGAAATACTCACTGTAAACAAACCATTCAGAAATCCATCACTTTTAAGAGCATTATTCTGAATTATTTCAAACATCAGGGCCCCACCTTATAAAGAGGTGATATTAATTGCAACTTATTTTTCGATTGAATGGAGGACTTGTGATTGAATTAGATCAACCGCAGCTCTTTATAAGACAGGACCCAGTTCTGCTATTTTATACATTCCATATCAATTAGAAAAGGTATTCCAATATGGCATGAGATACGTTTAGCTCCATGTGTTGTGTCCCCGTGAATAAGTCACCGGACTATGAACCACATGGTAGAGGGTTCACATACCTGCTACAGTCTACACTATCATCTTTTGGTAAGATATTAATCTATAGTTGCTACTCTCAACCCTGGTGAAGTCAAGCAGCACTCTTAAAAATCTCATTGATTGATGTTGGTGTTATTGTTGTTGGTGGTGGTGGTGGTGGAGGTGCTGTTGTCGTTGTTAATATCGTTATCATCTATTTCATAGAATTTATGATTTTCACATTTCACAATCTTGAATGCATGAATCCTGATGATGGAAGCACAACTATTCTTAGAAAAATCTACCAATCTTCTTCTGGACTTACTCTGGACGCAGCCGTCATCCTCAATCTCATCCAAGTAATTGTCCCGCCTGGTATCGATCTCCCTGAAGTCCTTGACCACTACACCTGGCCTGGAGTCTAACATGCTGGCAATGTGAGGGGTGGCAAGATGCTGCCAGTGATGAAGGGCCATGGAACCTGGTCAACAAATACAGTGAAAGATAGTATGAGACATTGAGTGAGAATACGTATGAGACATTGCAAGGGCTCAGTGGGAGAGCAGTGGTTTCATAACCGAGAGGTCCTGGGTTCAAAACCAAATCAATGCACTCGCGCCCTTTGGAAAGGCATTAATTCTCATTACCAAGTCCCTCAGAGAGGACTTAAAGCCCTTGGTCCCTTGGTTGCTTACTTACAAACATATACATGCTTTCTTAGTTGTCAGGTAAAACAATAATCAACCATTAATAATCAATAAGGGAGAGAGAGGGTGAGAGGGTGAAAGTGAGGGGAATTATTGAAAGAGAGGAGAGAGAGAGAGGAAAAGAAAGGGAGTTCATGAGAGGGTGAGGGATAATACAATAATCAATAATGATGCAAAAGTATAATGATTGAATAACACAGCTTCAAAGACAACTGCTCCATAGTTGACTTCTGAACCTAACCAGAGAGGGCTAAAACTTATCCAAATCTACCTTCAAACTAAATATTAACCTTTATCATTGACAAAACAACAAAGTTAATGGAGCCAATGTCATGTACATAACATTTATGATTCCATAAAAGTATAAAAACTCAAGTATGTTGTGTATATTCTGTCATGACTTCATGCAGTCAAATGTAACTGTGTTTTACATTGAGGTCTTGTCAGTTATCCACTTTCAGAACTCAACTAAAGACATACCTATTTCAGATTGCTTACAATTAGTCACTGCTTTTTTGTATTGCCCAGTTAGAATCATGAACAGACAATTTCAGTAGTTTCAGTAGTTTTTCAGTCTCATCAGCGCCTTTGATTAGGCAACTAGATATTGGTGCTTTGTAAATTCCTGGTTTGGATTGGATTGGTCAAAGCAATAGCAGAAACAAAACCTGAAAGATATATTGTGATTGTACTCACCTTCCATTGGTTTGACAATCTGCAGTTTCTCTGGCATGTATGCCCTGAACGACTGGCCCCCTCCTCCTCCTCCCCCTCCCATCGGTACCGTCGAGATGCCGGAGATCCCGGACAGTCCCGACAGCATACTATCTGGACTGGGACATGTCGGTGAGTTGATGTGGAGCTCGGCGTAGTCCCGCTCGGCAGTCTCATTCTCTCGTCTAAGCTTGAGACGTCTCAGAGCGGTCTCGAGGTCGTTGGAACCTGGGATGTTAGAGACTGGAGGATGCAGACCAGATCTAGGGAGGGGAAACAATCAACCATTAACTCTTGTTTACACCACTATTAACTCTTCTCTACACCACTATTAACTCTTCTCTACACCCCCATCAACTTTTCTTTACACCACCATCAACTCTCCTTTACACCACTATTAACTCTTCTTTACACCACTATCAATTCTTCTCTACACCACTATAAACTTTTCTCTGTCCCACTATTTAAATATATGAAGTATTAAAGTCAACATTTTAGTTAGCATTTGGCTTGACTTATTAGTAAAGTGGCTGGAAGTTGTATCACTTTAGCCAAAATACCTTGCTAATATGACATCACATACCTTGGTCTTGTCTTCTCAGCCTATGCTATCCGATTGAAAGCAGTATATCACACTAAGCTAGTACACAGCACACTTATCATAAGCTTTTAAAAATTAGAAACACTCAGCTAAAAGATACAAATGAATACCTATATCAACTTAATATTGTATCAAATCCAAAAACTAAGTAAACACCAATATTCTGCATTTCCTACATAGCTTTATTCTTGGACTCTTACAATAAAAGGAATACATACTTGAACACAATACTTCTTTCTACCTTCTTTCTTTCTAGCACTTGTGCTAACTTCTGGTACCCCATTCAACAACAAAAGTGTACACATAATCTTTTATTTCATCTGTATATAACATACTTTGTACAACAATGTTTATCATGATCATGTGTAATGTTATTTATCTTGTGTTATATTGTTAAGATTTTATGTAATAATGCATGATACATTATGTTTACTTGTTTTTTTGTTTTTTTTAACTCAAAAACTCAAACTCAAACTCAAACTCAAACCTACCCAAGAGAGCTGTTGATACTCTCGCTATCGCCTTCGTACATCTCACTCCTAGGTGACCCTACGAGAGAGACAACGGAGCTGGACGGAGAGACTGGACGGCTGTAGAAATCACTGCTGTAACCTGAGCCAGGACTGTTATGGCTTCTCTTGTTCACCACCTTCACCGTCTTCATCACATTCTTGTTGTATTCCCTGAAACGGAAGATGGGAAAGAAAACAAATAGATTAGAATCTCATTGGCCTGAATTCACAAAGGAGGTTTGTAGACAAACCTAGGTTTATGTGCGTCATGTGACGCATTTTAACACGTTTCAGACCAAGGTTTGTCTGAACCTTTGTCTGAAACGCATCAAAATACGTCATATGAGGAACATAAACCTAGGTTTGTTGACAAACCTCCTTTGTGAATTTGGGCCATTAAGTTTGTATCACTGACTCTTCTTCAGTTAAAGCACAAGGTGAAGCATCATAAAAAGAAAAGCATGACTTATTCAGGACAGGAATTTCTTAAGGGCTATTAGCTTGATCATTTGTTATCCTAAAACTGGCAATACTTGTAGGGCTTTCTTTTTGCTTGACTTGCAATTTCATATGGGGAGAGGGAGATTTTGTTTGATTTCCTTTTTTTTTTTCTACATTAATCTAAAAGGGCACATCTTAGATGGAAAAAAAGTTATGAGCCAATTGATACAACATGCTATTGTTAACAAATGATGTAATCTACTCTGAAGAACTGTTTTTTGATCTGTACAATATGCCCTCAAGAGTTATGGATGTTTCCTTAAATCATGAATATATCCCGTGCATACCTTTTGCCTTTCTTGGAGAGATGTGGGTCTTTCTCTAACCGTTGCTCTACACAGTCCACCAGCTCAGCTGCTAAGGAATCCTGTCATAGAAAAAAAGACAAATAAAGACATGTTTTTTCATTCAAGTGCCTAAGAAACAAAAAATGTCTATAATTATAACATATTAAAGCACTCCCCAAAACCTTTAAAAAAACATTCATCCAAGTGTTTGGAAAAGAATTTCATATCAAGGTCCATATAGAAGGTGTCTTAGAGTGAAATTCCACAGGCACACACAGATGCCTCAAGTAAGTTAACCACAAGTAGCTTTCTGTTAGTTTAGAGAGTTATTTTGAATTTCGAATTTGCAATATCTTGACTGAACTCATATTTGAAGCTGATTATTTGAGTATGATATTATGGAATGGGACCCCAAATATAAAGACCAAAAGACATTTTGGTGATATTTCCCCTTCAAGAAAAAAAAAATAATTTCATAATTTCTGCTATCAAGAAATCCTATAGGACATGTGCCCACACAAATAATCATTATACCTGTAACAGTTTTTCTCCTTCTCCTCTTCTTCATGTTTTCCTTAAAAGATTTACTTCTAAATCTCTGTTGAGAAGCATTTGGTTAAGTGAGCTATATCTTCTTAGACTTTGTTTGTTGATATTACTTTATGTCCATGGCAAACGTCCAATATTTGTTAAGACATAATCAACTTCAGTCTGGAGTGTTTACATAGATATGAAATATGAGAAGAAACTGAAACATGATTTATCTTTAAGAGCAAAACATGGCGCCATGTGCCTGGGGGAAGGGTGGGAACATGACTTTGAACATCCTCTCTTCATTTTTTTCATTTGTTATTCTTTTGGTTTTGGTTTTTAAAGGACAGATGGATTAATACCCAGGATATAATATGAGAAAATATAATCTATCAATGAGAAATTTTCAAAAGAAGTAGTCAGAATAAAATAAAAACTTTAAAATGTGAATTTCTTGAAATGTACAAAGAATGACCGTACTGCATTAGACAATGATATAGTCTGTTCAGAGCCAGAAAGACAAGGCCCGGCCGATTTCACAAAGGAGGTTTAAATTTAGTCAATGGTTTAAACCCTCATTTAATACATACCCCATGGTTTCAAAGTAGCGCAAATTAAGAGTACCTTGCCTTGCGCTTGTCCAATTTTGGACCTCTAAATGTGTCACTCTTAGTTTGGGCTAATTTTAAACCATGGGTCATGTAAATGAAGATTTAAACCATGGGTTAAATTTAAACCTCCTTTGTGATTTTTGGGCCATTAAGTCTGTATAAAAGTATACAAGCTAACGCCTTTCTGGATAACAAACATTACGTGCTCTCCTTTTCTGACTGTAAATTTCAGAGTGATACAGTTCCTCATTATGTACCGACAGTCACGGATGCGACTGCTGACAAAATGGCTTTATTACTTTGGATAAGCCATAAAGGAATGGTATCGTACTATTTTATTGCGTATGTTTAATGACTTAATGACAACAGTACATATCATTAAAATATGAGCACTGGTGACATAGCGACATACTTCCTTTTTTTCCTTCCTTTATGTTCTAAAATCTTGGAAAATAGATCTGCACATGGGTACAAAATCATTCACTTACACTGCATGAAGTTTATACGATGATGGCTATTCAGAATTTGTTAAATGAGTTGCAACTTCAATGTTGATAATAACTTATATCAGACATTTATATAGCGCACATATCCACCATGCAAGGTGCTCAAGGCGCTCCAATATTGCCCGGCTCTGCTAGGCTGCCATTTTCGGCGCTCACAGCATTCACAGTCTGATGACTTATCCACTAGACCACAACACCTCTACAGGTTGAATCCCATTGATCTGTTGAAGGTTTTAGATTACCTTACACTTTTCTATCTCCTAGATTAGTCAACTTTTGAAGTAAGTTTGAAAAGATGTTCCATAAACTTACTAATTCAGCAAAATATATGTGCAGCTGTTTAATAAATTTCAACTTTGGTTGATACAGACAAGGGCAAGGTAAAGAACTTCACATCACCTTTCTGAAGTAGATACACCCTCCATCTTCAAGTGTGCTTAAATAGATACAAAGGCAACTACCCATGGCCATAATACCTATTTGCACTACGCTAATGTGATGCACAACCCTACAAGTACTGTGCATTATTCTGAGAGAACCATGTACAGTAAAAGCAAATACAAATGAAACATTCTGTTGGAGCCTATGGAAACATGACTACACACTAGAGATTAACTATGAGTGCGTTATTGTTTAACAAAGAAAGTCACGTCCAACTATATCAATATCCAAGGTACATGTAGATTGGATATTCAAGATAAGACTTAGCTTTATCAAGTTCCTCAAGATAATTATCGCTATGACCTAAAAATCAATGGTCATTACGTGTGACTTGGTAAGTCTTCCATTTTTTATTTCATTTTTAATGAAACTGCTACACATGTAGAAATGTTGAAAGCATATATTGCAGAGATCAAAATAATACCAACCATTTTCAGGTCCTTCAATTTCAATGTTCTTAAGAAGATGTGTCATGATCTTCCTTTTTCATGAGGGCATACAAAATATTATGTTGGTGAGGTTTTATTGAAAATGCACTCTATAAAATACCTTCCCACTCTGGTGCTTTAAAGCCTGTCTGCACTAGTTTGGCCAAGAGGGATTAGACCTCCCAGCGTGATCCCTGACAGGTGGTTATCTCATCAACTCAGCTCTCAATTAACATACAGTGTAAGAAAAGGGGGATCATGGGGGACCAACGGGCACCGCTTAGGCATTGTTTGCTATATAGAGGGAGCAAGTAGCTACAAGTAGTGCAGTGGGGCTTTAAAGGAAAAGTTCGCCAAAACTGATTTATCTTTCTCTTGTCAATATTGGTTCAACATAAAAATTTCCCATTATCATTCGCTACCATCAAAATATTGACATTTCTTGCGACATACTAGGCAAACATTCTTACAGTATCTTTTGTAGCTCTACATAAAATCTATCAAGTTAATATTCTACATCAAATCATATCGCAAATTATCAGATATTTTTGGAACATAGTCCATTAAATGATATTGACAATCAAACATGATAAGATAATTTATGATGGTATGTCTTCAATTCAGACATTAAGAATATTACCCAGACGCACTAAATTTGTTAATGTGTCATTAAGAATTTAAGTTTTATAGAGACGCATCCATAAAACAGTTTATTGAGATATGTTAGCTTTTTGTTATTTAGTGTCACGCCCAAACTCTGGAACAACCCCGTCCCCTCCTCCTAATGTCATCATTGAAAATGATCTTAAGACTCAACACTTCTGGAAACCTGTTCATAGTCAATTGCAATCTATGATCTTTAACATTCCAAACCCAAATTTCAGGAACTGTTGGAATTTTTCTTTAGTTCCAAACCTGGGGCCCCCATCCAAACATCAATACTCTAGCCACAGAGCTAACGTATTTCAATAGAAATGCCACTTTTTGGATAATTACAATAACATTGGGTTCTTGTATAGCCCTCGTATCTGTCAGACTTGACACTCAAGGCGCTCCCGATTATTACCCTGGCTTTAGGACGGCTGCCATCACAGCGCTCTAGCATTTCAAGGAATTAATTCCTGGATGGATGGGGGTGGGGGGGGGGGGGAGGGTACACACATGTACCTACACAATACAGGCCTACGTGATGTTAAAAATAGACAGAGAGGGGTAACTTACAGTGAGGAAGACAGCTTTAGGGTTGAGATAGGTGCCAAAGCCAATGCTGCAATGGGACATAAACTTGTCACTAGATCTCTCTGATATCTATTTCGTGTTTGAATGCCTTCTTCTTCTTCATTTCTTTTTTGAGAGTGGGATGAGGGAGGGGGTGTTATGCCCACCCCCTTGAGGGTAAGGGCACATGAGAAAGGGGTAACTTACGCCAGGGAAGACTGGTAGTGGATTCAGATAGGTGCCAAATCCGATACCGCCGTGGGACATAGAACTGCGGTTAGATCTCTCTGATATCTAGCTTGTGCATTTCTGGTTTGAAAGCCTTCTTATTCTTCATTCTTTACTGTTTTCGAGAGTGAGATGAGGGGGGTTTCGCACACCCCTTGAAGGTAAGGGCACATAAGAGAGGGGTAACTTACTGCAGGGAAGACTGGTAGTGGGTTTAGATAGGTGACAAAGCCAATGCTGCAATGGGACATAAATTTTTCACTAGATCTCTCTGATATCTAGCTTGTGCATTTCTGTTTGAATGCCTTCTTCTTCTTTTCTTTTTTGACAGCAAGAGGGGGGGGGGGGGGTTCGCACATCCCTAGAGGGTAAGGGCACATGAGAAAGGAGTAACTTACAGCAGGGAAGACCGGTAGTGGGTTCAGATAGGTGCCGAAGCCGATACCACCGTGGGACATAGAACTGCGGTTAGATCTCTTCGCTGTTTCCTGCGCTTCTTGGAACATGGTGTAAACTTCCTCATACTTCTCTTTTGTCTCAATCAACTGAAAGAGAAAAATCGTAATAATGGACAGTTTGAAAAAACAGTTCGAAACAACCCGTAAGAAAATTAATGGAGAGTAGTAGAAAAATATATCATATGCAGAAATAATAACTTAATTCTGTGCAGCTCTCATGATCTGAAAACTAGCTTTTCAAAATCAATAATTTAGAAATGAGATGAAGAAAAAAAAATTAAGAGTAAAGTAACATTGTCCCTCTCAGTTCAGACTACAAGACAAATGCAATATTGCATGCAAATTAAGTCCAGGATTTTCTTACTAGAAAGCTCACAAATAAATTAAATTTCTCACTCCTTATTGGATCTTCTCCAATTTTCACTGACATGTCTCGCTTATTTTGAAGAAAAACCCAACTTGTTTTCTTTTCTAAAACCTACTTGATGCCACTGTTGACATCTCCTTTTAATGTATGATGATGATCTAACATATGATCCAGTAACTCGTGCTCCATTGTTATTGCTCGGGCTTTTTTAAAACCAAGTTTATAGATTAGGGTTAGGGTCGCAATGGGCCTGTCATTTAGTTTAGTTTAGTTTAGATTAGGGATAGTGTCACGTCCAGGGCTAAAGGTAAAAACTGACAAGTAGGAACTGACAGTGTAGCAATTGTTGGCATAGTATGTATCGTACGATCTGTTGAACCAAAAACAAAAAAAATTAATCAAAAGCTTGACAAGGCCTTTCTTACATCTTTGACTAGATCTTGCTGTGCATCTTTGGAAGCTGTAAGATGCCGGCTCATCTCCTCATTCTCAACGGAAAGCTGAAAGAAAGTAAAGACAGAATAATAATCAGAGTTGATATTCAGACCAAGAGGTTAAGGCTGGATTAATACTCAAATATTAGTATTTACCTTGTTTGGTGGCTCAGAATAAATACATGTACTAAGCCAATATCAGTACTCACTTATAATTGTAATCCATTTAATGTATTTCACCCTAAGTTAAAGAAACCATGTTTGCAGATTTAAGTCTGGCAGTGGCTACTGTAAAAACTGTACAAATGAATTAAAAATATTTCCTACCTTTTCATGCAACAAAAAGTTATACATTTAAATAAAAATGCAGCTGATAATTCTGATGCAATCCAAATTAGAGATGTTGCTTCTAATACACAATGAACAGTCTCCCTCAAATAATTTAGAAATGAACGACTATTGCCACTTTCAAAATGAAAGTTTAAGACTCTCCAATCTCAAAATCATATTGTTGTTATGATCACTCTTCATAAAGCTTCATATAATTGATATATTGAACTGAAGAGCCATTTCGGTGAAACAACAATTTGCTGACACCAGGTTAATAGAGGTCACTCACCTTTTTGACCTTTTGCTGGAGGTCAACAAGTTGGGCCAAGAGATAGGTGATCTCTTCCTGTTGCCTCATGTTCTCCTCAAACCTTTTACTCAGCTCCTCCGTCAGAATCTCACAAGTCCCACGTGCATCCCCTGAACAAAGAGAGAAAGGCAGAAATGTAAATTAGAGAGCACTATTAAACAATGATTTCTTTTGAAATGTATAAGAGACAAGATTATTGGCACTTCAAACATGTCAGACACACAAATATGGAGGAAGACAAGCTTTTGATATATATTTCAGTGAAATTTGGGAGTAACAATTTTGAGTTTTCTAGCATGAAAATCTAAATATCCAATTAACAAGTGCCCTTAATATAACATTCCAAAATCTCAACTACCCCTATAACCTAAAAATATCCCTCAATAATAACAATAACAAGAAGATGTTGTTGTTGTTGTTGTTGCGATTAATGGCGTTTCCATCGTCATTCAATGATTTAGTCATTCGATGATATAGCGCAGCTTTTATACAAAATATATTCAGCTGCGCTGGTTCAGAGCTCCTTTTTTAAAACTAAATTCTACAAAATAGAATCTCTCAATTGAACCAATATGTTTTTAATTTGGATTTGAAGACATTGAGAGATGGAGTGCTTCGAAGAAAAACGGTGGCTTCTTTATATAGTGCACATGTCTGCCATGCCATGATGCTCCTGGCAATCCAACCTTATTACCCCGGTCAGCGAAGCGGCCAAATATGTAGCGTTCTAGAATATCCGGGACCCATTTAAACCTAGGTGGAAAGCGGCAAATACAGATTGATGTCTTGCCAAAGGATATTAGTGTCAAGCTGTGATTCAAGCCCTTAACCTTTGGTTTGTGAGTCAAGTGGATGAACCACTATACCACCACAACCCTTCTCTTATGGATTTTATACTGCATGAATAATATATAAAGATTTTCAAGTGTATTTAACTTTGTAAAAGAACTAACATTTGTCTTACCCGGATGCTAACAAGCAGGTACTTACTTATAAGTAAGCAAACATGAGCTCTTTTGCTTTTAAATGGAGACAGGTTAAAGTAAGGCATGACAGCCATATGATAGGTTGCAAATTTGGGAGGCCAATTTTCACGTTGTAAATTCCCTCTAGTTAAAGATCCTCTCAAATTTACATTAACCCTAACCCTTACCCTAATCCTAAGTATGACCCTAATATAATCATAAAAGACAAGCTTACTAAATTGTCTGAAGCAATCCATAACCCTAACCCAAACTCTAAGCATAGTCCTGGTCCCAGTAGTAACCCTTAATCCTAAGCCTAATCCTCAACCTAAATCTAGCCCTAATCCAAAACTTAACGTTACACCTATTAAACTCCAAACCTAAGCTTAAATTTTATCCAAACCATGGCTTTCTAACATTTCTTTACACTAACAAAAAAACTCTCTCTAGAAGCTCATGTCATTGTTAAAGAAGAGGAAGCAGTGCCTTATACCACCTTAGACTGACAAAATCTACCTAATACAATCAACATCATTACCATAAAACTAGTGCCTTATACCACCTTCGACTGACCCTTACAATCAACATCGTTACCATAAAACGATACCATATCATGTTTGATTTATGTGTTTCCATGTAACATTGATGTAAAGCAATTCTGTAAAAAATATACACAATAACATTTCATTTCGAGTAATCTTGAATCTTGGTCGAGTGGATATGTCACTAGACTGTAGATCACAAGGACTGTGGATCACAAGGTCCACGGTTCAAGTCCCGCCGCAGCACTAATGTCCTTTGGCAAGACATTGATCTACATTTGCCACTCTCCAGCTAGGTGTTAAATGGGTACCCGGTAGGATGCGAAAATTAATGTGGTTGGATTAGCAAGTGGCGCTTGCATAATGGCGACTGGCTGGGATGCTCCCCAGGGAGTGAAGAATGTGCATACATTGTGTTGTGGGTAAGCCTGAATCCGATGACTGCGGTAATAATATGTGCTGCGCCTAGAAACAAGGTATTAGGCGCATTATAAATGTGAGTTATTATTATTATCATTATTATTAAAAACACCCATGCTTAGTTACCCAGTTGTCTGAAGCAGTCTCTTACGAGCTCCTCCTCCTTCTCCTCTATGTTGGTGGTGGTGGTACGCATCTCGCATGTCTCTATCCTGAGATGGAGATTCTCCTCCTCTAGGTTCTTGATCTTCTTCTGCAGGTTGTCAATGTTGATGTACTTGGACTGGATGCTCGCCTTGCCCTTCATGTTCCTTCAATCAACAACAAAACAATCAAAAGATTAAATACTCAAGCAAATCACAATATTTAGATACCTGTTTGAATTTATATACACCTGCCAGGGCATTGAGGTCAGCCAGTTATCCTCTCCGTCTCACATATTCAGTTACCCGCACATTGATTAGCCAGTGATAGGACATTTACTGTATCTACTTCAAAATATTGGAATGATCTACCACTTCGAATTAGTCTCCATCAGTTATCACCTTCAGAAAGGCCTTAAAAACACATCTTTTTGCAGTTTGTAGTTGCAAGACTGTTTTTCTTATTATATATATTTATGTAATTTTGATTTTCATTCACTGTAAGCGGTTTAGGCCTTATGGGAAAAGCATGGTATAAGTACTAATAATAATTGTTCCACTGCAGTAATGATTGCAATGTAAGGTTTGAGGAAATGATTCAGGAAGCTTTAATGACATTCTCATTAAGATTTTTAAAAATACTATCTGTAGAAGTGAAGTTCTCAATCTTTTTCTGCTGGTTGTCAATGTTGGTGTACCTAGAATGGATTCTAGCTTCACCCTTCTTATTAGTTTGAAAAGAAAGTAACTGCGCCAATAATCGTCTTTACCAGTTTGATAAAGTAACATACAGTTTGGGGAAAATACAGGGAACTTGATCAAGTTCTCATTAACTTAAAATTTCAAAATTTCAAATATGAAGATTTGAGATCACTGAAAAAAGTAGAAATTTCTATTTTCAATTACCGTACACTTATAAGATGATAACCTACTGCACACTATACATGTATGATCAGATTTGGGAAATTTCTTTATCATTAGAAACTAAATCCAAGCAGGAAAAAAAAAACTTCCTGATTTTTTGCAGTTGGAAAGAAGGCTTAACTTTCTTCTCTCCTTTACATGTACTTCTTCATCTTTTATATTGTTCTATTCTTTTTCTCATTGTTAATGTTGTCATAATTGCCATCTTTGTTATGATCTCTAACAGCTGTCTACAGAGGGAGCAATATCTTCATAATTCTTACCATACTGCTTCGTCTTCAGAGTCGCTATG
Organism: Strongylocentrotus droebachiensis; assembly: GCA_035222895.1. Classification (NCBI taxonomy): domain Eukaryota; kingdom Metazoa; phylum Echinodermata; class Echinoidea; order Camarodonta; family Strongylocentrotidae; genus Strongylocentrotus; species Strongylocentrotus droebachiensis. The sequence continues at coordinate 145,177 of JAVYIG010002531.1, read as the reverse complement.
TTCCACATCATTGGTATAGATACTGAGTAGCTCCGCCTTCAATTTCAGGTCATGCCGGTACTGGGTATTCTGAAAAACAAAAGATAAAGAGGCACAAATATAAATTCACTGAGCCTTCTAATCATAACTCATTTTTATACAATTCGTATCCTCAAATAATGATCATAATGTTAATAACTTGTTGCTACATAAAATGGTATACATCTACTCTCACTTGATACCTATAGGGATCATTATCCTAGCTTTAGTTCTCACAACAAATGACACTTGTATTTCTAATCTTATTGCTTGAAAAAGAATTATTACTTAGGTGTCAAATTTCTTTGGCAAATATCATGAATCTTCATAATTGTACACTCTGTTTATTTGTTCCTCTTTTTGTTGTTGTTGCTGTATGAGAGAACATTAATTTTATTCATGATTTTAATTGATTTCCTTATTATTAGCATCACACACAAACAAATTCTAATTATAGTGCTAAAAATTCTTGGAAAGTTATGAACAAAATAAAAACCATTCTTTGAAATTAGTATGTAACATCATTCAATAAAAAATGAACAGTCCTTCCTGTTCTTTGTTTATGTTATCTTGTAGACATTGACGACACATTTCGCCCACTAAATGTGCTCGATGTTCAAGTAGGTCAAAGTTCATATTAGATGCTCGCACGATCACATGCACTCTTCACATTTTCACATGTCAGCCCAAAGTGATCACATGATCCTTATGACAAATATTCCATACTTGTTGATAAGAATATTATTGGCCAATCACAATGATCTAATACATCAATGTAAATGTTGATTAGAACATGACTTTTGGGCAGGGCAGCAAGCCGACTTTGCTTGGTTTGCATTATGTTGAAATATTTACACCATTTACTTTTTATTGGTTATCTTTTCCTTTTTTTAATGGACTGCACACATTTCTTGTCACTCAACAAAGATGCCGATAAGAGCACTATAGCTACATGGTGCTTTTGGAGTTTAGGAAAGAGAAAGAGAATTCCGATATTCAAATGAAGTTGAGAAGGACGGAAATCTCTAAGAAATAAAGAGCCTGATTCTTACCTGATCTGCGACAAATGTGAGCTTCTCTTCCGTTAATTCAATCCGACCCTCAAGTTGCTTGTTCTGTTGCAGGAGAGATTGGCCAATCTTGGCCGCAAGCTCCAAATCCTTCTCCTTCTGTACTCAAAACAACAAACAACAAAGACTTCTCATGAAAGTGACTCGGTAACATTGCCTCAGATTTCAAAACAAATTCCTGGATTTAGCTCATGCTGCAATCATAATTATAAACCTTTAGGTCAGTCAGGAATCCCATGACTTTTACAAGCCGATCACCTGTCTGATTATCAAGATATTTATTATTGGAAATCAAAATTTCATTTTTTGTTTTCCTAACGGTTTTTATAACACTACAGTCAATTGCGGGAAATGAGTATGGTAAAACCGGTCACTCAAAGATTTTTACTTTTTGAGGAACTTCATGATCATTTTGAAGCGCAATTTTTTTAGGGCTTCAATATTACACCCCATCACATACACTGATAACATGTAGGGCCATGCATCTCAGATTTAACATTGTTAAAAGATGCCTTTAAGGTGTGTCTTAGTGAAATGTAAGATGAGTCTTTCCTGCTCCTCTTTCAATCCAGAAAAGCATCTCGCCAATCAATGGCGGGTGTGCAATAAAGGTGTTTAATTCAGACAGTTACAAAGCCTGCCCCAAGTACTAATTGAAATTAAGTTGTTGCTTTATAGCCAGATGCTAGGTGAATGTGGCAAGGCTGACAAGCCACATGTTTATCCTCTTGAACTACTCACATATTCTTAGTTGAACCAGAAAGTAAAAGCAGTAAAATTGTTCACACCAATTATCCCCGGCATTTAAAAAAATATCCATTGAAGGGACTTTTGGGGGAAAGATTCATTTCTTTAATTGCCTACAGTAATTTCACATGAAATAGAAATTCAAAAGTTCAAGATTAGATTAAATTTCATGCAGAGAAACATAACAGATATATACTCTTTTATTTCTGAAGAAATGTTTCAGACTCCTCTGAGAGGCATGATAGGCCATTTGAATGAGACTTTAATCGAATTGATGTGAATAATATTGAAATATATTATTTAGAATCTGAAGAGAATAATATCGTACGTGAAAATAACAAAAAATGACTGACCTCTTCCAGTAGTTTTGTAACTGCATCAATGTCATTGTAGGTCTTGGTCATCTGCACCACACGATCACCACATAACGCTGCAAAGTAGAAGAAAACAATAAGAGAAATGATTAAACATCAATTGTCTCATCTCAACAGAGCTTTGAAAGAAGACAAAGAAAGTATATAAAGTAACAGAAACCAATATACAGTCACACCCATCTATTGAGGCCACCCATAACTGAGATTAGCTTTCATATTCGTAAAGCTGAGTGAAAGTAATATTAAATATTAAAGATGATCTTATTCTTTTGCTCTAGATGGCTCTCTCTCTCTCTTTCCCTTTTTATTTTTTTTGTATTTCTCTTTTGGTAATGGCCATGGCTTTTTGCTTCAGTTTCCTGTTTTTCTGGAAGAGGTATGTCATTAACCTCCTAAAAAGGAAAGTAGGGAAATTTCTATTTCCACAGAGAAAAACCCAGTCCAGACATTTGTATTATAGGTGGTAAACAACTTCATCAATGGATGTCACAGATTTTCTTACACAGACTACCCATGAATTCAATTAACGTCACTGAAATATACGAATCATGTTTTCTATATTTCATCACATAATACTTTGAGATTTCTGAAAATGAAATTACAACATAGTCAGTGTAAGATATACATTTTTGTTGACAGTATTGTTTTAGATTGACCTTTGTCAAAATGAGATGTCTTTATTAAACAATGCTTTCATGTATTTCATTTTTTCATTTTATTTATTCATTTGTGTATTAAACCAGGCCTCTTTTTTTTAATAGTTTTTAGATCTGTTTTGCACCTTCCAAAAGCTAGATATTTCTCTGCTCTCACATATATTCTATTTACTACATATACATGTAATGTTCCTAAATATAAATCTGCACACACAGCACATAATGTTCCTACGTGTAAAATAAAAGCCTTTGTGTGTAGGTATTCATGTCCCATAAAAAGTCAAGTTGAGTCCAATTAACATTACACTTGAATCGAGCTACATTACCACTTCCTCTTCCTGTGTGAAGGTATATGAACTTTTAGCATGCTAGAACTATGGCCAGCCTCTCCAGTATACAACTTATATCATTGTTACCTTACATGTACTATATTGACATATACATATTTGCAAATATATGGTACTTGACCGTGTTACTTTTTCATCAAAGAACATATGTTACAGTTTAGTTTGTAGTTTTGCTAGTATCTCCATGAGATTAATCGATGGCTAAATATATAAACAATATCACGTGTACAGTAGTATTAAGGAAGATTGACGTTCTAGTAAACACATTTTTTAAAGCTAAATCTACTCTAAAGGATGTTTGATTTAAAGAAGTAGGAATATAATTGAATTTCCACAAAATTGCACAAATACAAAAAGGAATTTTCTACTATCACTCCAGAGTCCAGACAACTTTTTATCAAGGTTGAGTTTCTTTCTAGCTGACCACATCTCAATTCAGTGTGAGCAGAAATCATAACAGTGTCTACTGAGCTTAAGGGCTAGAAAGACATTACCTCTCTGTAAATGTACAGGAGTTAATACCCTTTGTGACTCTCAGAGAGAAGATGATATGCAGAAACAACCAACTAATCTCCTACAATTGACCCACAACTGTGCACTAACAATATCCACTCGTTTCAATTAGTATTATTTCCTCCTCTGATAAACACAGTCATAAAAATATGGAAATTGAAAACAAAGCGATCGTGGGAGACATTTGCTAGTTATCCAATATCCCTCCAATTAGACAAATTAGTCATTCTAATAAGTTTGTAAGACATGAAGTTCATCTGTTGACGTCAAAATACCACACCCTTCAAAATCATTAGCTGCAATAATACATGCATACATTTCTTCTCCAGAAGATTTGCTAGAACTAAGAAGTGTAATAAAATAAAACTTCCCTGTGCATTTCTTTCTTTTCAGGTTCTTTTTTGGGTCGGGGGGATACTCTATATATCTCTTCATTATTTCAGACTGTCATCCTTTAATTTTTTTTCTCCTGACATTTCCAATAAGCTTTTGTTATCAGTTCCAATAGAAATTCTGACTGCTGAACAAAGTTTGTCAACATGTTTCAATATTTACAATAATCCTAGCATTAAAGTTAACGACTAAAGATATAAGCTTTGAGAGGTAACTATGGAAATAGCATGACTTTTTTTCCCCCGACAGACTTTTGAAGAAGACACTTGTGGCATGTATGTACTTGCAAAATAATTCAGACAAGAATTGTGCTTATTTTTCATAATAGACATGAGGTTCATGGGGTTGTATACCCATGCTTTATATTGTTATGGATCTAATTATCTATCACTATGAATTAGAACATACTTGGACTCCAAATTAAATCAAATCTCTAAGATAAAGCTTGAGAGGGGAATAATAATATATGAAGGAAAAAAAAATACAGAAGTCCCAAAACACTTGTGATGACAATATCACATTCCCCACAACTGTTAGGAAAGAGTAATTTTGAACCATTTATTCTATATCAGATAAAAGATAATTCATATTATAATTTTGTTTAGATGAATTATCAAAACGCATTATCACAACAGATGTATGGAAGAAAGGAGGCCAAGGCAACACACGAACTATTTTCAGCCCTAAAAGAGGGAGAAACATAGTAATTGATATCTGATACACTTCTTCCTGTGTAACAAAATATACTGCTGGATTAATCATCATAAATTAGTTCTAATAATGAGGATAAACTTACAAATAGGAATGACATAGTTGTCCTGCAATATAGGAATATACATTTCTAAGGTCAATGGAAACATTTCCCTCTTTCAATGCCAAATAAAAATAAAAATAAGCATACTAATGGCCAAATTTAGATTTATATGATTAGAGGGATATGTTTGGCATTCAATGCAAAATGATAAAAAGGCATGGCAACATGTGCAAAATAAATAGGGTTTGCTTTTTTTAGTATGGTATCAGAAAGATTTATTATGAACATTGTTTTAAGAGTCTGTGATATTTTAATATTTTTCTACATTGTATGGCTGTTGCAAAATAAACTACACAATCAATGTAGTGCCTTTCCTGTTAGGAATGCACAGAACCCAAGTCAAACTTGGGTTTCGTACTTCATAATCCTTCACCATTAACCTATAGAATAAATGCCAGGTAACATTTATAAGGTTGATTTCTTATATACTCTAGCTATACACAAATTACTCTGGGGAGTACCGTTAAGTCAGTGTTAACCATATTTCAGAATAGCACTTTGCATTGACAATAATATAATCATTATCCATAGACCCAAGGATATATCCATAGCAACCAGCGGATTCTATTAAATGTTAATATTGAGGAACACCAATGGGATGACAATTCTCTACAGGTTGTACATGGGAGTAGTTATGTCTAACTGATCACCTTATATTACATGCTATTCAACTTTACGTATTTGATATTTCTAAGGGTGTCCATTCTTGTTTTGAAGATTGCTGTGTATCTTCGCTAATCTGTATGACTGCCTGGTCAATATATACATTTCCATATCTTGTTTTTTTGTTTTTTTCTCTCTCTTTCAGGGCCTTTCCTCACAAGCATTTGCTTTTTTATTGGTCCTTTCCATATTCCATTCTGAATTTTGTATCTTGTATTATTGTTTGTATGTTTTTAATCGTTATGGTTAAATAAGATATCTTGAATCTTGAATATTGACAATGGTATCTTGCTGCACTTGGAAAGATTGAATAGATCATAAAGAACATTTCATTTCAATACACCAGTAAACAATGACATTACATGTACATCCATTTGACAACAGAAGGGCATTAATTCATACACTGTAACAATTTCCCCAGAGTTAACCACCTTCTGGCTCTGATGGAGTACTTGAGGTCGATATATATGGTGATGAGGAAATCCAAACTGATCGATGTTCCTTTAATTCCACATTTCCAGGTGCTATAGTAACCTTCAAATAGATAATACCTTTCTTTCCTAGGTCAGTTTCTCCCATTGTTATAGATTTATCAATCATCCTTACGATTATAAATACATTTTCCACGATTTAGATAACAAACAATCAGATGTTAGATTATTTCAGAAGTAATCTTATTTATGTTTAGGTGAAAAATAAACAGGAAATCATTAATGTTCTCAAATGAAATGACTTGTGCCAAGCAGAATGGCATAACTGTATTGTCTGATAACAGCCAGAAGGGTTCTTGGACTAACAGAAGACAGTGTTGGCTTTGTGTCAGTCGATCATATATAGTTTAAATAATTCCCTAAACCAGAGCTCACAAATTTGAAGAAGTTATATGTTTACAATTAAAGTTTTTTTGGGGAAAACATCTTCTCATCACTGATGAATTTCTTCCTCATAGCACAATCATTGAATTATGAATATATCAGTGTTTCCAAACTTCTGATCAGTGCTAGAACAGTGTTATTGTTAACGGTGCTAAACTGGTGAGTTAATTCCATTCTGGCTCCGAACAGATTTAAAAAGGTCATAAAATATTCTCGCCATGTCCAGGTACCAGATACGATTATGCATCTGTCATGTGATTTAATTATGAAAAGCTCCCAGTTTTCAATAGGCTACACCTGTTATCTCAGTTCACAAAGTTTAAGGACACTTGACACATTTCAGGTGAGATTCATACACAGAGTATATGTTGCACTTTCGACACAAATTAACCTCTAATTGAATTTCACTGTCATTGAAAACAGAAGCAAATTAATCAATATTACATGCCATTTTACTAGCCTCTTTAATACAGTATTTAATTATATCCTAAGCGTTCCTGAAAAGAACAAAATTGGTAATTTCGGTTGGTCATCGTCATGGTTTTCATGAAAATGTGTTTTGTTAGTGCTTCTAGTAGATCTAAGGAAAAGCAATGTTTGACTAGCGATTGATTTCTGTGATGTCGGGGCTACTAACCTTGATTTCCTAATATTTCTATGCTCCTTACTCAGCCAGTATACATTTTCTACCAAAATTGTTTGGCAAATGACATTTATTTGTAATCTTGAACATTCAGTGTAAGTTTTGTTTGATTCTGTGAGAATTCATTTTCTTTTAAACCAGAACTCACCTTTGTCTTTAAAAATAGCTCACTAGTACCTATAACTGCCAAATATTATAATTCTCTACCTGATTTTTAATTTTATTTATTTACCATTCAGCTCTCCTATCTCAAGACAATCGTAAAGATACGAGGTGATGAATTCCCATTCGTCTTTCATGCTGATGCTAGTTATAGGATACTCCATGACAAAGAGAAAATCTAGAACCGGTCTCACACTGGACCGAAATCTGTAAGCGTTTTTTCTGTTCTTGCATCGTCAGTGAATTGTACACCTTCTACGACAGACAGACACGGTGTAAGTTGATGTCTTTTAAAAGGGCAGTTCCCTCTCAACCAGTGTTTTGTTTGAGGACAACTGGATGTTCATTGAGTTTTCAAACACCAGAAGAAGACAACAGAGTTCTTGTTCTTTTGATAGAATAAAACTTCCCTGATTTCTAGTAAAAAGATGAGGATTAAAATCTAGGAGGAAGTATTGCTTGAAGTTAGATGATGGATTTGGTAAGAATGAGTTTAATGTAGGTTTCCAGGTCAATTTTGTAAAGTTTTTTTTTGTTCAGTAGAGCGACAGGACATGAATCAGAAGTCAACATAGGGCACCTGTCCCCAAACTGCAAATCTACAAGTTCTGCAGAAAAATGAAGAAGTGAAAAGCAGGCAGGCCTAGCAGGTGTCGCGATTCTATCAGATCCCGTCTCGTGATGAACTTCAGGATTAACAAATTTTACAGCATATGTCTACGTGTGAGGATTAGCAATTTGGCAAACGCCTTTCAGAGAATGGGTTGAGATGTGGGTACAACAGATGTCTCAACCGAGATCCTCTGCTGGTAACTGAAGGTCTGTGGTCGAACAAGTGGCTTCTCCCCACAAGTCCTTGTTGCACAATGATTTGCAGGTTTCAGGAATCTCAGAGATCGAGATACAATTCGATGGCAGAATCAATGAACAGCATGAAAAAGTAACCACTAGCGAAATCTCTCCTCATCTGCAGGCACGATATTAATGATATATTTTGAAGTGCTTTCAGTTTAGTAGAGAATCATACAGAGATATAAAAACATAAACAAAGCTTTAGTTGTCAATGTAGACTTGAACACGTTCCAAATGCATTCTAGTTCCTCCTTCTGCTGCTGCATACAAAATACACAGGTATTTTGGGGAAATGTTGGCTTACAAAATGCAAAGGAAATTGAGCAATGGCACGAGTACGTAGAGTGAGAAAAAATCCTGTCGACATGCGACACAATTTGTGAGCAATATCTGTAGTTTGGTTTCCTGTTGTACTACACACGTAGTAGCAAAACGCTGTATCAAACTTGCTCTAAAAGAGGTAGATAGTAAGAACTGAATGTGCGGTGTTTCCTATGCCGTAAAAACACAGAATACTTGCTAAAAGTCTGCTACAAGAGACTGCAGAGGTATTATCAAAGACTGATCTCGCAAGAAGTTCAGACTACAAGTCCTTTAGAAGATGTGAATTTTGAGTGGATCTTCCAAAGTCAGGAGCTAGTAGAGGAGCACGCAAGGTGCTCCACTATTTAATCGCTGATGAATAACTTGTAGGGAACACTTCTATGGCATGTCCACTTTTGTTTCAATGCCATTGTGAACAGCCAAGAATGGTTTTACAGAGACCAAGAGATATAGAGTCCAAACGGAGGATGTCCGGACGACGGAAACCTGCAATGCTCGCTGGTTTCCTCTCGACTGCTGGGGGACTGGGCGCGCTGCGTCTAGATGTAGTACTTGAGCAAATCTCGATTGCCATTTGATTACCAGGGTCATGACCAAAGTACAAGAACAATGATTATTTATCATGATGTCATAAAAATTATAGTCTCACTCATGGGTTTTGACTTATGCTTTTAATGTTATATACTTTATTCATATTAATTACAGGTTTGTCTGAATTGAGGCAATGATAGCTGGTATCTTTTTTTCCATAATATACCATATCTAAATTCTCAATGCTCTTTGTATACTTACATATACAATCTGTTTTGCCAGATTTCATATTTTCTTTAACATCATAACTCCAAGACTATTTTCTGTGTCTTGTTCTTTTATTTCATTCTTGTTCTGCTCTGCTTATATAATTTTTATCTCTTTTCTCCTCTTACATACCGGTACTATAGCATTGTAAATGTACAGACAAAACGCATTTGAATGTATTAAGTAGATGAACCTTCAGCAGTAACCTTACAATGACAAATTACATTTTTGAAAAAATACATGAATACAAATGTACACATATTGTGCTTACACTGATTCCTAGTTTCATACACTCAACTTCAAATTATGCATCAAAACTTTAACTAGAAGTACCTAATTCTTATTTAGTACAAATTTACATGATTTAACATAACAATGCACCATCAATCAAATCTCATAATTTTCCATAAATAATCTCATCATTTTCAATAAATAATCTTGATGAGCAAGGGATTAATTGGAAAACGTGCTACAAACCTATTGATGCCCTGCGCCTGAGGCAAATGGTGCGCTGCTGAAAACCATGTTCGTCTTGGAGTCTGCCCATCTTGAGCACCCTTCAAGAGTTCTCAGGGAACCTGGTAAACCCTGAGGAAACCCATCAACCAAAACATCTGACCCCTTAACACGTTTGGGGATTGTCAAAGACTCCTTGAAATCTGGGATGTTCGTTGATCGGTGTATCTTTGAACGTGCAGAGTGTTCCGGTTCTCCAAGAAATCACAAACCTGACGACAGAGATATCTCTGAAGCGATAGCCTTAAGATGGGCAGGTACTTGGTTATTCATAGATGTCCATCGATTGTTCTACTTTAAAAAAGGTTACCATGACATAAAGCATGATCGTCAAGGTCAAGCAGCTATTCTACAAAGAGAAATGTCAGTCAGGATAAGATGGAGGACATTAAGAAGTGTTGCAGCGACATATCCACACCTCAGAAACTTGTTGCCTCTCAATTCCTGTAGAGATCAAAATTGTTCACTCATCAGATCTTTTCAAAGGAAATGTGCAACCTGCAACATTCACACAATAGATATGTAAATTCTTTCCTTGAAGCTCAAAAGAGTTTGATTTCATGGAAAAAGCACGAGGAGGAATTCATTTGTCAATGTTTTGGTTTTTGATGACACTCGAGTCCAATAAACCAGGATGATCCTTGCAGAAAATTCTTCCACCTTGAAAAGCTCTGGTAAATTCGGTGTTTGCTCACGTAGGCAGCATACCCTAAACACTTTACAACGTTTCTTATCCTTTAACAATCAGTTCTGCAAACAAAACATTCTGTTTCCTTTTCATGAAAATATGATTTGAACAGTTCAAGTTTCAGGGAATATTAACCAAAGCTCTGTAAACAAACAACACATACGTTTGTAAACAGTGAATATCTCTCAGAGTTTCACAGATCCTATATTCAAAGAAAAAGAAAAGTCACTGGAGTTTTTTTGCAGTAGGAACAGCTTCTACAGGATATGGCTAGTCAGACTCTCCTAAAATCTGAAATTCCAACGAAAATCCATAAGCATAGCTCAGGATCTGACTTCCAGTAAGACTGTCTTCTTCAAAATCCAAAGAAGTAAATAGCTCAGCCACCTAGGCGCTCTAAGCGTCTGCCTCATGGGACTCATCGCAAATAAAATGCTTTGAATTCGGAAAGTGGCGCGTGCTATTTTGTCACGTCCACACTGAAAAATCTGAGCCAATCGGGAGGTGAATCATGTGTGACATTGATCTTGTGCGTTCGCAAGCTCGCTTGTTGCGACTGTCGACCTCTTACAGAATGCTGATTGGACGCAAACTCCTGACTGCCGCAAACAAGAGGGGATAACAGGATTTGGCTAATGTCCTGAAATAATTACCAGGGTTGAGGAAGTCTTGGATCACCACTCATTTGGAGTTTGAAAATAATTTACATAAACAGATCAAGATCAGGGGATTTGTATGTCTTTTAAAAATTATGTCTCAATATTTTGGAGGCACTAGCTGATCCTCAGTTTATTAGCAGGGTCTTAGCTATGTACTAAACGCTGGCTTAGGGCCTAGTCCATCAAAAGGGCAATAATCACTGGTAATTTTTATTAAAGGTACCATTTATGATCCTTGTGCTATGATGTATTAACTATTGAAATTGGCTCCATCATATAATTAAGATAAGCAATAAAACCTACTGTGGGTAACTCTATTTCATGACTACTTTCTTTCTATTTTTAAACATACGTAACAAACAAAAACATTTGCGGGAAATTTGGAAGATTTATCACTGGGAGGCTACAATTATAAAATTTCTCAAAGTTTGAAGATGACACTTTGGGTCGCATTATTCCAATATGTTTTATGAGCAGTTACTTTAAACTAAGAACTTATATTTGTTGGACAAAATAAATAGCTAATTTTAGTAAAAACTTGACGTTTAATATCTAAGCTCTGGATAAAGAATTTGCAGCTCATGTTAAGGAAGGGGTTAAGTTTCATTTTTGCAACTCTGGCAACCACAGGATTAAACACTGCAAATCCCAGCGGAGGCTCCATATCACATGAAAATGCCACGATATTCAGCATGAGACCATATCAGGCTACAAAATTACAAGGCACTGATTTGATACCTATCCACTGTTCCCAACATTATCCCCATCATTATCCCCATGTCCTTAAAAATAGATCATCATAGTTACCATGACATGCAGGTGATGATACTGAAGGGGAAGCAGATAATTCAATTAGCTCCCAAAACAGTGCATGATGGCCTTAATTACACCCTCGTTATCGGTTCAATAGGTGGTGATGATTAGCAAATCTGCACTGAAAAACCCGGAAATATCAGTGGGGTCTAAGCCTTGGCATATTACCTCAATTGCATTATTGTTAGACAATACAGCACATTAATGGTGTTAATTATTGATATATGAGAATGCATGGAAATGTACTTTCATGCACTGATGTTCAAGTGAAGGAAACGTCATTCACAATACGTTGTGCTAAGTGTACCAATAGTAGAAGGTCATTAGCACGTGCGAATGTCACATAGCAAATTTCTCATAACTTGCTTCTAAGGTTTTTAATGTTCCATTCATGTGATGCTCATAAAACAGAGAAAATAGATTGTAACTACCTAATTCATTTAGTTTTGTTTCAAATAAGCATATATTTTTGAAGCAACACATTTTAATCCAAACAACCTTCTGCTTAATGCAATAGCGTGCGTTCGCGATTAGTAGACCTGGTCAACATAAAGGCCCCTGTCTGCTGCACAACAAATTATCCATATTGTATTTACAAGTAGCAAAAAAATTGCCCCAAAACAAATTGCACCAACACTAAGATATTATGCCAACATATCAACTTCCAACATTAAAGCAAGTGCAGTTGTGCAATGTATGCATCCTGCACATTTTGGCATAATAAACATAAAACCACATATCAGATATTACACCAGACAATATTCTTATTCAATTTTCCATACAATGAAATATACCTTCTTGATGACTTTTCGTTCCAAAGATTTCAATCAAACAGGATTTAGGTTAATTACTTTCATAAGATTAAGGTAAATTACTTTCATAAGATTGAGGTAAATTACTTTCATAAGATTGAGGTAAATTTATTTCATACATTTGATTCAGATTCCTCAAATACAGTTACAAAGGAAGATTTTAAACACAACCAGGTGCTATTTTTTCCTTTTTTCCGATTAAGTGTACAATCTTTCCATATACTGTACCTTTTTCGCGCAAGACCTCAATTCACCCTATCAAATTCTCTAGCAGAAGTCCTACCTATCACATGATATACAAGTGATGTGTACGCATTACCAATGCCCATCCCTGTATTGAGCTTCACGTAGAGTTTTCATGCACTGATCTGAAACCATCACCTAAAGTGCGCTAATAGTCATAACAACACACTCAATGCCATATTCATTTACAGTGTTGCCATGACAACTGTTTCCAAAAGCAAAGCCCAAGTTGCTTGCATCAAGCCTCTTGATAGATAATGGTATAGTATTAATGACTGCTTTGAGAGAAATAGTTGTTTTATTACGCTCAAGGGAAGGTTAGAATTGTGCTATTCCCCGAGGCTTGCCGAGGGGAATAGCCCAATTGTAACCTTCCCGAGAGCGTATGAAAACAACTATTTCTCGAATATTAAAGCAGTCATTAATACTTTTATATGCCGAAAAAAAATAGACTAAAAAATAAAAAATAAAAAATATTTTACATTTTTGTCGAAGACGGGATTCGAACTCTTGCGTACAACAAGAGGTGTATCGAAAACCAACGCTTAGACCACTCAGCTATCACGCGTCGTTAACATGCTTGGCAGTTTTCTCTAATATATACATTAAAATGGATTGAAAACGGCTCCGCGTGAGGGATGCTTCGCAAAAGCTCCATGAAACGGACCCTTCTTTTACTTTTGCAATGCATATTGGCACGAACTTAGATCAAGATCTATCGGCAGATGTTTTTTTTTTGTTTTTGAGAGTTTATTTTCGTCTTCATGTCAACAATGCAAGATAAAATTGTCGGTAAGATCGATCGAGATTCAATTGTATTGAAATTACCGACCAATCCTTCGCACACATAAGGTATCCTCCATCGCTCAAACCATTTTTTAACATGTAAACCTATGGGGTAACCATGGAGGCTGACCAACTATTTTTAATAACCATGGTTATTAAAAATATTGAAATGTTTTAAGCATGGTTACCGAGAATTTTACAGGAACAGTTGAAGTTTATGAATGCAATTCGACCAATCAGATGGCTGGATTTCTTAAGTGAGGTATATAAAAGTAAATATCATATAAAGAACCCTTTCTGAAACTTTCAATTTCTAACCAACCAACAATTTTAGGAGCACAATTTGAAAATACACTTCAAAATATGAACTTCTTCAAATACCGGTATAGGGCAGTACCTTTATTAATTTATACAGGGAGACGTTTTTAAATTTTGTAAAACGTAAATAATGCAGTATTGGGAATTCTGTGTGGTGATATAAAAAGACATCATCTTCTGGAAAAGATTTTTAATGGATGTAAATTCTGCATTTGATATTTCAAATAATGTGCACTCAAATAAAGCTTTCCAAACCTGTATATCTATTCTTTAGCTTCTTATATAATCATTCTGATGCAAAAAATTGACTCATCCATTTTAATTAGGCATATCACATGTAGTTAAACACATGAGTTGTCCAACTCAACGTAATAGAAACAAAACACATACATGTATGATTCAACCACCACACACAAATGTGTGTATTAATTCATAATAAAACTGTACTGCACATTTGCTTTATACGTGGTCTCATATCATATCAACGCCCACTTGTTGATCAAGAGAAATATCTTTCCACTGAGCAATATTCCTATCTCCAAGGTTAAAATAAGTTCATTAGTTGCACAAAGGAACAATAGGCTGTGAGAAGTATAGATTGTTTAGTTTGCCATTACAACAATGAAGCTATTTTTAATATCTGTTACGAAGCAAGGCAGCACTGTAGTGCTGTACATTCACATGCGGGGAACATTTCAATATTTGCCAGAGTACCAGAGCAAATATAGTGACGTTATGCTCTATTGATTAGGGAAACGGCCATTCATCTTTTATTCTTAATTCTTTTTCTTATACAAGTTCCTGATTGCCATAAGACAACAAATGAAAAAGAATGAAATAAAAAATTTTAAAAAAATCCACTAATTCTTTTCAATATTGAGAATGAAAATTTATTTATCGAAATTTACACACACCCCCCCCCCCCCCTTCTTTGTTGTGTTGTAGATCTGTAATATGACATATTATTCGCAGCTATAGTATAGTAGGCTAGCTACCGTAGTTATCAATAATACAATTTTCATCATATTATTTGAATTCAACTGGTATCCCTGTTGGGTGCTACACTTAAGACCTTATGACTTTGAAACACCAGTCTGCTGAGAGCAACACTGGCATTTTAAAGTCAATGTAAATTATATGACCTAACTTCCTTCTAGCTCTCAACAAAGAATGATCATCGTTTTATTCAACCTTACCTCTGAGGTCCTCCTCATCGTATATCCAAGCAAGGGGATCTTCGTCTTGATCAACTTTATCCGAACTACTCATAATCTCGCTGCCGAGAGCGGGTGAAAGTCCAGCGCAAACATGATTAGAACGATATGCGAGTCATTATTCCAAAGTATATTCCTCTGGTATTAAAGAGATCATACCGTGTTCCATAAAAGGTAAAGAGATGGTGCTAGAAAAATGTTTAAACGACAAGAGATGTCTCTAAAAATACAGTGCTGACTGGAGCGTCCATGAAAATATCACAATATCAGACCGATGCGACTTTCGCCCTTTTAAAAATGTACCCGGTAATGAATGAGCCAAAATTATTCTTTCAAACGAACGAAAGGTTGAAGAGCGACTTGTAAAGCAACGCCCAAGATGACAAACAGATTAGTCAAGGGCTGTTGTGAAAAATCTCCATGGCGACATCTCTTCTTTCCGTAGTATCCATCAAAATAATGCAAACCAGTCAGTGTGAATGCAACGTTGGTGTAGTATGGTTAATGAATAATGAAATATCAAGCTACCCGGTAAGTGGAATTAATTGCTCATACGATAAATGTAGGCTAAATAATTCATCCAGCATACAGTTGTACATGTAAGTATCTCAGTAGACTTAACATCAAGTTTTTTTCTCTTTGTTGGGAAAAGAGGGAGAGATAAATGAAATGCAACTTTGTTAATTCACGAGATGGCAAGATGGCAGTTAGATTTGAGAGTGTCGTGGATGTACACATCGTCCACAAAATCAGATGATCTGTTCGCGTTGTCAGTTTGAAGAATAACGTCTTGTGGGTCACAAGGTCAGATTTGAAGAGAGTGAAGCAGCTCACTCAGTTTTCATCACTTCATAGAGAGAGAGAGACGTAAGCCATGCTCATGTTGCTATGGTAACGATCAACAAGCAGGAATCAAGAAGGCATTTGAATCACAACACACACCTGGAATCATGTGTGTGTATTAGGAGCATCCACTCAATCCATTCCTTTACAGTATTAAGATGTACTCCATATAATATAAACATCTGAATGAATACACAGCATTAAACCAACCCGAAGTGGTATTCAAAGTCTTAAAAATCTGAACAACCATACATATAATCACACTATTAAAGCAAACATTTTTCTGGAAAATATGGCTGGTCCTCTTAACATCCAGGGATGCAGGAATAAGTTGATAAACACAGTGAGACAACTCTGCTTCCAGCACCGGTCACTGAGACAATATGTACTCTTCTGTCTGGTTATGATAATATTCAGATGTTCACGACACGTCGTCGATCACCTCCCTTTTGTTCAAATTTAGTTTAGCGATGTGTCACCTCTTCCACTCACTGCAGAAGTGCTCCAAAATGTGGGCCTTGGACGGTTTTCTCAGTCATAGCATGTGAAATTAGGTATGAATGTAGAAAATCTTGTTCTCCGACTGTTCCTGTTCACAATTCCGGATAATATGTACAATCCTTGTAGGAAATAACAAGATATACTGTGTGGTATCTCCTTTAAAATCAGCGTTGTAACAATTACCAGTCTTCAAATTTGCAATTCAGTAGTGTCATATATCCGCGTCTACCCTAAATCCTGTTTTGAATTCATCAATATTTACACACAGCAGCCGATGCACGGTCTCCATACCGCATTCCATACCATATTTCATACAATACAGATTCCTCATTAATCCTGCCTTAAAAGCATAAGCCCTAAAGGACTTCACTGTTATTACAAGCCTTAAATGTCAAAGGGATGATAAAATCCACACTCCGCTCTTCATTCATATCTGCCAGAATGCAAACAAGCTGTCGTTTCGCCACGAGAGAATAGAGATATTAGCCCAGATGTAATTAACTTCAGTGGTCTATCTCGAGCAATGGAGTGGAACGCCATCCACTCCTACCATTTGACAGTCGACAGGCAGAAATTATATCCGTTACCGTGCGTCATCTTAAATATTACAATACTTGAATAGCTGACTTGTGACTTATACTGTAGAATTTCCTATTACTGTATTTGTTTTTGTACGGTCATAATCATATTTCTTCAGCCTTGGGTTAAGTAATTATAAATACTGTATATCCAAAATATTACAACAGGGTTTCTGCTTGTAGACTACTTTCACGATGAGTGTAGTATTTACCGTCATTGAATGGAGAAAAAAAATTCACAGCAGCTACGTACTGCAAGTGAATGCAGTGAAAACAAAAGCAAGTATTTGGGTGCAGTCAGCTGCATAAATTCCCTGAATTTATAGTTTATTTTTCTTTTAATAATGTCTATTGACATACCCATTATGATTATTATGATTTGAAAATCTGGTGTATTACTGCGATATCATTCTTTGAACTTGTACTAAATAATCATCTTTCTTTAAATGATTAATAGTGCAGTAAAATTTTGGGGCCTACAGTACTTTCAATTTGATGCAATCTTTAAAGCTAGAAGGATACAGACTTATATCATGTAACTGAGAGTTAACTTCACATTAATCCAATTTCTGAGCCCTGATATTTTCAATCAATAATTGCTAATAGATGGCACCAGAAAATAACATAACAAAGCACACAGATACTAGGTATAATTTTGGCTTCACAGAACTAACTGTGAGCATCTCCAATACCTCTCTCTTTCGATGAACCACATTTTCACAAAAGGCTTTCTACCTCATCGTCTATAGTGTACTACAATTCGAAACCATAATCTTATTCACACAAAACACAATGAAACAAACCTTAAATGGTGAAATGAACTCTTCAATACACATCCAAATAAATGTAACAAGTAGACTTGCAGAATCTCTCAGCATCAATTTATATCAATTTCTTGAAAAATGGTGGAAGTCTTAACAATTTCACAGCATCAAATAATCCCAGCTTCTTGAAAACATTCCAGCCTTCCATCCATACTGTATAATGTTGTCATTATTTTTCTCAGTGCGCACCAAATACAATAGCAATGTCCTTGCAAGGAAAAGCCACAATACATCGATTGATCAAGGTATTGTATTGGCTTCTATTGTTATCTGTTAAAAAGATATTGATGCATTCTGAGAAAGTTTAGGTCATGTATCCTAAGAATGGGTGATGAGGAAATTATAATGATACCTGTTTCAAGTTTTAGAAAGGAATGATAAAATTACACTTCTTTGGCCCTTTCCTTTTTTTCAAGTTCTGGTGATAAGTCATTAGCTACTTTCAATATCTTTCTTCCCTGTCTTCCTTCAACAACAAAAAAAAAAAAACATTCAATGGTTTTAACACTAGTTCAGTATAAATGTTAAAATCAGAAGCAAACATATTCATTGCTCTTTGATTTAAACAAAAATTAAGAACCATTATGATTTCACACGTGCAGAACCTAGCACACATGAAGAAAAAAACATGTTTTTGTATGTTTATAAGCTGTTTTATTCAAAATATTACCAGGAAAATTTTCTTTGTTTTGAAAATTGCCATAAACCATGAGTAAAGTCCAAAGTAAAGAAGGTAAACATCCAAAATGACTTCATAATATAGGTAACTTATTAAAGATAATATAGATGACTCATGTAACAATAACAGATGTTTTCCAAGAAACATGGCAGAATCATTTCATGGAGGAATTCACATTGAAAGAAAATGCTTCATTGATATAATGCTAGTTTAATCCACAACTTCATCAGCAAACTATTTTCCTCTCTATGACTTTGTGTGAATATGCAGAAATCTACTCAATGTTTACAATCATGATTAACTGTAGTGCCAACAGAAAAATAAAATATGCATGTTTAATCCAACTGATTACTTTATTGTCATTTTTTCCCCAAAAGAGAATGAAACATTAAACATAACAATGAAAGTTGCATATGCTTAATTGTGCTGGATCAAGATAATAATCCAAAAAAATGACAGGATTTTCAAGTGCCAAATGGCTCCATCTCCTGTCTCCATCAATAAAATCATTCACAAAATTGGTATTTGCACTGATATTACCATGTAATGTAGGCTCTGACACTTCAGCTCGCAATGGTCTTATAAAAGCAAATCTTAGGACCAGTAGTCAATCAAGCTCACTCCTCGGATCAGAAGAAAATAATCACAAAAACACATCCTTCTTCTGGCAAAGGTTGATTAAACTGCTAATTCTATAAATCCCACAAAAAAGAGCTCCATAAATATACTGTAGTGAAGACTGATATAAATTCCATCCAATTAAAACAAGTATTAAGACTCTCCTGTCCAATATTGAGTACGGTACCTGCATCACTGCATGAAATGAATGTACTAATATTTGGTTTTAATCTAGCTACCCCAAAGAACGGTTGGTTTCTTGCTCAGGTTATAATATAGCATGATGACGAATTATTTGCTTTGTCTTGTCCTGTTTATTCTGTGATATGGGGGAGATTGTTGCCTAGATGCCTAGAATGACCTCAAATGTGGACTCTTGAGAAACCTGGTCAAACAACACCCAGAATATGTTCATCTACCAAGGAGAAAAAAGGGAAGGGGGGAGCAAATCAACTTCCAAAGAGCTCTGCAAAGGAATTATTCCCCTGGCTGAACAAATCCTGGACAGTTTGTGGCCGAATTTCAGAAAGGAAAAATATATTCCTAGACAAAAAAAAAAATGTGTGTTTGTCATTGGTTCTGTGGGAGAATAACACGTCATCTGCTGGATGCTGCAATACGTTTCATAAGGAACATTTACACTGCATGCAAAAATAATTGGTTTTCGTACGTAACATTCAAAAGTTTTATCGGAAGTTGCTACATCTAGCCATAAACTCGACAAAAACGCAAATAGAAAGAAAACCCACTTCTGGAATGTGGTTTTTTAAAACTTTGATGGAAATTATGGTTTTCAAATACGGTAGTTTTTTTCTGGTTACCAGGAGTACAAGCAGGTAATATGTATTTGATACAAAAATGTCCATTATGAGAGCATCTCCTAAATAATGAGTTTTACAATGATATACCATTTATCCTCTCTACAAACATCTCTTTTTTTTAATGAAAGTTTTAGTTGTGTCATGACATTTAAGGACTAGTCTTGAACAAGTGTAGTTCAGACTTTACTAGGGTTACTGAAAACTGTTTGTGCTCTCATGCTAAGAAAATCTCCCTTTGTGTAAAGTGAGGTGTTGAATTACAAGCTACACAATGAAAACAAAAGTACCCAGCCCTGGGACTAGATCATCAACACCTTTGGATTCACACTTGCACAAGGACAGAACTATTCACACCGGAATAAATTGTAAGATTTGAACCACAATTGAAATCTTGCTTTCTTCTCTCATTCACACATCATATTTTTTTAATATTTTTTTTAATTCTTCTAAAATCTCAATTATACTAACTTTTGTTGTAATAAACAATGAATGAAATGCATATGACTGTTCTATTTTTTTAGAGAATATCAGTACATTTGAATCACATTCCAAACATTATTTTTTTGTTTTAATTGGCACAAAGAGAAAAAAAGTGAGATGCTTATTACAGTTCATGTACTTCTTTCAAAACGTCATGAATAATTAAATGTATATGAGTAATTTACCTTCATATATTCAATATTCAAATTATCTTCTATTGTTTTACATCAGAACAATGGCTATACAAGAGGCTCAATCCTTTCTATACCACATCATGCCTACATTTTCTCAAAGTACCAATAATCTAATTTTTCAAGCAACCATAAACTGACGCATCTGCCAAAATATTTGATTAGCACAACTTACTTAGTGAAAACTATCTATAGGCCTATGACCACCTATCAATATGTCTTGATAACAAAATCAATGACATTAGTTTTGGTCAAATTTTTATTCCACTACATTATCTAATCTTTTTTTAAAGGGGGTAAATAATTAAAATCATACTAGAAAATGAATGCCACGGACGTGAATTCAGAGGTAAGCTCCGAGTATGTTTTTACCCTACTCATTTTAAGTCACTTTCTTCACAAAAGTAATATTTAGACATATTATATAGCTATGGGACCTTAAACCCATGGAGCAAATACATTTTGTATCCTAATATTTAAGAACACAACAAAATATAGTATATTTTATTTTTTACAATAAATCAATGTACCTGTACTTCAAATTCTATTCCAGCTTCAGCCTCAGGGCATTACACACAGATAGACACACACACACAATCCACACCTATACGTGCTTTCTTGCACTAAGCTTTCTGCATTGAAAACACACACACTGACTGTATTGTGCGGTGGGCGCTCATGCACCTCGCAGCATCCTGCAGTGTGTTTGTGTGTTAGATTACGTTGCTGCTATGACTGCTTCTCATTGGTCAGTTTATAATTGATTATGCAAATGAGCATAGACTGAGAAGAGTTCTGCATATAGTGATCATAATTTTCCTTTAAATCCTTCTGTTTTAATAAGTACAAATGGATTTGCATCAAATTCTTTTCTAATATATTTTCCTAACATAAATTGAATAGTCAGTGTCCATATAATTACCAATTACAGCCCACTTCATACAAATAAATGACAAATATTAGTGCAGTTTTACCAACTAGTAACCAAAACCAAACGGTACTATAGAAATCTACATATATCTTTCAGACCCACTGCTCTTCACTCTGGTTTTTCTGCAAGACGCATAAATCTTTCGCCTTTTACTAAAGATTTCCGTGCAGAGGAACACATTGATGAGTCTATAAAGATTTTTTCCCTGCCCAGTGGAAACACAGGGCTTGCAATACAATGTAAAGAAAGAAACACACAAAAAGACTCTCTCAGAGGGTTGAATTAAATTCATTTCATGTGATTTGGGTAGGGTCATATTAGGCATGTTTCTGATCTAACTTGGGTGACTGGATATCATACTATTTGTAAAAGGTTACTCTCAAGCCAATTCACAACTCACATTTTTGGTTAGAAAATGTGTTTTGCATATATGTTTGAAAGATTGGCTTTTTTTTTTCTTCTTTTATTTCAATGCCCATTCAGCTAATTTACACTTTTTACACAAAAATTTGCAGATACCATCTTTTATGTCTTTGGTTTGCAAGGGTAGTAAACAGAAACTCTTGAGTATACCCATGTAAATTTAATGTTTCTTTTTTGTGTTCTTCATAAGTCCAGCATGACAGGTGGACTAGTTGCCATTGTAGTTTGTTGGAATAATTTTAGATGTAAGCTTTAATATGGCACTTTCTCAAAAAGATATATCGGGACAAATACATTTTTCATGCAGTAACTTGGTAAGAGTATAAATAATTTAGTTTTAACTGTATATGTACACATTTCAAGACATCTTTTTGCTAAATATATCCAATGTTTCACAAAAATGTCTTGTTTTTATTTGTTCTGGTTTGGAGGCATTTTCTGTTTGAAACCAGAACTTAAAAAGGTGTTAACTCTGTGTAAAATGATATGATTAGTGAATGCCCTACTTTGTACTTGAAATGTTGTATACTAAAAAAGTTGTTTCTTCTGAGAAAATATTTTAAGGATGAATACAAAATGGAAGATATATATTGAATGGAAGTTATTACAAGTAAAAGAAAATTAATTGAGAAAATTATAATTTAAAGTGTTGTATAACTTATTGCCTGTGAAAAGAAATTTATGTAAATGGAGAATGAGTGAAGATGCAAAATGCAACACTTGTCAGGTAGATGAAAATATGATACACGCCTTGGTCAAATGTAAATTAAATAAAACCTTTTGGGCATATGTTACCTGGTTGATTAAAAAAGTTTTTCACAAGCATGTTGTCATTAACATTGATCTTTTGATTTTAAAAAAGCGGACATAGCGAAATTTATGATTTTAATACCATAGCAATTGGTGTTGATAATAGAGAATCCAGTTTGAATTTTTGGTTTGCTTTTGAACTACGAAAGAGACTAGAAGTAAACAAAAATGTACTGGTAAACCTTTGTTTAGACTTTCTAATGTATTATCTGATTTTGTTTCATTTTTTGATATGAATTTGAAATTAAAGTCTTCAGTTTATTAATAAATGCTATTGAAAGAAAAAAATGACAGACAAAACATAATGATAAGGAAGAACTGAATGTAAAATATAAAACTTACTGAAATACTTGAGAGTCTCCTCCATCATTTCGGACGATAGGATGTATCGGTCATCTTCGTCCATGTCTTGACCGGAGCCTACCAACCCGGCCGAGGCAGCCGGTCCCAACCAATCATCGTGTTCATAGCTGTATTGGGAGGTGGTGTCGGCCCGGAGGGTGTAGAGCGGGATCTGCTCTTCCAATAGGCTGATGATCTCCACTTCTGGAATGTTAGAAGTGTTGTGAAGATCTGCAAGAGAGAGAGAGAGAGGAGAGGAGGGGAAAAAAGATGTTTTAAGCTCAACTAAACAATCAGTAATCAGAATCATATCAGAATAATGAGAAGAATGAGAAGTAATAACACCACCACCACCACCACAACTACCACTAAAAAACAGTTAATGATAATGATAACAATAACAATAATAACACTGATAATAAATAATGATAGTCACTTAATTTGAAAATAATTACATCAGTAGTAAAATGTGTGAAACTCAAGGAACCTTGAAGAAAAAGCAAACTTTGCAGGTTGCCATGCCAGTAGGCCTGTCTCCATCAGCTCGAGTTTGCCAAATTTTAACTACTGGGTATCCCGATCGCACATTAACCAGTTAATTTGGGTCTTCATCATCCCGCAGTTGCCATTAGTGGGATATTTGGTCGAGAAAAAATCCCGAGAAATCCTGGTCTTGTTTCCAAAATATCCTGCTATTTGCGCCCCTCCAGGCTAGTTTTTGATGAGCGTATCGGTCTGGTGAAGACAAAATTTCAAGTTTTGAGATAACATCCAGAGTTTGAAAAAAGCTGGTTATTTGGCAAACTCGAGCTGATGAAGACAGGCCTAGTGTCTTGACCCGTTTCTCTCTATCACAAGGAGGTAAATCTAATCATGTGACCACTTGAAGGGATAGGCTGAAATTTCATTTCCTTCTCTCAGATTTACCTTCCCCCCCCCCCCTCTCTCTCTCTCTCTCTCTCTCTCTCTCTCTCTCTTTCTCTCTGTCCCTCCTTCCTCCCTCCCTCATGAAAAAAAAGCTTGCCCAAGTTCTTGTAAAAACATGTTGTCAGGGAAACGGCAACGTCAAGAGTGCACTAAACATAATTGGTTTGCTTGCATAGTCAATCCAATGGGACATAAAACACTTATGGCATACACATGATGTAACAAGATATTATAAAGAGATAAAGCGCAATCCCGTGGCACAAATCACCTGAATCTCTCAGCAAAGAGGTGAATTTTTCAGGTTGTTTGAAATATCAATATTTGAGTTCACTTTTCACAATTATCTCCATATGTACATTAATATTCCAATCTCCAAAATGTTTGTAACGTAGTCAAGAGATGTACAACGAACTACATGCCGCAAATCCTCAGAATTCAGCTTCGTACGTTGAACATGTTGACTTCATGTAAATTGTCTGTATCGCGGAATGCTGTACAGTGTAGTACAGTGCATATACAGGCTATAGAATGTTTCACAATGTCTCGATCTACACATGGGCGTCTAGATGTAGATGTATATTGCTTTCGCAGAAATAGCATAAAACCCCAAACCACAATCACAAACCAATGAAGTGATGAATTGCAATATTACAATAGCATCCACAATGTCTTCAGCCAAATTTGTTCAGCTCATTCTCTTCTTGATACAATTATCCTTAACTTCCAATGATTTAAATGGAGTTAATGGACATCATTAATATGAACTCCTCCGTCAAAGCAATGTGCATTCTCCTCCTGCTCACAATGAGGCATCCATCTCCTTGAGACACCTGCAAAACAAAGCGATACTCCTCCTTCTCCGTCTTCCGATTTGACCACACCACAAAATGCGATTTAGCACTTTAGATGCAAATCACACATTGCCATTCTGAATCTCATTTGGAGACAAAGGTACCCACAGACGCGCACATGCATTTTTATCTGTTTCCCATGTGTCCCTCTGAATCCACGTGTGCAACGAAGCCTCATCATTTCGTCATCTGTCTCTAAGATACATGATTCATCCTCCCTATAGTCCCCCAAGCCTACATGTAGTCTCCGCGCACAGACTTTAATTTGACACTCTAGAAATTTCATGGCCAATATTCTCCAAAGCTGTCTAATTCTTTGACGGGTTTTAGCCCTGCTTAAACTAAATAAATTTGTTGATATGATATTGAATGTTAAATTTAAACTTATTCACCCTGAACAAATCTTAATAATTCTGTTTAATTTAATCAAAATACAAAAGTTCAAAAACTGACTAAAATTATTTCTCATTTTCATTTCATAACCGAATAAATTTTGTTAAATACAACAGTTATCTACATGTATACATGTACATGTATGAAACTGTGGGATTAACAGTCACCATTTTGCCTTTCATAATTCAGGGACTAGGGTATGCTACTTGTAATTTAAGCTGAGTTTTAAAATCAGAGACCATTGTGCATTGTCTTGAGTCCACTCTACATCTATCATAGGCTGCATAAACACTGCAACTCTGCAAGCAAAATTCATAGATTTGTCTCACATTCAGGTGTTGAGTCGGTAGTTGGATAGCAATAGTGTTTTTTTTAATTGAAAGTTTTTAACGA
The DNA here is from genome assembly GCA_035222895.1 of Strongylocentrotus droebachiensis. Lineage (NCBI taxonomy): Eukaryota > Metazoa > Echinodermata > Echinoidea > Camarodonta > Strongylocentrotidae > Strongylocentrotus > Strongylocentrotus droebachiensis. Next base: position 119,274 of record JAVYIG010002531.1, on the reverse strand, counting down.
TGCCGGTTTGTTAGTCACATGACTCTCCTCGCTTCTGTGCGATCGCATGCAGAGTAGCGACAACAAAACTATGAGCAAAAGACTGATGTTTTTTTAATGAGTTTTCTTCAAAATGGTGTTAGGGCTGTGTAAATGGGCTTAGCAGTAGTAGAGAGCCAATCTAACTTAGTCTACAGCCTGGAGAGTTCAGACTCCATGTCAACACAGTAAAGTGGCAAGGGTTCGTCCCTTGAAACTACTCTATGCCTGGAAGGGGTGTATGTTAGTCTACAAGTCAGACCCATGATTCAAATTGAAAAGTAGTGGCAATGATACACAGGGCATTTGATGTTAATACACTGTATGACACTTTATTGGCATCTTGCCAATCACATTTTCATTTTCAAATTATATGTGAGGATGGCAGGATACATTTAATGAAGCTATAGAGCATCCACATGTATGCAGTATTATTAAGGGCACCAAATTAACATTTTTCAATGGTGGGGGGGGGGGGGACCTGATTGAAAATTTATGATCTGTTTACAATCCAGTCTTGAAAGATAATTAAATTGATCAACACTACGAAGAGCCCTTCATGAATAAAATGAATAAACTATTTCTGAAGCCCTGAATGTCGACGAATCATGATGCAGAATCTGCTCCTTTTTTCTATATATGCTATCTTAAAAATCTGCAAATCAGAGTTTCATGAACAGAAATGATAAACCATATATTCATCAAATGGCTAAAGTAAATATCAACAAAATGCTTAGGTGAGCTGAGCAAGTCATTTGGATCATGTTACATATAAATGATAATATTGTAATGACAGTTGTATTTTAAATCCATAGTTCCTGATACTTCAGACAACATTACCAGCAGGATGTGCCACCTTTGAGCTCAAGAGGGCAGCATTCCATAAACTGATTGAGAGGAATAAAGTGAGAGACTTGCGCATGCCTTTGAATCTTATCCATCTTAGTATTGAATGAAGGAAACAAAATCTATCAAATATAGAGTCAACTTGGGTAATAAGTTGTTCTCAGGTAATAAATTATTCTTGGGCAATATTTTATCATAATGATAGAAACTAGCAAGATGAATATTTTTTAAAGATTTTAATTACAGCAACTTTCTTTACTCATTCAGTGTCCTCTAATCCTCTAACCCAGTACAGAACTATCTCATTACGGCCTATTAACCTTCTGCTACCAAATCATTTGTCTGGGCTATCAATATGCCCCTCTGACTAACCATGTTGTCCTGCCTCAAAAACAAATCACATTCAAGGCCTGCTAATCTGCTTTCATCATGAAATACAGTAAATCATTATCACTATGTACTCTGATTTCTGTGATCATTATCATATATATTAAACACTCGTCTAGAGATGCATATGTCTTGGGTTCAAGGCTTCAAGCCATACCAGTAGGGACTTTTCGATTTGCATGTTCACTAGTGGACTGCTACGTATTACGTATGCGGTAATTTTTGAAGCAGGGTTGACGAGGCACGCTGACTGTTTTTTTTAGATTTCACACGACGACGGCGCTCGCTCAGTGACGTCATGCATATGTTCGTGATCGCAAGAAGGATCCAACACCCAATTCGGTGCATGGGACTGTACTCGATAAATATGCTGCAACAGATTGGCGATGCATAAATAAATGTGTTGACTTTTTAATGATTATTCTGCATCAATTTTGATTTAAAGGAAATTACAAGACAAGAGAATGTGTTAATTTTAGAGAGCTTACGCTTCTAGCACTCTCCGCTTGCAGAATTAGGTTAATTGGGTCCATTTTTGTGACTTCAATGTGTTGTTTCGTATCTACAAAATATTGCTTACGAAAAGTACCATCACAGATTGCACACGACAGCAAAACAAGGGTGAACGCGCTCGAGAATTCTGCTAAGAACAATGAGCTTGTAGATGCGCATGCGCACTGCTTCTAAAATGACCGCATATGTCGCAGTCCACTAGTGAACGAGCAAGTCCAAAAGTCTGTAGTGATAGCACCACACTAGTGTCCACTGGGGAGACATTTATCTATATTTGTCACTACCAGTACAAGAGTAGTGATTGGGTACCTGGTGGGTAGAGATTGAAATACGTGGCAACCCACTCAGGAGTATCATGCATGACAGACACATGCACTGAACAAGAACCTATGATGATGATGATAATGATGATGAATGTGTGTTAATGAAAACGATAATAATGAAGATGATGATGACGATGATGACGATGATGATAATGAAAGTGATGATGATGAAAGTGATAATAATGATGATGATGATGATGGTGTTGATGATGGTGGTGATGATGATGATGGTGATGATGATGTTGATGATGATGATGAAGATGTTTATGATGATGATGATGATGATGATGATGATGATGAGGATGATGTTGATGATGATGATGATGATGATGATGATGACGATGATGGTGATCACAATGATGATAGAGATGATGATAGTGATGATGAAGACGTTGATGATGACGATGATGATGGTGATGACAACGATGATGATGATGATGGTGATCACAATGATGATAGAGATGATGATAGTGATGATGCTGATGATTAAGATGATGTTCATGATAATGATTAAGATTAAGATTAAAATCATTAACTAACCTGTGATGGTTCCAGCTTCCTGTAAACCACTGGTCACCACATGGTCCTCGGTGTCTGACTGGCCGCTGGTGAAATACTCTTCAGTAAGTCTTTGGTTACGGTCAGACTCGTCCGTTGCCAGCTTGACCACTGGTCGGGCAGGGCAGGAGCAAATTGATGCGAGGCAGTGCTTCTGATGGCAGGGGTTATGCTAGCCTGTAGTGGCCATGTCCTTAGTTGCTCTTAGATGATATCATTCACAAGAGTCTGTAAAGACAACAAGGTACTGTTGATTAGTCAAAATCAAAGACACACCATAACATGAAAGATCAATAAATGAGAAAAGATACAATCTTAAAGAAGGATAACATCACAAAAACAGAAGAGCAATTTAGAAAAGTAAATTTTCATTGCCTAGGAGGAAAATTACATAAATTTCATTTTGCTTTAATACTATACTATGATAGTCAACATACATGTATAGGAGTAAAAATTAGAATACATTTATCTTGTAAATATGAAACATTACCCTATAATGTTGATAATGATGAAGATGGTGATGACAATGATGATGAAGACGTTGATGATGACGATGATGATGATGGTGATGAGCAATTTAGAAAAGTAAATTTTCATTGCCTAGGAGGAAAATTACATAAATTTCATTTTGCTTTAATACTATACTATGATAGTCAACATACATGTATAGGAGTAAAAATTAGAATACATTTATCTTGTAAATATGAAACATTACCCTAGAAAAATTAAAAGCAAACAGAATTCTTCCTGAAAAAAATAACGGGCATTATGAGATTTATTTCCATGAAACCAGGGATTAACACACACACCACAAAACAAAATATTTACTTGAATTTTTTTTTTTTTTTTACTGTTTGTAACCTTTGTGGCATACAAATGGTTACATCACATCACAGTTCTTACTTGGATTAAATAAATTAACTGCAATAATATGCACAAAATGAAATATTAAAAGACTTGTAGACACAACAGAGTAGATTCAGAATGACTCACAGCATAATGTGACAGGAAAACAGATGGGTTTGTATTATTCATATCGCAACTTTAGTTTTATATGAGTCACCAAGCCATGCCAAAGTTGACAATTCAGCTCTGTATTATTAATGACATTGACCTTTTATCATTATGATAGCTTCAAGATGTTAAATCAATTTAACCACTTGGCCATTTAAGACTACAATTAAGACTGAAACATAATGGAATGATTACACATTGGATGATACATTTGATATCATCTGCTGATAGCTAAAATTGTTTTTTTTTTTTTCTGTAACAAATTTACTTCCTTATGGCTCTATACAGACAATTAAAGAAAATTTGAGTTCTGGTCACGCGATTGCATTGTGAAAGAAACGGTGTGGAATCGATCAGAAAAAGTTGATCATGTAGCATATTAGTATTGGTGTGTACTGCAAGGTTCTGGAATCATCAAAATGATAAGAAATCTAACCCAGTCTTGGTAAAGTAACAAGCACTGTACACAGAAAATGTATATGGGACTACACAAACATGTGGCATAAAAATGTGGGCGACATTTTAAGCTGACACTTGTCATATTAAGAACATGAAGAGCCATGCTTTTCAGGGAACTTTTTTTCACTGATGTTCTTCCACACTTGCATAATAACAATGACAATGCTCACAACTAAATTGTTCACCTCTCCTCAGAACTCAACCTTCTCTTTAACCCTTGCACTGTTTGCAAATGTTGCTGAAATAGGATATTTTAATGGTTTTATCTTAATGCCTTCTTGGCCCTCCCATGCAAATATTGAGTAGAGTGTTTATGTAATATCAATTAATACATAAATGAATACAAACAAGAGATATATACTAAAATAATCAATTAGGACAAGGTCAGTTGATCAATCAATATGGGACATTTATCAAATATTCCTTTGTTTGCTAATTTGAATAGCAGATATTGTTACCCTGGACAACCAAGCAACTTCCAACTTCAACTGCTGCACTGTTATAGGGACTTTGTAACATTGTTCAGATGAGAGAAAGTGGTGCTAAGGGAGTGACTTCAATGCTAGCTTTACAATTAAATGTAATCTGAAAGTTTTAGTGAAAACTGACCTTTATTAACGAAAAAATTGGGGACAACTGATCTGATCGATTCCTTAATTCTCCCAATTATATTATTACAATTTGATTACATTTTAGGTGAATGTAAATCGCCACAAAGCAATGAATTGGCTCTATATACCATTCCAGACATTTAAGTGTTGAAAGATTTGGTATAAAGCCTGTCTTACAGGTATGTCTTATTTTCAAAGAAAAACGGTTGGAAAAATTCAAAAAATGGTTAGGAGAATTTATTGTTAATCACTGTTAGAAGGTGTTACACAGTGACGCCTTCAAAGAAAACCATAAATATCTTTGTGGTTTGAATATTTTCTCAGGATTTTTTGCTTGTTAGAGGGAAAGTACAGTAGAAGGAATATAAGTAACGTTTCATACAAAAATTACACAGTTTTTGCATCAACCTTCAACAATGTTACCGAGTCACTTTAAGTATAATAACAGAGTTTTCAAGCATAAACTGCATGCCAGTAAAATGATTACACTCTACATACATTTTCAAACAGATTGAATAGGAACAAATATAATGTCGCTGCAAAATATTCCTTTATTGCAGATATATCACTTACGGCCCTTTAAATCTAAATTGGGATCATCTGCAAGGTAGGTATGTCACTATGTCAACATGATTGAGTGCTGTGAAAATAGAACATGAGCTGGGGCTCGTTAATTATTGACAGCTGCCCCAGTCACCCATCGGTAGAAGCAAAGTCATGCTTCTCATTGACATAACCAAGTCTACATATCAGAAACAAAGTCACATACATGTAGTCACTCATACCACTAGAATGCTATACCCTTGTAATAATTTCATTTGTATGAAAGTGGACAAATAATTTTTTTTAAACAGCGAAAGTTTGACATAAATCAGACTGATATTAAGAAAGTTATTAGTGTTTGATATATGTGATCACTGAATCTATGCGAATCGCAAATTGGCAACTTGGACAACATCTCTTATTTGTCATATACAAAAATATCAAAAATTTCTGTTTCTCCGAGGTGTCTTCTCCCTTGAGGCACTAACCAAAATATATTGTTGGTAACATTTTGTCATAGGTTCTCTAAAAAGAAAAAAAAACTCCAGAGTCATACATTTTGAAAGAAATTGATATGTTAGTCATTGTATGTGTTGGAACAAATGGGAATTGGGAAAGTTGTCTCACAGTCTGGCATTTCCTCATAGTGACAATGCAGATTCAGCCAAGTTGAAGTGTCCATAGGTAATTAGGTATAGTGATTACAATTTTTTATTATTTATAACTTTCTAATTTTTGTCCAATTTTGTTAAAACTTTCTGATTTTACTGCTATATTTTAGAGTAGTTTACTAATAAGGCTGGATTTCCCTTTAAATGCCAAAGGTTAACACTTTTACAGTAATTTCAACTTCAGTTGCCCTATTGGGCAATCGATTATATTTTTATCAGAAATCTAATTTTGGCTTGTTCATGAAATAACACGCTATTAGACCCTACAACCTTCTCATAGGCAAATGAGTAGACTACATTGTTGCCGGTATAGATGAACTCTTGAGTCTCAGACTATGACATGAGCTATGAGCTAATTCCTCAAGAAAGAGAAGCTTGCTTAACTGGGGCTAATGGGGGTTGGAAACATAAAGCTCGGACCATTTTCTCAAGCAGCGCTAATCAGTCTACATCTCAAGCTTGAGCTTACCCGGGCTGATGGGGAAGCCCCTACATTTACAGTCAAAGTAGTCATCAGCATGTCTGAGAATTCTTGACTAATCTCCTGTCTGTAACATGATCATCATTAGTTCATACCATGTAACTACAAGAAAGCAATGCAAGCAAACATGTGTGCATGATACATTGCTACTGCAAACAGAGAAGAGCATGTAAAATTGAGGTTGATGTCTGTCATCTTTGTATAATGCAATTTATTTCTTATGCAAGTTCTTAGTGGTCATTATGATATACATGTACTTTATCTAACTACAGTATAATAATCCGTTTTGATATAGCGCATAACACATCACGATATATTTTAGCATTCCTATGTGCTTCCAAAGAGCTTTGAAAATTATTACCCTAGCTTCAAGCTGTTGCAGCCGTTATCAGCGCACAGTGCATTTCAAGGAATAATCCTACCAGGTACCCATTTACCTCACCTGGGTGGAGTGTGACAAATGTAGATTAAGGTCTTACCAAAGGACATTAGTGTTGTGGCAGGGATTCAAACCTGTACCATGTGGTTCACAGTTCAGAGACTTATCCACTAGACCACTAGACCTCTAACATCACAAATCATCAGTTGAAAATTAAAAGTTAACTCAATTAAGGAGGTAGTAGACATTATGACTTTCTGCTCATTTTGCTGAGATCCATACAAGTGATTCTTGAACACAGAGTCAGCATCCTTCTTGCTCTCAGATAATACAACATCATATTAAAGGGGGTAATTATTCACTTTACATCCCCCCTCCCCCTCCCCACTACTCCTCTACTACTCCCCAAATCCCATTGATTGTGTTACTATGCTAATTCACCTGTTTGGTAATTTCAATCAAATATTCAATGACATTAAGCAATTAAGGTACAGTGTATCAAAGGTATTGTGTACGGTATGTGTAATTGGGTTTTTACAGACGTGTATCAATCAGATGTGATTATTTACGTCTGGGGACCGACCATTAATGTCACCATCCGAAAGACGTTAAAAAAGATATTAAAATATATCACACCAGTCTACAGCCAAGTCTTTTCAATTCTTTTTTTATAAGGCAGAAAATAATTTCAATACAGCTACTGGTAACTTTTCCATAGAAAAGGTAAAAGATAAGTGTACATATTTGCATACATTGTTTCATGCTTACCAATGTTTTCTAGATGTGCATAAGGAGTCAAAAAACATTAATGTAAGTTTGTACAGCCTTGAACAAGACAACAGCAGGCCAGGTCCAGAAGTCTAAACTTTAAAGGAAGTCTCTATTCATGAACCTGAAGGAAATCCAAAGATTTCCCTTCAATTATGAGTAAATGACCCCTACCTGCTACTGCAGTTAATCAGTTTATCACCAGCCCCTTTCCTCTATTCAATTCAAAGGGCAAGTTGAGTTAAGTCCATGTACATGTACAATGTAATGTAGGTCATTTCTACAGGCAAGGAATCATATAGCAAGTACCATTCTAATTGTGAATTGAGAATGTTTTAAAGGTACTGTGTCCTATTTGCAGGCCAAAAAAATGAAAAAGTTAAATTCCAACTGCATTTGAAAGATAATACTAATTTAGAACTTCCCTAAAAAAGGTGGGGCTTGAAAATGTCTTTAAATGGGAAAATAACGACTAGTAGTTGTCAAATCGACTTTAGGGCTATAGAGCCCAAAAGTAATAGTCTTGATTTTCAGACAATTGTACCGAATGGTCAAACGTTTTATGCTGCGCAAAGATTCAATCAGTTTAATCTTGGCCATCACAAGAAGTGGGTTATTGATGTAGACAAATGCTCATGTGCCCTTTACAACTCTTTTCATGTACCGGTATGTTATTACCAAAGAAGAAGAAAAAGCCAGTCAGTCACTCAATAGTGTCTGACAGTGAAGTCTAGCAAGTAAACGGGTTTCCTTGCATAATTTGAATATGAGGACACTGCTAACGTTTAAATTTCACAGATAGGACATACATGACATAATCATAATTCCTGCAAAGTTCTACAGAATTTGAGGTTGGCTGCAAAAGGGACATAGTACCTTTAATGAAAGTGCCTTAATAAGTAATTGATATAGTATAAAAACTCAATGCATATGTACCTGGACACACTTTTTTGTGACCGGCAGCATTTGTTGATGTTGAGATTTGTCTAATGGGGCACTGGATAGCAGTGCTCCAATATATGCTTCAACAAAAATTGCTTCAGGCTTTATTGTACACGTATGCCACTATCCCAAAGATTGATATTTCAGTTCTAATTGGGTTTCAGATTCGGAATAAAGTCAGAGTTATTGGTCCATAGTTGAAATTAAATTTGCTTTGTGTACTTTTGGCATGTATGGTATTTACAACTTAACAATTGGATGTCACTGAGGCATATGAAAATTGTATATCACTGAAGCATATGACAATTGTATGTCACTGAAGCATTTGACATATGACTGACAAGGCTACAACTTAAATGCATACAACGTGTTCATTAGCAAAATATAATTAAATAAACATAACAAATGTCTGATTGCATTATAAAATGTGGTCTAGTGTTTTGCTCTGAAGGCTGTTGTCAGTGTTTGAGTCTGAAATGCTTGCAGACTCAACTCATCTCTGCTCCTTCCAAAGGGACAATGTACTGTATGCTATAGCTGTGAACATCAAGCTTGTAATACAATACTATACCATATCATAGCCAATATCCTTCTGTAAAGGTTATTAGTGGCTACTCTATACTGCTCATGAATGGCTACTGGTCGTACATGTGTATATCCACCCACATTGACCATAAAGTAAACATATGAGTATGGTGATTGGTAATATTTCTTTCCCATTCTCTTTTTGAATTGTTAAAAATGCAGATTAATCATAATACGGAGACCAACAAAAATAAAAGCCTGCAATTTTTTTCTTTACCAGTACATTGTATATCTTGCAACACACACTCAAACATATTGGTCTAATTCCCCATACATATTGGTCTACTTCCCCAAAATACACGAGCAGTGTATTAAACATGCAAACTTACAGTAAAACATTGTATGATTAATGGAAAACATAACTACGTTTTTGTACAACTGACTATTCAACAACATGAGTATTCCTGCAACTTTAATTTAAATAATTAATTAACCATTTCCACAAGTATCTGAGACAACCACATCCCTGGCCATTTGCCTTATACACAGCTGCACTGTGGTAAACGTGTCCTCTTTAGTGAATAAGGAATGACACATTCCTCGAAGCTCACAGTTTCGGTCATCCCAGGAAGAATACTATCCACTCATAATGACAATATCATTTCCTCAAATCACAAAGTCTACATCATGTGCATGTGAGTACTTCCCTAGTGAAGCTAAAACCATAAGATTATGCACATTTATATGTACATGTACGCTCTGTTCTATACCCAATTCAAGTTTTCTTCAACCTCATGTTACAGATACCCATGTTTTTTTTTATTTAATTTTAATTTTTAAACATATCTAGAGCCTAAGAGTTTACCAGAACAGTGAGAATTCCCTCTAGAGTCAGTTGAGTGAAAGACCGTTCTTCTCTGTAGTGCCGACATAAAAGGCTCTAGACTATAGTAATTCAGGCAGACAATGGCAAAATATGGCTGGTATGAGTCAGACTGTAACTTCTCACTGTAGGGGCCATGAGGTGATCTCTATTTTTCTTTCTACATCTATGATGCATTTCATTGCATGAACATACCGTACATTATATCATTCAGTCTCAAGATAAATGAGTGTAGATTCACACAGTCCACAAAACTCTACATAAACTGTATGCTTACATGAAACATCAAGTGTGAGTAAAAAATTTGTCTTACAGAGGGCTACTACAAATTCAAACAAGATTTTATACATATTTACAACCCATTGACAGATATTTCCAACCCATTGTGTTGCTGTTGGCTTTCTAAGTGCCATAATGCACAAAAACATAGCATGCATGTGTGCAAAACAAGTCATGGTTTACTACGCACTATGTTGACAATTTACTTCAATTAAATTAATCAATATACAGTACATGTACAGTAAATGCACATGCTAATTGCTCTTTGCTCTGATTCCAATCATTACTTTGACCACATTTAGGCCTATACAAATATTTAGAAAACATTTATTCAAAACATATAAATTTTAATTTTACAGCTGCATGTAATTGCATTTACACTGTCAAACAAAATGAAGGGAATCATTCCTTGCTAGATTTAAAGTTGGCATAGGTGCAAGCACTAAAAATCAGACAAATGTAAGTGAAAATTTTGACAAAAGTAGGACAATTTGAAATTCTCTTACGTAAAGTGATTACAACTTTAAAAAATTAACACATTTCTACTTGTTTGTCCAATATCGTTCAAACTTTCACCATTCTGCTTCTCAGATTTTTCTGCTTTTTATCCGAGCGATTTACTATCAAGGTGGGATTTTCCTTTAAATTGTAATTGTATAGTAATAAGGCAGGTCTGAGGTATTCGGTCATTTGGTGTCCCAACCATGTACTGTACATAGTCAATATGTACCCATACGTATTATGGATTTCTGACCATAAATAGACATAAAAATGTGTCACTTCACTTCATACTTGACTTGATCGAAAGCCTAGTAGGGCTGTTAACTTTTAATGATTAGATCTTGAATGTGGTCAGTAACGTATCATGGGGCAAAACACAGGACTCGACACATGGGCACCCAAAATCATGTTTAGACCCCCAAAATGTCAAAAATTTACATAGAACTCATGCATACACGCTTTCAACCATTAAATCTGGTGACCCCTTCCAAAAAGTGAGTGTGGAGCCTTGCGATGAAGCTCAGACTGCCAATGTGATAATCCTATTAGAAAAGGGACCTCGGTCTATTTGCAAGCAGACTTGTGCCGCCGCTTCCTGTGCCGACAGAGGAAGCAATGCTCCTTGTTAACACTATAACAAGCTCACCCTAATCCCGCTACCTCATCCCTCGCCCTTTTTCATCCCCACTTTCCCCCTTCTCTAATCCCAAATACCCCTACTTCATGAAAATGTGGCATCATTCAACATGTAATCCAGAAGCACATGATACGAAGTAGTACCCAGCAGCTTGTAGAGATAGTTAAAAATCCTTACTTACACATGTCAAAATACACATCATGTTTCGATGGGAAATATGACACTATTTGGCATTTACCAATTACTATTTTTTGAGACAGCAAGTTTGATTATTGATAGAACAAATGCCCAGGAATTTCATTTCAAACTATGTTCCCTGATAATTATGTAAACTTTTCTAAATATTAACAAAAGTAAGGACTGCTATGAGATATCACTCTCGTTTCTTGTTATTAGAGGTCAGACATTTTGTCATGTACAGTTAGATTACTACTGTGTAAAAACGCGTAGGCACGCAGAGAGTTCACTAAACTCAGCGAACTCCCTGCGTGAGCCTTCGTATACTTATCTAATCGCTATTATTGTAAACTATCAAATTGGTAAAGTAAGTATCAAAATGGCAACTTAAAGGTAAAGACCAGTATTGGTAACGCCCCAATTTCAAAAAATGAAATGGAAGCTCTCATTACCAATCATGTGAAAGAATATGTTTTGACTAATACATGATGATAACAAATTTGCCAGGAAACCGCCTACTAATTCATATATTTGGTAAATTTTTTTCTCTCTTGGTCGTGTGAGAGATATAGGGTAGTCCCGTATACATCTTTCTGTGTATAGTGCTTGTAACTTTACGAAGAATGGGCCGATTTTCTTATCATTTTGATGATTCCAGAACCTTGCAGATACTAGATGCTAGATGATCAACCTTTTCTGATCGATTCCACAACGTTTCTTTCACAATGCAATCGCATGACCATTACTGGTCTTTACCTTTAAAACGGTTTCTATGTGTATACTGCGTGTCTTTGCATTTCGGCCAGAACCAACTTTGCTTTGTAAACTCTTAGAAGAGGTCACCCTTTTTCTGTAGTGTAAATCACACCTTCAGTACTTTATCAGGAACATGTGAAAGGTAAGCAAATTGGTATCCCTCTGGTATCACAATCACATATTTATCTTAATTAATTGACCAATTTCAAAGTGTTTTGTACGTTCGTATGAGAAGAAAGATGAGTCACTGGTGAACTCCAAAGCCAGAGTCGAGTGCAATGTTCATCAGGACGGGTGCAGAACGGGTGAGGAAAGGGGTGATTTTAGACGCGCATTTAGCCATGGGTGCCAATATGCACCACCAGACCACGCCAGACTGAATGTGTGGAAACATTCAACATGCAATTTCAATGGCAATGGCATATTACATGCAAGTACATGCAACCTAAAACCGCATTTGTGAATGACTGTGTGCGGGCAGCTCAGGCGAATTAGCCCAGCCCTGCAGGGCCGATCGTACACTGCCTCCTCTGCACTCCCAAATGCCGGTGGATGCCGGTTGATCGGCTGTCAAATGCCCGTTACACACCAATTTCGTAATACTAAAATAATAACTTACCTTTAAACTTGATGAACAGGACACAGGCAAAGAAAGAAAAACTCGGTTAATGCGTAGTTTTTAACTTAAGTTACCAGCTCATACGACCAAGAAGTATGATAACGATTCAAGCTCCAGAATGTCGGCTAAATCGTTTGTCAAAGAGTGATCTGTCTCAGGAAAAATACAGTTTCAGGAAGTCGCCATCTTATTAACGCATGCGTATTGTATTTGGATTCAATAAAGTTCGTTGACCATGCATACTCGACATTTCACAATAATACTAGGTCTATGTTTACAATTAACATTTTCACACGATGGCGCTGATCGAAAATTGGAGGGGGGTGAGGATGGAGGTAGTGATGCCTTGTATTTTGGGTGGGGAACTGGCAACCTAAGCCCCCCCCCCCCAAACTGAAAAAAAATGCAACTTACATGTTTGGGGCATACGCAGGATCCAAGCGCGACGATGAGCCCCTCCCCCCCCCCCCGCCCCCCAAAAAAAGAATAATTATAATGCATGAACCTTATCAAAGTGCAATCAAAGTGCAACTTCAAATGATCAATACTGCAGGTTGAAATCGACTACAGAAGGACTTCGGCGAATTAAGGGAGTAAACAAAATTGAGGTGTTTTTGATGATTGGAATTGGAGGATAAATCCATATTTTCAGTTTTATTATTAGTCAGTATTTTCAGGAAGTTCGAATGACCAATGCTTTTCTATTATTTCTATTTTATATTGTAGAGAAGCTTAATATGTCGTAGTCGAGCGATTTAAAAGCTTGACTAATTAGATACAGCCCACCTGATAAATAAATAATGAATAATAAAGACGATTTTAACAAAATTATAAGGTGGTCTGTATTATATACGGGCTACGGCCCACCTGATAACCCCAACATGAGGAAAGGAACTATACAACAGAGCACACTCTACCACCGTGGTACAGTACCATTTTACCTTTCATCACTGCAATCAGACACTACTGTTCCTCATTCAAAATATTTGTTTCTGTAAAATAAACTAAAAGTTATACTAAATTGTATCCAATTTAACATGGTTATAGTGCATTTAATACTAATCACCTTACAATGGTAGCCTACACACATTTGAATAAAGGCAAGATGGAAAGATACGAAATGCATTTCCTCCTCATAATTCATTAAAACGATTCAATGTACAGATATTGTAGTTTATTCTAACTTATTATCATTATCATTATCATTATCATTTGAATATATGTGATCCCCAAGCAAGCATTAGGCCAAATAAAAAAAAAAATTGTTTAGCGTCCTGTTTTTTCGAAAAATAGGAAGGAGGCCCTTTTTTTTCTTTCAAAATGGCCGCTCAAAATGGCCGCTCGGTACATTTTCCTTGACAGTCGGGGCTATTTATTTTTTCAAGATGGCCGCCGACAATTTTTTTTTTTTTTTTAAATCAGAAATAGAGCCATTTCAGCAGTGTTTTTCATGTTTTTTTTCTTTCAAAAAAAAAAATTAAAAAAAATTGCCACTTCAAATATCCAGGGGACTTGGTAGTAGGCCTAGCTACTTCGACGAAAGCCTTTGTGTTAGTAACTACAGGGGTGGGGGCAGGCGCGTACGCAGGAATTTTTCAAGGGGGGGGGGGTTAAAATTTATAAATCAGGCCGAAAATTTCGCAACGACTCAGCCAGCCGCTGAATAAGCGGGGAGGGGTGGGGGGGGGGGGGGGTGTAAGAGGACACTTTTTTTTTTTTTTTGGTCTCGAAATTTTTTTTAGTTAAAAAAAATATACTAAAGGGCGGGGTTTTCCTTCAAAATACACACATAAAAAATTCCAAAGGGGTGAGCACTTTTTTTTTTTTGCTCCCAAAAATTAGAAAATCGCGCCGGCTGAAAACTCGCTGAGTGGGGAGGGGGGGGGGGGGTAGTGAGCACTTATTATTGTATTATTATAGGGGGGGCATCTCCAAAAAAGGGTAAAATGTAAAAATACACATTTTTTCCCAGGGGGGGGACCGGGCCCCCCCCCCCTGGAACGACCACTGGGTAACTGCCATATGCCCTCACAGTGACCATAATAAATCAGGCCCGCTAGGGGTTCGGGGGGTTCGCGCAAAAAAAAAAAAAAAAAAAAAAAAAAAAAAATTGGGGGGGGGGGGGTTGCTCAAGATGGGGGGGGGGGCTGTTGAATTAAAAAAGTGGTGCTCCATGCCCTTTCCCGTTGAACAGGAAACAAAATAATGCTCACTACACCCCCCCCCCCCCCAGTTAATACCAGTTGGAAATCTTTACTGGTTTCAACTGGTATCAACTGGAATTTCGACCTGGGTTGGCAACTCCCCCTCAAACAAAGCTTGTAAATTATGGGAGGAATACCCCCCAGGGAATGGAGATGGTGCACATTGTGCGAATGAATCCGATGGCTTTGACCGGGGTAACATTAGTAAAGCGCTTTGAGTTAGAGACGGTATTTCTCATTAAGCGCTATATAAATCCAGATCATAATCATATTTTTTTTATCAATTTGTTAGCCTAATTATATTCGTGAGAATAAACATAACATTCAGTTCTTCGAGTCCCTAAATTGGAGAGAAATTTTTGGTTGGAATGGTCGGAGCAACTTAACTTACCCATGGTAATTCCGAACACAAAGGCTTTCTTCAAAGTACTACCAAATATGCAATGAGTGTTTTAATTGTACACATGACCAATTCAGCCAATGGGCTGCGACACATCTTTTTAATAAACCTTGAATTGAATTGAACATAAGGGGGGAAATGATTTAGTGAATAAATGTGTCCCCTAAGAAAGGAGACGATATAATATCACCACATTGAACGTGCAGTTTTCAACTCTCTCAGGCCCATTATTAAGGTTGAAGAATTTCTAATTTTCTATGCAATTTGATTTCAACGGAAAAAAATTAACAGGCCACGATGGTTGTAAGGGGGGGGGGGGCTTGGGGTAAAAGCCCCCAAAGCCCCCAATATATTTAAATTCATTTACAATCAAGGGCAATCAAGATGGCTAAAGTTCTTTTACAACCGCGGCTGGCAGTTTGTATTAACTGAATCAAATATTTATTTGACAAATTAATGTTCATTTCATAATAAAGGACGAAAAGGATAATAACCACTAATGTGATCGGGGGCAGGCTTTGGGGGAGACTTTAAAAATAGAGAAAGTTTCAAATTGTTAAGTTTTAATCATGATAGGTATGGGCTCTTCATATTGGCTGAATCGGTATTATCTCTCCGTGATGTAATATCGGACAATTTTCCTATAATTTTGTTCCAACACACAAAATTACTTTTATAATAAGTGTAGGCATATGAATCTTTAAAGTCGGACCACTAATGATAAGCTATCCATAACATCTCCATCTTTTACACTCCAATCCCCAACATCATTTTTGTATTGTAGGATTTATCAAGTTTTATAAAGGATCACTACGTCTTCAAGCTTAGCTTATTATGTGGCAATCCTTTTTCATGATTATTTTATGTTAGTATCGTATATTACGATGTTTTACGTTGATGATGTATTGTATATTAGGGACTTTTAGATTTGCACGTTTTCAGCTTTGACTGCAACGTGTGACGTCATTTTAAGGCACTGCGCATGCGTCACGTCGTCTCAGTCGGCGATCGAGAATGCGTCAACCTTGATTTTCCTAAATCTAGTACAATACTAGTATATGCCGCGTGCGCATAAAATATACAGTTCCTCAGGTAGACAAAGGAACATCCCTTCCCTGCTATTATGTAAAAATGTGTAGAACAAGTGTCACATGCATATTCACCTGTTCTACACATTTTTACATAAGAGCAGTGAAGGGATGTTCTACCACAGCAATAGGCCATTTTCGTAATGTAACCAGATTTAATGCATAGGTCTTTGTGAAGTGCCTCAATACAAACTATTTCATTCACCTGTTAAGAATAATAGTATTTCAATAGACAGAATCCTAACTGCATACATTAGTTGTTGCCACGTTGGACAAACATTATGGCTTGACCTACCTAGCAACACTTAATATATGCAGTTGCATTCTGACTATTGAAATACTACTATTCCTATCAGGTGAATGAAATAATTTGTATTGAGGCACTTCACAAAGACCTATGCATTAAATTTGGTTACATTAAGAAAATGGCCTATTGTTGAGGGTAGAATGAGGTACTGTATATTTTGTCCTCTTTCTTTGTCTGTCATGTAATTCATAGTGTTACTTCCTGCATACATGTATATCGTCGAGTGCAATCTAAAAGATTTCTAATTGTAGTCAACATGGGCAGTTGAGTACGTTGACACGCGTGATCAGTCGGCGTACGTCGTGTTCTCGTCCACTCATTCTAAAAGTCCCTATCATTAGCTTTGACCACCAACATACATGTACATGTCTTTTCTTTATAGCCTACTAGTACTACTGTCCAACATAGTCTTAAAAGATTTATGAAACATTGCTTATAAATGTATTTACATTAATGTTTGAAATCATCTGTTCGGACACAAGACGTGTTTGTATTCATGTATTTGGTATAGCATACCGAAGAGTAACATTCACTCGGTATAAGTGTTGCAAAGCCCTGCATGTGCAAATCGTACTATAGTTTGAAGATAATAGTATGTTAATGGAAAAGATTGAATCATTAAAAGGGGGCAGGAGAAGAAACAGAAACAGCGTGGAAAGGATTATTTCTTTCTTTCTTTCCTATATATTCTTCCTTTTAATTCTTTATTTCTATTTCCTCCTTTTGAGGACGTAGTAGAACTTTGAGTGTATGCAACCGCCAACCCCAAGCCTCCCTCCCCCGCCCCACTAGCACACCTGTGCTATACAAGTTTATAAAGATCGATTTGCAAGGTAGGAAATAAATCAAGAAACCATTGACATGTTATCATAATGACGATATGATTTAATCATTATATCATATTAGATTATGGATATGAATCATACATAGACCATCCTGAATGTTGGCAGTACAAGTTTCTCTCGGGGGAGGGGGGGGGGGGGGGTTGGAGGATGGAGCTGCAGCTCCCTAACCCTCATCCCCACCTTGTATGCCTATGCCAACTAAGCACATGGTACTTAATCATATTGGCACTGTGATTGGATTGATACAATCGCCAAATGTTCGGCATGCCAAATGTACTTATGCACTGACACTCAGAATGTTGTGCCTTTTCAATAGTTTTCATACTTTTTTACTCCAAAAAGAGCTAGGTCTACTATCTCCAACTACTTTGTCGCATGAGGGAGGCAAACAACTTAAATCGATGAACTATGACCCAAACCGGAAGGTCGGTCTCTTTTGCTCGGCATCCAACATGGTAATATTACGTGTGAAAAACTGTTCTGAAAATTACAAATATAACATAGAAAACGAGAATTTAGGCTTTGGTGCCATCACAAAATTGATATCTAGACACTTGATAACCCTGTCGAATAAAAAAGTAAAGACAAAATGTTGAATTAAGACGGAAATTTTGTAGAGAAATTCCGATCAATGTTCACTGTCCCTCGCCCTCCTGTAAAAACGTGCATGAATAGTGAATGGCGCGGCGATGGCATGTGTGCATGTCAATTGGCTGAATGTGGTGCGTGTATCGACGGCCGATGTGTTTCGGCAATTCGCTGCGTTGGTCCGAATGATGAGCTGTCGTTTGCACTTCTTGATGTCATGAGCATGAACCCTTTAACTATTTGACAAACATAACCATTTGGTATAGACCTCTATGGAATTCTATAACTAAAGTTGTTGGCTTTTCCTATAAAGAATGTCCAACTCAAAATTGCTTGAAAGTTGAAGTTGAATCCGGGGATGTGGATTTGTTCAGCAGTGGCAAACCCCCGCCAAACTAGAAACCCTAGGCCTAGCGGATTATTTGTGTTCAGATTAACATTAATGGCTGGGTGATAATAATAAACATGATATTTATATAAGTGATAACCTAGCCTTAATCAGTAGGGGCGCTGCTCCGAGAATAAGGATCGTCTCCATAAACAAAGGATATCTTTGTAAACGGACCAATCGCGTCGTAAAAAGTGAGGATCATGGATATATTTTTTCTTTGGCGCTCTGCGTGTGTAGGGTTACCAATCCGCGCGCTGGCAATGCGAAAAACGGATTCCACGTAATGAAATACCCCCAGTTTGCCGTCTACTTTTATTAGTTGTCCGTCTTCCCTAGGATTTATCGTTCATAACGTGAAAGTCTCTGTGCTGCATAATTGAGACATGCATCTTGGACCATCATCGCGGAGTCTGTTTTTTGCATCACCAACTTGAGGATTGGTAATAAGGATTGTCAAAAAAATGTGGATTTTTTAATTTTTTTTGAGGACGCAAATTGTCTGCGAACAATCCTTCTTTTCGGACCAGCGCCCCTTACTGTTAATTGGCACCTAACCGTTGACCCTTAATCATAGTTTTTTTCTAAATCAAACTGTTATTTGTGAATTTTTTAAAGTCTAGAATGATTGATAAAGGAATATTGAAATGCAAACTTTATGCTGGATTGCACCGAAAATCGGCTAGTTGATCCACCCCCACCCTTATGGATGCGGCAAGGGCTGCCATCTGTTTACTGTTATCAAAGAATTCCCCATACCAGATGTTTATTTCTGTCTAACACTTACGTTACTTAGACACAGACCATGAAATGTGAGTCTGTTTTGTCTCCATTTTTCTTCACTCAACAAAGTCAGTGTTTTTAAGGCAGTACAAAAATGGTCTTAAAGGCACACTGTCCTACTTGTAGCTACTTGCTCCCTCTATATAGAAAACTTCCCAAATCGGTGCCTGTTGGTCCCCCATGATCCTCTTTTTCTTATGTTAAATGAGAGCTGAGTTAATGAGATAGCCACCTGTCACAGTGACCTTGATGGCTCGCTGTGTGGTCTAATCCCTTCTAGCTGCAGTAGTAATGCCTACCTTTAATTCTATTGTAATATGTACAAAATCAATCCCAAAATGATAAATAATTTAGGAATATCCAATGAGCTGTTCTGTAAACTGACATTGCTCTCATTGTATGTCCAACCAGAAAATGAGTGTTGACCCTTTAAATAATCCATTTGCACAGTTTATTGGAGAGAAAAAATACACAGAAGTAGTGAACCTTTTTAGGAATTTAGCTCTAGAAAGCTGTGAAAAATACTGGACAAAAATATAAATATTAGAATGTCAACAAATACAGCAAATAACAAGGGATTTTGTCAAAGTTTTACACTGACACATTTCGCAAATTTGTTTTGATAAGTGAGTCCATAAGACTGTACAGTTATGAACAGGTTTGTCTCAACAAAATCTGAAGTCTGATATATTTCAAATGAAAGTAGGGTGACTTTGAAACTGCTTATCATTGGCAAGTTTCATATTCTGATCCTCCAAATATTGACACAGATAGTCCCGATAGCAGAAGACATTTAAATAGGAAACGATGACCGTCTCTTCCCATTTTTTCTTAAAATTATGTCTTTCTATTTTCAAAAATGTTATGTATTTGTAAAATACCTGTCACCTGAATCTAATGCATAATTTATTTTTTAATTGCTCACCAGATTCTTCAATCAAAAGTAAGCTCTTAAGATTCTGCTAAATGAATTAAACAGTTTGTTGATGTCAGAGGTCAGTTTTGGTGCCCTTGATTTCCCTAAAGAAAGGACATCATTTCAAACACCTTTTATAATGAATGAACTTTCCAGTCAAATATAGAATCATGTTCTGATATTAAGAGATGAGATTCCTCTGCCAATTTTGAGATTTCAAGACTATTTTGTTCTTCTTGCTTACCCTAACCCTAATCCTGTAAGGAGGCGTTGCCCAAGGCACCCCATTTAAACTTCCTCCTTTTTAGGAACTTCTCCGTCTCATCCCTGGATATTACAAAGCAAGTTTTGTGCATTTTTTTCTGACTGCCTTTGTTTTATTTTGCAGACTCAAAAGCGCCGTAATAACGGGCGCAGCAAGAAGGGGCGAGGCCATGTGAGGCCCGTCCGCTGCACCAACTGCGCCCGCTGTGTGCCTAAGGACAAGGCTATCAAGAAGTTTGTTATCAGGAACATTGTTGAGGCTGCAGCCATCCGTGACATCCAGGATGCCAGCGTCTACGAAGGTAAGGTTACATGGAGCCTTTAACCCTATGTTAACTGGGGGGGGGGGGGGTCAATTTGACCCCCCCCCCCCCCCTGTAGAAATTTCGCGACTACTCCGAAACCGCGGCAAATATAAAATTTTCCTTTCTTGACTTTTTACTTTCGAGTCTTACGCATCTTTTAAAACAATTTTTTCGAAAATCAGACCTACGGTTACACGGTCACGTGAACTTTTGTCTTTGCATGTCAGCCCGAAAATCGCTCATTTTCGTGATTTGTGTACAAAACATGTAAAAGTCATTTTTCCTAAAAATAGATAAAACATTGGTTATTCAGTCTTGTTTAAAGTTTAGATGTTTGTTTTGGGGTCAAAATAGTTGAATTGTAGTTATAAATGAAATAAAAAAACAAAAACAATAAAATACATGAGTTAAAAAAACAATGAAATACATAAGAAATTATAAAAACAAGAGATAACATAAAGAATAACCTAGCTCTTCTAATTTTTTGTGTTGTATTATTATTCCAAATGGTCTAATAAATATATGTAGTGAAAAAGAATACTTAAATATGAATAATCTATGATTTATTGTTAGAAATGTGAATTTTATGACCTTTGCATAAATTACCATAAATATGCAAATGAGTGAATTTTTCAAAAATGTGAAATTACCATAGTATTCTATACACTTCACTTGACATGCATGCAAATTTTTGCGGTGATCGGCGGTAAAACGGCCGAGATCTTAGGGGGGGGGGGTCAAATTGACCCCCCCCCCCCCCCCCAGTAAAAACCTGGTCTGAAATAGCCCAGTTAAGATAGGGTTAACAGGGGTCTTGTTAATTATTTTTGAAGGAGGTAATTTGAATTTTATAGGAGGTACCATCACTGCGAGGGAGCGAAGCGACCAAGCCCGAGGGAGCGAAGCGAAAGAGGGTGGGAGGGGGGTGTCCCCCCTCCCACGGTAGGGACCTTTTGGGATTTTCCACTTGAAATCGTGCAATCTGGTGCATACCTAAGAAGAAAATTTGTAGTTATCTTTCCTACCTTGTATTACACATATATTGTAATAAACACACATATTGTTCATGTTTAATATTACATGAACAATCATAAGAAAAGTTATTAAGTTGATAATTATTTATCACTTTGTACTAAGGCTGTGCAAAACAGTGTAATGAGGTACCCGAGTACACTCCCAGGCTTACAGGCGAATACTCGAGTATTCGGACGCCATGTTTTTTTTGAATTTTTTTTGAATTTTTTTGAATTTTTTGATTTTTTTATTTTTTTTATTTTATTTTTTTTTTTTTTTTTTTTTTTTTTGCCACCACCATACATACCACTGGAGCAGTATCCCAGTTCTGTCGCCGAAAACGCATGCAATTTTACTTCGAGTTGCAGTTGAAGGCGCCGATTTAATAATAATAATAACAGTAAACAATGCTGTTTTAAAAACCAAAGATGGCAGAATAATCCATTTTCCTCCAAGTCCAAGCAGAAATCCAGACATTTGGTCCCAGTTTCTGAGTGGTGAGTTTGACAGTGCTTGAGTTAGGAAACATTTTTACCGACGGCACCATGCCAGCGGCCGCCGCTCACCCAGGCACGGGTAAGCGTCGGCCTGGACAGATTTTTTTTTTTTTTTTTTTTTTCAGATTTTTTTTTTTTTTTTTTTTTTTGCGGCCGAATATTCGGGTACGAGAAATCGTACCCGAGTAGTGGTCAACCGTGCGGGTACTCGAGCATTCGACTACCCTTCACAGCCTTACTTTGTACCATTACTTTGTAATTTTTAATTAAACTGAGATGATGCACCATTCTTTCTACATCATGATTTGTTGAATACATGTACAGTATTTAAATAATGGGCAGCAGAGGCTAGATTTTTATTATTTTTTTTACTTGTGACTTTTATTTGGCTCCCCATATGAATTCTCATTTAATTATTTTTTTTTGACATGAAATTATTGAATACATTTAAGAATGTACTTCAGTTCCTGTTCATTTTATAATGTTATATCACTGTTTTTCCTGACAAAGTGAAGACACTGTATATTTGTTTATTCAACTTTTTTAAGGAAATAAATGAAAATAAAATAAATGAATTAACCGATTGGCTTCCGATTGCGATCGGAAGTTAGTTTTGAATATTCGCGGAGCGCGAGCCTGCATATATCATGCGAGCTAGCTGCGGGGATCCGCCGGGGACGGCCGTGGCCGGCCTAAACTCAGCCGAGTTCAAAACTCTGTTGCCGATTTGCGCATCTCAGAATCTAAAGTACGTTGTCTCTAGACATTGCACGCACGTGTATAGGCCTTGGTTTCCGTGATCTTCAAATATCAAATCGGCAACGGATAGTTTGGTTACAGCGAGCTAGCTTCAGTTTTGTTATGATCAGTGTGTATATATTTTGTGCAGTGCATGCATCGTCTTCTCGCGTGCACATCGGGATCGCAATGGGGTAGGGACGGGCGGGCTTGGCCGCCGCGCTGTGGGGGGAGAACTGCGATGTAACGTTAGATAGATAGGTCTAGGTAAGTACGGACGACGTCGCGTTCGTGATCGTAAGGGATTTCGTCGACTGCGGCCGTGTATGTGCGGCACTAATTATATCTTGGACGAAATTAAGGAAATTTTGGATTAGCATTGATTTTAGATCTACTTTCTGTGATTTTTGCAAGGTTTATTATAGGAATTATAGCCGGTAAGAAACGAGTGAATAGGCGGCAAGTTTTACCGGTTACCGGCTTTAAACGACAGCCCTGGGTTAAGTATGGATGTGAAGGAAACTATAACATGTAGTTGGGCAAAGTGTTTATCATTCAAACAGTGGCATTTGATCTTCAGGGATTAGGGGGGGGGGGGGGGGGTATTCCTAAAAAAAATGGGATGATTTGTGTTTGAAGGGAAAATACTTCATTCTTTAACAATTGTAGTCTTACATTGTTAGCTGTCCTGAAGAATACAAGTTGGCTTAATTTAATTGATAAAAAAACTTTCATATTATATGGAAAGGGTGCATGAAGTTGTGTCTGCTTCTGCCTAACTTTATTTGAGTGTTTGAAGTAGCATGTGTAGTCAGATAGCTGTCAACAGTAATTAATTGACCATCTTTTATCCTTTGTTTTATTCCCCTTCAGTGTATGCTCTTCCTAAACTCTACGCCAAGCTCCACTACTGTGTGAGCTGCGCCATCCATTCCAAGGTCGTGCGTAACCGTTCCAGGGAAGCTCGTCGTGACAGGACCCCACCCCCAAGATTCCGCCCGGGAATGGTGAGTCGGGGCAACCAGGTTTGTAGTAATTAGACTCTTGTTAGTAAACGAGTCATTTTTTTTTCTTTTCAATTTGCTGAATACTGGCTGACAACTTCCCATTTTGTCCCAACACACACAAAATGTCTAATTTTCAAAACTGTATGACTCGGACGGTCCTTTCTCTTTAGATGACCTGTAATAATATGCTATCAATAATGTACTTTGAGGAGTGCCTCGAGGGAGCAGAAACTAAGAGAAATACATAAATTAATTTCATTTTTGTACACATCAACGGTAGTTGTCCGCGACTACGTCACAATCAACTGATGAAACTGCCAATTTAAGATTCGTATGGACCTTATCAATTTCATATTTCAAACCTTCATAACTTATTTATTATTGATCTGATTTATTTCAATCTCTCGTCATTCTGTTTATCTAATTTTGTCTTGTTTTCATACAAATAAACTTGTACATGCATTGGACAAGGATTTTCTCTAAACCTTTGCAGTAGTACCAAAGCTTACTAAAAGTAACCTCATTCAATCATTTGGCTACCTTTCGCCATAATTTAGCTCTCCAAACGAGAGTGATACAGAAAAAAAAAGGCTATAAAGGAAAGAATTCTACCTGGTCAGTAAAATGCGCGCTGATAAGCTGATAACGGAAGATTCAAATAATTCTTTGAGGTACCTACAAAAGAACTTATTTCAGCGTATCAAGGTTATTTTAATGATCACACATCATTCATTCTATTATTTTGTATCACTTTGCTAACGAGGTTGGAAAACGATAGTTTCCTGAGTCCCAAGGAGTTTGATATACAAATGTCCTCTGTAGTGTAGAAAGTAATGGTCTGAAGAATGGTAAGGTTTCTATTGTATTGCTAGCATCTGAATCATTTGTGAATAATATCCAGTTTGACAAGATCATCATTATTTTCTTCTTTCCTTTCTTCAGGCTCCTGGTCAGAACAGGCAAGGAGGCGGTGGTGGTGGAGGAGGAGGAGGCGGCGGTGGTGGTGGAGGAGGTGGTGGTGGTGGTGGAGGAGGTGGCGGCGGCGGTGGAACTGGACCTGCCCGCTCTTAGACCAACGCAGACTCCTGACCCAACACAAGGCACTCACATCAAACCAAAACAAGCAGTTTCATTTGGATGGAGTAGTTATCACAAAAGACTTTATAGCATCTGTAAAGCTTACAGTTCATACTGTCACTTTTTGTGAGGATGAATGGTGAATAAAACATCACACCAGCAACAACAACAATTCACAAAGCTTGTATGTCTTTCATTACCTGTAATTTTCTTCAGAAAAGTGGTCAAATGAAGATGAGTTATATGAGCGTACCAATTCTACTGCAGAAATTGGGCTGTGTGCAATGTGCATGAAGTATAAAAGAAGAAGTTCACAAAGCCTTCAAGGTATCGACCAACTGTCATAAGTACAAGTTCACCGACAACCTATCAAAACGCATGAATTAAATAAGATATACAACATACGTTTTAATGGGTTGTCGGCAAACTTTTACTTGTGCAGGTTTCGTGAAATGCCTCACACTGGGGTTGGTGAATGAGGTAGAGGTAAATGTTATGAATTGTAAAATTCCTACCTGTTTCGTGAGAGATTTATGATGAGACATGTGACTAGTGGATGTATGTGCGTGAAAGGAAAGGCATCATCTACTGAGAGCCCGAAAGGCGTTGACTTTTCACTTGTACTTTTTTTTCTGGCTCTCAACAGAAGATACATTAACAATATCATGTCTTGAGAGTCGGAAGTTAAAAGTGTTCAGATATTTGAGGTCATGTAGTTTCAACAAGGGCGCATTCAAGAAGTTTGTGTCCTGTACAATAATTTAAAAAGCATGTGCGATTATAAACATGCTGTTCTTCTCAATACGTGAACTTACTTTGAAATCATTAAGTATGGTCCTCTTACTACAATTTTTTTTCTTTCCTTATTATTTTTCTCTCTTGGCTTTCTTTTCCTACCTCTTCTTGGTCTCGATCTTTTCAATCTCTGATTCTTCTCACTCAGTATAGTTTTCATCAACCCCTACCCCCTCTCTCTCTATTGATATGCCCGCTCGGACTCCAGCTCCTTCCTGACATGTATTCTCTCTCTCTCTCTCTCTCTTTTTGTCATCTTGAACATGAACCTTTTCCAAGTTATCCATCTTCTTTTTTTACCCCGACTTCCAAATTCCATTATTTGTCATTCCTTAATTATCGGTCAGATAACTTAAGTCATCAGTTATCTGTAGATGTAAAAAGCATCTCCCGGACCTTCAGTCGTTCACAGACTGTTTTTGCCCATGTTCTACAGACATGCCCACTCGCCCCCACTAAGCCGTGTAAACAAGGCCAATCTCAATATGGGGCCAGTCACCACGAAATGAGTCCAGTGTCGCATTGGGCTCAATCGTAGTAATAGTAGCCTATAATTTAGGCGGAGTGCCGAGCTTTTTTCTTTGCTGCTAGACTAACCTTAAGCAGAACGTCTGATACGGCGAGACTACGAACCGTGAGCCGCGAAGCGGCTCACCGCCTATACTCACTGGTCTAGCTTTAGTCGTTGTTTTTTTATTATCGACCATGAATCCGTGGCAGTTTTTCGTACGAAAACTGCCACGGATTCATGGTCGATAATAAAAAAAACTATGACGGGAACCTGAATGCTTATCTGACCGTTATAAAATGCCTCAAATTCCTGAGTTTCAGCCCCCTGGACCCCACGCCAATTAGTGACCTGCCAGCGTCATGAATAAGGTATCAAAATACGCTCATCTGACCGTAATTTAATGCCCATACCCCCTGAGATTCCGGGGGCTTCGCCCCTTGACCCCGCTACGCTCTTCCTGATTGTAAATACTTTAGCCTCGCCCCACCCACTTTGAAAA
Source organism: Strongylocentrotus droebachiensis (assembly GCA_035222895.1). Lineage (NCBI taxonomy): Eukaryota > Metazoa > Echinodermata > Echinoidea > Camarodonta > Strongylocentrotidae > Strongylocentrotus > Strongylocentrotus droebachiensis. The sequence goes on along the minus strand of JAVYIG010002531.1, from coordinate 92,158 downwards.
ACGTGCAGAGGGGCCCTTTTTCTGCTCCCCCTTACATTTTTGCTCATTACGCCACTGCTGGTCACTATTACGTACCAATATTTGGCTCGCATAATTTCAAATTTGGCCCCCCCCCCCCTTAAGAAATCCTGGATCCGCGCCTGATTAATTTCACCCTAAATATAATTGTTGCAAATATGTTATACAACCCATGTATAAAACAAATCTGTACTGTCATCAATAACTAAGGAATGAGATTTTATGAAATTTTCTGTACAGAGCATTTTGGAGAGGGGCTCGCAAGATACGTCACGGTGTTTCATTGATGAAAACTTTAACAATTGATGAACTTTTTATTTGTAATCGGATATTATATCTTACACTATACCAAACCAACTTAATATCAGGGTGGGCTCCCCCTTTAACACCGAAGAATGAAACCAAAATGGTTTCATGTCAGTGTGTTATTGAATGTCACCTCATCATCATTATACATGTTTATCTTCCATTTACGATTATTTTCTTTCATCTAAACGACCATTAAGTGGGTACTTTTGAGGAAAGAATACTTCAACTCATAGGCTACAATCTCTTTGACTACTCTCTAAAAAAAAACTATAAAAAACGAGTGATCACTGATGCGACTCCTCTGGAGAGTGAAAGTCTAGTCTAGTGAAAGAAAACTCTTTTCCTTTTGGAGAGCACTCTAAACTAGTTCGATTATTCACTCCGAAACAAGCATGACACGTGATAACTGATGTGACTCTGGAGGGACAGTAAGAACCCCGTGCACCATAGAAAACTTTCGGTTGTGAAACTCCAAATATTCGTATATAAAATACCATCCTGTCAATAATGCTATTATAATGATAGGCAGGAATTATAAGAAAGAAAGAAATACAGGAAAGACAGACAAACAGACGGACAGAAAGAAAGACAAAGAGGAGATCTTTTGAAACTTTGATCCTTACCTCGTGGTGCCTATTCTAATTATATTCATGGTGTGCTATCACTCCCCATGATTATGCATCTTTACACATCCCATTCAACATCCCATATAATATCCCCAAATGCCGTTTTCAAAATTAGTAATTTTCTTTACACTCATGAATAGGAAATGTTCCATCATTAAAGCCCCTCTTAAAGTGTTGAGAGCCCCAAATTTCCCAAATATTTGATGGCAAAATTTCACTTAAATTGTATCATCAAGTGAAAGAGGATGATTGTCACTTCTTCACAGATTCCCCCCCCCCCCAAACAAAAGTCAATTTGAAAACAAATTGATAAAAGACGACATAATTTGGGTATTCTGCATGTTGTACGCAGAAAACCTACATTTTGTACTCTTTCATCAATATTGGACTTCAAACACATTTGTTTTGAAAATCCTTGCAGGAATGTGTTTTAAATAATGACAGCCTCTTTCACATCATGATATAATATAAGTGAAATTTTGCCATCAAATTTTTGGGCTCCCAACACTTTTTTTTAAAGGGGCTTTAAAGCTAAGAAAAAGAATTTTGGTTTAGTATCAAGACAAAACGCAATGAGAAGTAGTCCCGCTATAATTATGTCATTATACGACCAAAATGTCGACAAGGATATTCAAGTATTCTTTTAATGATGAGCGAAGTCACAAATACCTCATTTTTTGTTCGAACGATCTTAAATAAAACTTCACTCCAAGAAATAAATTTACCTATCCTGAGAGATTTATTAAATTTAAGGCACTGGTAGTGCCCGTTCTCGTCGTGCAAATCTAAAAGTCCCTATTTTTTGATAACGTGACGTATTATGCAAGTTCGTTATCAAGTAAATATATTCAAATTTATGGGCGCTTCCTTCCCAGGTGCGTGTTGTGATCAAGCATTATATTCACCTGCTATTTTTCTTTGTACTGCAACTGCCAGAACGTTAATTGCATAAATAAGTTGGTGCTTTTCTGGGGTGAAGGTTTCTCATAAAATGAAATAGATTTGTCAACTGTTATATTTTTAAAGTTTTTAATGAATTAGTAACAATATTAATGTCTCCCTTTTACACATTTTTCACCAAATAAAATTCTATTTACTCAGCTATGATTTTTCCTTTTTGGAAATTAAATGTTATGTTATTGATTTAAAAAGTCTTTTCAAATAAAACTTTGTGCATGATATATGTATAACTTCAGCTCAGTCATATTTTCAAGAAAATGGCTGCGTCCATGTCATGCTTAAATGCATCATCATATCATGCCAAGAATATCTTCATTTATATATCTCTTGTACATTTTCGTAAGGAATTTTGTGCATTAAAAGGCAGGAATACATCTAATTTTGATATCTACACTTATTCTTTGGGATGAGGTTTCCTTTCAAGTCCCTCTCATGTTGTTTCTCTGCTTTCCTGTTTCAGAGTTTGATATTCCTCACATAATTTTATGAAGCCTCAGTTTTCTTGATATAATTTTAAAATCAACGGGTAGAGGGAATATTATGAGACTTTAAATGCATGGAGGTGATTTGAATAATTATCATTCAAACAGCAAACTCAGATAATCGCTCTTAAAAGTTTCATAGCGCCATCTCAAGAGAATGTATACAAGCTTCTCTTGGTCTTACTAAACAGCACGCTATTGCATTGAAATAGCTGTATAGTCGAAAGGATAAACCGATACCACCACGTCTTATGGCTTCAAAATTTATTGCACTGAAGCCATACACCAGCTGCATTCACCGCGGAGAATGACGTCAATTCGGCTTGTTGACAAGACTATCGGTACAGATTTTCCCCTCGCTTCGCGGAGAACTTTACCCGAAATGTGAGACGTAGACCTACATGGAGCTTTCCGGAAGTCTGCTCTTGTAGTATATTGATTGTCGACAGGACACATTTAAATCGGAAGAAACAGATCAATACATTTTCACATCTAAAGGGAATTTCAAAAACTTGACTCTCCATTTTATAGAACTTTAAAGAAACTTTACAATATACTGGATTACTAGAGGAGGATTCACCTGGACAAATCTCCACCGAAGTGCGTGAAAATTGTTGTTCGAGTTTGGGAGGTCGCTCCCAACGATCGCAATATGTCACGTAAAATGGATGCGGTTAGGGTGATTGCGGCTTTGGGACTAATGCTGGTCGCGTGGCCCGCCATCGCATCGGGGGAGGCGGTGGCTCTGAACGCTGATCGAGGTAAATATTGTTCAAAAAGTTCCCTAACTTTTAGATAGAGTTGGCTAGAGGGCACTTTCGCTTAATTGAAGAAAACTTCGTTGTGCTGTGTTACTTCTTTAGGCAAAGGCTTGAGTTTTAAATGATTTTTTTAAAATAATTTAATGTATTTTTCAGATAGTTAGTTCTATTACGAGTCGGTACTATCTCTCTTACTTAATTTTTTTTTACATCCTTAGACTTAGAAGTTAGAGTCTGTAGAACTGCGATGATATATAGATTCACAGAACCACCAATGATAATATATCATCATTAATTATTTGAAATGTCATATTTCATTTTCGTTTTTTGGCCTAATTCATTAGTTAGGCTAAGTATCATATCAGTATCGTTGTTTCGCATCCATTTTTATGAGTAACTAATTGACTTGACTTTAATTTGGTAGGCCCAATTAATATATAACTAGTCTGAATGGGCATGGTACATCATCTACCGAGCTTAGAGCTAGAACCCAGAAGGGCTCGTTATAAAAATGTAACTGAGTTTTGTAAACATTTGGCTCTCCACGTTTTTGTATAGGCCTATACAGTCGAGCCTGCCTATAGCGACCGCCCAAGGGAAACACAAAACGTGGTCTTTGTAGACAGGTGGTCATTGTATAGACAGGTTCCTTTAGTACATGTTTTAATGAGAAACTATTTTCAAGGGAAGCAAAAAATGTGGTGTTTGTAGACAGGTGGTCACTAAAGCAGGTTTGCCTGTAATGTCTTTTGCTTGACATCTTAACTTCTAAATGTCAAGTGCTAATGATGAAGATTGAATGGTAGTTTGATAGATTGATCACTTCATCTGGGTAGAAGGATAAAGTTAGGAGATGCTGGTATTTTGCATAGAAAGAGATCAAAAGAGAGAAAGTGGTTCAGTTGGAGGGGGGGGGGGGGAGGGCAAAAGATGGCCAACTCTACAGTGTGTTAGAGAGAGAAAGTGAGAGAGAGACAATATTAAAACAGAGAAATAGAGAAACAGAGAGAAAGAAAACAGAAAGTGAGATGGGGATAAAAAGAATGGAGGGTTAAATATCACCCTTACTTCCTTTGGCTGTCTGTTTCCTGGCCATATCACGTTTGAAAATATTGCCAAGGAAACGGCAATCATTTACTGATAGCATCAATCTGCAAGCTTGTCCCTGGGTTAACCCAAATGAATTCCAGGAAAAAAAATTGTGTTTTTATCCAATTTTTACAGGAAGTTCTTGAAAGATATACAGAGTGCATGTTGGCACTGTGAGGAAGAAAAGTGAAGTATGAACATTTTAGACTTCCCTTACATGTACATTGTATAGTACATCTAGGCATACACACTCTACATGTAGGTTAGGTGTTTGTTTTTCAAATTTTCACAAATTTTATGAGGAAAAGTATTTCCTTGTCAGGGTATATACCGTAACAAATTTGTTTAAGTATTCAATCAGACATTACGTCACTTAACTTAATCTAAATTGTAGTTTGTGCAAAAAAATTAGAAGCTAAAAAGAAGTTGATTAAATACATGTATTTTGATTTTCTATACAAAACTTCTTGTTCAACTTCTCCATTGTTTATATGTATCCAACTTTTGAGGGCAAATTGGTTTGGACCGAGAGATGTAAAGTTCTAGTAAAATTAGTCAATATTTTCTCCCAATACATGTACACCAGGTATTTACACTTTGTCAGGCAAGAAATGATTGTACACGTATGTAAGTGTATAAGATGTGTCCATAGAACATACATGTATGTACTCTTATGGATGTTAACTTGGCAACTCAGGGGTCACATGACACAGACATGTCATCTGGCGCTGATCCAGTACTCAAAAACTTTTTGATCTGTTTCCAAGATGTTGGAAAGATGTTGGATGTCTTGGAAAGCACGTCAGGTGCATGATTTAATTGAGTTGACTCTGTTGAACTTTACAATAATTTCCTTCCCCGTTGAAAGGATCTCTTGGTGTGTTTGATTGAACATGGAGACCTACATGTACACATACCGGATTCACCCACATTCCTACAGATGTACATGTAGTGTGTTATCGGAAGGTTATCCCTTACTCTGTACAATTTTTGTAATGTTATGCAATGGAAATTATACTAGTAATGTTGCAGTTACTCTACTGCTGCATGTAAATACTAGGTATCATAATAATTGCCCTGGGTTTATCTGAGGTACAACATATTCACAATGAGGCATTCAAGCATTCAAGGAATTTCATTCCACCCATTAACATGTACTTCACCTAGGATGAGAGTGGCAAATGTACATATTAGATTCATATCTTGCAAATGGATGTTGGTGCTATGACAGGGATTTGAAACACTAGCATACTGTACAAGTGCGTTAACCTTGTGATCCTCAAGGGCACAGAACATAATTCAGTATAATAATTACATGTATGTAACTCGATAAAAATTACAATGTCCTTTTAGTTATCAATATGTCCTGTTGAATATTTGCTGGTACCGTCACAATAGATATTCCTTGTAAATGTTGGAATTTCTTTATTATGTTTCTGAATATAAACAAAAAGGGGAATTGTGAGGAAGCCTCAGCCCCAGATAATCTTTTTATGTTTACAGTTATTTCCGGTTAATACATGTACAGGAATGCATTTCAACATCAACTTTGAGCATACCGGTAGATTGAATCTGAAATATGACTGATCAACCAGGTTATATTACTAACTATATATTTCAAAATGGGTACATGGCGCTGTTTTAGGAGAATGTAGGGGAATAGAGAGTCACATATAAAGATTACAATACAATAGATTACTTGTTTTATGTGTGTATATGTATCGTAGAATATGTGAAAGGGTATGTTTAGGTGGTGTTGGCATTTTCCAATGATTAATTCAACCTGTAGTTGATATTTGATAGATCCAAGATTACATTGCAATCAGAGTGGTCTAAACTACATGTAGAAGAATATGCTTTGGATGTGTGTAATAACAAAAGTGAAAATAATTTCAAAACCATAGTCATAAACTATAACCAAATTCTGGGAAACTTACTCATCCTAATGCTCATAATGATTGAAACAGAATCACACATTGAAACAGTATCAATGCAAATAACAACATTTACAAAAAAAACAGGAAAACCACTATACTGTTGGCACAGTTTATGTCAATGATGATTATATTTCATGCTAATGTCTACATTAGTCATGTCATGTCCCATAATCCCTAAAAAAATGCCCAAGTTAATAATTGTAAAGTAAACGTATATAATTGATTTTTACCAGTACATGTTTGTAAATATTTGGCTTTGGCTAATTGATTTAAAGTGTAAACATGCTACATGCTAGGCAGGATAGCCAGGATAGCCAGGATAGCCAATGGAATTATTTCCTTATGTATGAAATTAAAGATCAGTGGAAGTGTTTGAAAAAGTTGAAGAGGAAGGTCATTGACTTCTAGTTCACAGGCAAAGTCAGGAAAGTAATGTTATGAATGGCAGCTTTGTCGATAGGGGACAGAAAGGGTCAAATTTGTCAAGCATAGCGGCCTGTAATGACAGATGTTGGGGAACTCTCTGGTGGGTCTCCGTCACTCAGTTCATAGAGGATATGATGTACTTCATCTTGAAAACTGTGAGAGAAATAACTGAATATGATGAAATACATGAAGGGGACCTAAACACCTTCAATTTTTTACTTTTAAAATTGCCAGTTGTGCTGGCACTGTTGGATAAAGATGATGCAAAAGAGTATTGATTTTCAATAAAAACATATAACCAACATTACATCTACAGTTTCTAAACTCTTTGCAAATTTGCAAAATGCAAAGGAGGGTCTTCAAAATCTAGCTGCATGGTCTCATGTTCTTGTTCCCATTTATGAATTTAAAAAGAAGAAAAACATGGATTTTTCAATTACACATGTCATTGTTGACATATTCTTGCTTGCTTGTCAGGGTATGAATCCTGTTCACTGTAATTCTCTTGAAAGGAAAGGTCATGTTGAAAAATAATTATTGGTGTAAAATATTGCTTGAAGCAAGATTATTGTAGGGTGGTGGCAAGGGTATGGCAATCGTTTTGTGTCTTGAAGTTATACCTAATGCATGAGTTTGATTCCTCATGATCAACTTTGATTTAAGAGAAAGACAAATGGAATGTTATCAATCAGTTTGTTTTGAAAAGTCATCCATTTGAAGTCCTTTATACTCCTCGTCCATGTGCCGTGCAATAGAAGATATGATCAACTTGTTTCTGATTTTACATGACTCATTCTTACCTTTATGAATCATAGCAGGAGAAAGTTTGAAAGTCCATGGAGTTTTGAAACAAATGATATGTTATGAGATGCTTGGCAAGGTTGCTATGGTGATGGGATGACACTCCCGAGAGAAGGGAAATTGTCAAGGGGGTATGGTTTTGTGGTTTTGTTTGCCACAAATCCATTTGCTCTATTGATCGGTATATGTACAATGTAGTTTGATGAATTGATGTCCATTTGTATAACTATTAAATCATTTTAAAGATAAAGACCAGTTATGGTCATGCGATTGCATTGTGTAAGAAACGTTGTGGAATCGATCAGAAAAGGTTGATCATCTAGCATAAGTATTGGTGTGTACTGCAAGGTTCTGGAATCATCAAAATGATAAGAAATTTGGCCCAGTCTTGGTAAAGTTACAAGCACTGTACACGGAAAGATGTATATGGGACTACGCACACGTGCGCGACACATGCGTTTATCTCTCACACACCAATAGATAAACTAATTTACCAAATATATATCAATTAGTAGGCAGTTTCCGGCAAAATTGTTATCATGTATTAGTCAAAATATATTCTTTCACATGATTGGTAATAAGAGCTTCCATTTAATTTTTTGAAATTGGGGCGTTTCCAATACTGGTCTTTACCTTTAAGAACAAAGTGGAACAAAGTTATTGGGGCCTTTATGAGGGTCTGAATGGGATTGCATCATGATATAAAGATTGGCGTTCCCCAGCTCTCTTGCTTAACATACTATTTTAAAGTTTTTACAGTACAGTCATTGGTCTTATTATGCAACTCCATTGTAAAACTTGGACAACTCAGTACAAGTCATAGTATTTGTCCAGCTCATTTCTATGGATGGCAAGGTTATTTGAGTGATTGTGGATATAGAAGGACTTCGTAGGAGGTTAAGAGCTCTTTGTGGAAGGATAGATATAATGCTCATTGGTAATTGCATGGACTAAAGAAGTACATTTACATTGTACAGTTTGATCAGCACACTTTGACCAAGTGGGTAATTATTAAACCTCCTGTTAATCGATTTATTTGAAAAGCAATTAACACAAAAGTATGTACATGTAAATATTGCTTCAGATTTCTGACTTAAAAGTAGTAGAATTTCATTTCAATAGTTCACCCTAGTTGAAGGAACTGTCTGACTGCCGAAAATCAGGGCATGCAGAGCTGGCTAGTTCCCCCCCCCCCCCCTCCATCTCCCTCGGTCAAAAAATATATGTAATGCACACCTGAGTAAAACAAATATGTACAATTTCCATAGATATGCCATATAAAATTTGCCGTAACAAAATAATGTGAGGGCAACATGTGTACACGCCCTTTCCCACCTAGCCACCCCATCTGACAGTGAGAATGTTATTTTGTATCAATTGTCATGTACATGTTTGAGACATGCTCATACATGTACATGTACATTGTAGAGCTCTGTGAGAGATTTTGTAACCATATTTTTTTCTTCTTCTCAGTGAATTTTGAGACCCCCCCCCCCCCCCCCACTTTTCCTTGTCAAAGAATCCTGGATCTACCATTGAAAATAATACACTCTTCCACATGATTGTGATGACTGCAATTATGACATATCTTTGGCTGTGAATCATTAATCTGTAGTTGTCAAGTTTCTAAATTCTTGGAAAAAGGGTTGCATACAATGTATGTAAAGTTGCACAATACAAACATCCTAAATGCGTCCGCAAAAACCAAGTCATTGAACTGAACAAACTGAAGCAAGGAATATCGCACTTCATTTTATATGGGAGGTTCATGTGATGAGTAACAATTGAAAGGAACAAAGATCTACTGAGGTCTGGTTTTCTGAGGTTTTATTTACACAGCAGTACAAATCAACAAGTTACTAGTCTACTCCCAGACAGGAAGGACATTTAATTTTTAGAAATGACATGTTTGCACTTATTATAGCATACATGTACATGTATGCTCCTCTGTGGTCAGTTTCTAACACTTATAAAACTGCATATCAAACGTCTAACTTCAACCCTGGCCTGAATACACCAATATACACTGTACAATCAAGGAGTTAGTGCTGGTACCTCCTTGGTATAATGTACAGTACATGTACATCTACCCTAAAACACGAGAGATTTTCTGTTTTGAAATCAACCTAATTTTAGACTGGATTGACATGGCCTTTAAAGGGAACAACTCGCCCCCCCCCCCCAAAAAAAAAAACAAACTTGAATTGTATGTGAGAAGAGTCAGAAGACATAAATCAACTCCTTGACTGTACTCAAAATATATTAAATTAATTTACCTGTTGACATCCAAAATAATTATTTAGTACATGTATTGTGGCGGCCGCCCCCGCCTCCGTCTTCAACCTCGACCTCTACGTCGGGATTATTCTCATTCCCAGCCGGGGAAACTGATTCTTTATATCTGTCAGGATATTCGTCAGCCGACATTTTATTTATAATGTCCGAGCGGTTAAAGTAATTAGATCTTTTCTTTTATTTGGAAGAAAAGACGGGGGAAGCTACAATACTTATTTAAGTTCGTTTCGTCGAAATATACGACTATGACGGAGTACCAGTTAAGAAGAAAGACAAAGTGTTTATAGACTCATAATTTCAGTTTTAAGACAAAAGAAAATGGTCAACTTTTATTAATGCATGTACTTCAAATATTTACATCTTTCTATCACCACTGTCACAAATACCTTGTGCTCATAGTTATACTTAATGCATTTATATGATTGTCGTTCTTATATTCTAATACATGTAATAAAGTGAAGGGCAATGATTCATTGGGATTTATGGGACTTGGGAGTTTTCCGTCTTAGTTTAATTCCATGGCATCATATGGGGAGAGGTGGACTTAGCATATTCCTGCGTCTTAATAATAGTAGTTCATTAATTCCAGTATATTAATTCCAGTATATTAATTCCAGCATCTTAATTCCAGTATATTAATTCCAGCATCTTAATTCCAGCGTCGACTTGGTTCTGTACCTTCATATTCCAGTTGTAAATACGTGTAGTTCCTTAGATGGGAGGATTTCCAGGGAGGGAGAGAGAGCTTATAATGTGTGGTTCCGACGAGCGCCCAATTCCAAGTCTTTTAGGGGGCGGGGGGGGGGGGGGATTTCCAGGGAGAGACTATAAAATAGCTGTTATCCCGACGAGCGCCCAATGCCAACTCTATGGGGGGGGGGGGGGATTTCCAGGAGAGCTATAAAATTATATGTTGCCCCAACGAGGACCAAATACGAACTCCTCGCGTTTCAGAAATGTTACGGGTTATAAAGGCATAATGCGGACGTGGGGGGAAACGATGCGCTGAGCGATCTTGGAAAGCACACGCGCAGCGAGAATGGACTTAACATGAAGACTGTGCTAGTTCCGAGCAAAATATCTAAGTAAATCTCTTATTTTACCATTAATTAAATACAACAATCTGAATGACATATCAGTTGTAGTAAATATTAACAAGTTACATTGTCTAAACAACTTTCCATCCAAATTCATGTGATATACTTATAAACAATTAAAACTTAACATCTTGACATTTCAATAAAAGATCCGAATGTCAAGCGCTCCGTATGCAAATTATTAACGTAAACATTGTGCGTCGGTGTAGTGTATGACGCGCTTGTAAACAACAATCATTTAAGTTAAGCCTCTTTGTTACGTCACGATCGCGGAGCGGATCGTTACAGTATTCTGGAATAAAAGCTATAAAGACTAAAATTGTTTGTAGAGTGACAAGTATGCATGGTTCATTTATTTTGCTGTGTGGTTGGAAAGACAATATGTGTTTATTACAAACCCGTTTATAGTAGAGGTTGATGTTATTTGATAACGATGTAAGTTGGAATATGTTCAGTCTGTATCAAATGGTTGCATATACAGTGTAGGTATTATTACACTTTATGTGAAACTTTATGGATCTGCAACCAGAAGAAGGAAAAAGAATGCATGAAATACTAACATTTTAGACCATAGTATTTCACAAAATGAAATAAACCCTTGAAATATCTTGTAATTATTCACTTCTATTGAATGTTTCTCAACTTTATACATTAACTTTTTATAAACCTTTCTGCTTCCACAAGTGAGCAGTGGCTTCCTTAAATACCATGTTTTCTTTTGCCTTCTAGTAGAAAGTTTTTACATTCCATGTGAGCTTACATAATTGTTTACTGTTACTTGTTGTGGCATCACAAGGACTTGTGATTCTAGTGAGAAGGCTGAATAAAAGTATGTAAATATATAGCTTCGTAGTAAGCGCGAAGACTATTGTAGAGATCCCCTTCAGAATGTTAGACAGAGCAAGGATGCAGGATTGGGTCCCATTGTGTTACATGGTTCCACATAAGAACTCCTTGCATGGTCCTCCATGTTAGCCTAGATGTTGTGTAGGTTTACCACTTACATCCGCCTACTTGTAGGGGTTATTGGGATAGGGGTTATGGGGACAGGGATTTGTTGAATGATATCGGAAGAAAGTTAAGGAGGTTGGCCTACATTATAAGTACGTACATATACGTAGGCTTTCATGTTTATATGTGAAAAATGGCCTCTATACACTTTACATACAGTGTTGTTTTGTGTTGGCATTATATACATGTACGCGTTACGCTCCTCCATTGTAGAATTAAAAGAATTTGTGAGTTCATCTGCTGAGAGCCAGAAGGACGTAAACTCCTATCTTCTTGTATAGAGTTAACACCTTTTTGGCTCTGAACAGACAAATTGTCCTTGTTTGTTTCTGTAGTTGTTGCCATTTAAGTTTTTTTGTGTAGGTGTATAGTATTTACTTGTAGCCTACATACTACATGTTATTACATAGAGGGGAGTTGGTCCTGGTTGATTATTTGTCAGTGGCTATTTGTCTACCATGTGGGAGTGTTATGACTTTGAACTATACATTTAGGGCCCACTGGCCGCTGCACCATTGCACAATCAAAGAAATTAATAACTACTTGTATAAAGATTCTGAGTGGTTTGATATTGATTGCGTGGTTTATTCAAACCATCACTAAGTTATCAAGTGGTACATGTACTTGAGGTCATAATAAGGTGGTCACTTTCACGACAAGGAGGGTACAGTTATTTTTTCAAATTTGTGTTTGTTGCACTATGGTGCTAGATTTCTAAAATAAAAATTGTAGGCATACATGTACATTGTAGGTCTGTTTACATGGGTCCATGCCCTCAAGCCTAGCTATGCGATCATTTCAAAACAATCCCTTTAATATGCTACAGTTGTACATGACTACATGTATGTACATGTACCGGTATTCTTCTTCCATCTGGGAATACAATGATGGAGAATACTATTAATAAAAAGAAGCTCTGCCAGGAATCAACCTTTGGCTTCCAATACACCCTAGATCAGGGGCATATCCATGCAGTTTTGTATATTTTTTTAAGGGGGGGGGGGCACTATTACAAACAAATTCTGACAAAGAAGAATGGTTATCAGATTTTTCAGATTTTTTACATGTTGTTCAAGAATTTCAAAGACAGGGCACAGTTTTCTTTGAAGTACTTTACACATGTAGGGGTATGCAATGTTGCTTTTAAAATAAGGGGGGGGGGGGGAGGAGGTGTATGAGTTGGTTTGCTCTGCTCCCAAACTCCACCAGTGCTTTAGATTGATTCATTGAGCAGCGGCAGGCAAATGAGATCTAGCTCCCAGAACCCTGGGACTGGGTTGGGCCGCTGTGCAGTTTGTAAACCCAAAGTGCAAATAGCTCTATTGCTGTCAAAAGTGGAACAAACAAGTCAAGCTCAATACCATTTCCACTCTAGCTGTATGCTATGTATAGAATTCATTCTGAGCATGTATATTATATACAGTGTATACCATGCAACTCTATGCACATGTATTTATGCCTGAGAATATGTCGAATAAAGTCTGTTGATTATATGTCCTGACGATTATACATGTACATTTATATCCCACTTTCAAGACTATACCTCTCCAATATGTACCGGTAGTGATGTAGGCCATTGCTTATTTCTCAATCAATATTAAGTCAATGGAAAGCGGCATAGAAATTAAATTAACTACAACAGCGATTGTGACAGAACAAAACTTTGAGGTTGAGCGTGAATGCAATTTTGCACCCAGCCTCCCCCATCCTCTGAATAGAACTCTTGTAGAAAAATATATATCCTTGCATGTAACACACATTTATTCCAGCAAGCGAAGTCAATTTGGGCGTCCAATCCTAGCCCTTACAATTACAAAACTTACAATTTATTACTTTTTTACTTCAATTTGTGGCTTTTTGTGCTACAGTTCATGTACTTCTATCCAACAGTTTTGCCTTTGGTACATTTTATCAACATTTCAGTGAAAAAATGGAGGACGTACTACCGTTACAAAATTATAGAAAAGTAACCATATTGTTGTACATCTAGAACTCAAATTCCCTCACTATTTCAAACTGTTCAAGTGTCATAAATATGTTTTATTGTTTTATTATGTGACCATGAGTCAGTTGGTAGTGAACTTTGAAAGCCTTATCAGCATTCTTGTGCAACTGTTTAAATATGAAAGTTCAAAGTGAATTCACATGTTCTAAAGTATCAATTGCCCTCGCGCAAACACCTGCAAACATACACTTAGCATTGTCTGCATACATGTATCCGATTGTGCAATCATGAAATGTTCTTGTATAGATGATATACACATGACTGTCTACATTAGTGGGGGAAAAAGAAAGAGACTGTCAAATTAAAGAATAATACAATTCTCATTAAATCCATTGTACAAATCCTCAAAAATAAAAGAAAAAATTAAACTGCAGCACTAAGTTCAAAGGAATGTATAATTAATGCAAACACACATCTTGCTTTCAATCATTTGTACTGTCTATTCTTAGAGTAGTTTCATAAAGTAGATTATACCTTTAAAAGTTTAAATATTAACCAAGGTAGACCTACATGAATATGTGTTGATACTGATATTACCAAACAGCACATGATAGTTGTACCCGGGGTACATATATTTTATTGGACCGTTCACTTCCAGTACGAGCTATTTTCATTTTGAGTTATCAAATAGTTGAGGTCAAAAGACAAACATCATTACAGATGATAGGGACTAAAGGTTATCTGAGATAACGTGGCCTCAGAACTGGTTGGAATAGCCCATTAGAAATCTGGATCATCACCAGTAGCAGAAATCATGGTGCTTTCATTTATGTACAGCCTCTTATCTATGACACAGGCTCTGGTGACAGCTATTGCGACACTCGACCGTAGCTTTCCTACAGTATTAAACAAAATACCTAACTTCAGCTGTAGACCTACAGCCTTTTCACACATGAGTAAAATTCTTTAAAGCTGATTAGTTTAAAGGTAATACAAAGTTTTGGTATGGGGTCATGAATTTGGTTCAAATGAACATATTGGAAGCATATATATATGACCCTACAATATAAAGTGATCGTTGTCGCGGTCGAAATCGACTCTTAAGTTATGAAATTGTAAATGATAAACACTTTATGTTGAATAGCTCCCTCTCAAGGTCAAGATATTAATTAAGCTATAAAACGATGTTTATTGACTAAAATCGACCGATTAGCTATTCCCGTTCGGAAATTATATACCACGACTACATACTCAGAGATTTTCATGGTCGCAGCTAACATTGTACGGCCGTAGGAGCTATTTGAAATTTATCAAAATTTACCGGGAGCACCGGTAAATCTTTATATTCAATTTTTCTCCAAAGCAGAAGTGTTTTAGGGGCTAAACTTTCTGGTGTTTTCAATACATCCACAGGGGCATCAAAATATATCAAAATTGTAAAGAATCACTATCCACCCATTTTTCAAAATTTCCCAAAACTTTGTTATACCTTTAAAGCACTTTAAACTAATCAGCTTTACATACGACATCATTCACACACAGAAATTTTGGTGCGATCGTTAATTGTTTTGTGATTAACTAAGTACTGCTCTTAAAATGCGCAGTAGTGCCATTGCGCATTGAAGGTCAGGTCATATCAAACAAAGCGCACGCTCCATTCAGTTTAAACACGTACAACCGTTCACACACAAAATGTCAAACTCTCTAGATACAGACTTTGTATCTACAGCCTGCTTTGAATGGCGTATGAATCAAGACTTCGTATCTTCGTATCTGTTCACACAGGGAAAATTTTCTTTAAAGCTGTTTAAAACTGTTGAGTTAAACAGCTTTAAATCAATCAGCTCTAGATACGATGAATTTTGGCTGTGTGTGAAAAGGCTGCAAAAAACTTTCCCTAATCCTAGACCTAAACCAGACCCAAATTTCAAACGCCAACCTTAATCCCAATCCTAACCCTATAAAATATAACTTGGAGCTAAGCCAGAACAAATTTATGTCTGGTCTTTGTATGTTCAGGGGCTATACATCCCTGGTATCTTGTCTTGAATTCATAAGGCAAAAGAACAGTGCTCAAAAGACAGACAAAATAGATCATTATAATTCATATGTACTCTCTAGACTATATAGTCATAGGATTAGAAATCTATTTTTGTATCAGAGTGGAGCCAAAGAAGGGAGGATGAGCTGAGAGAGAGAGGATGCAGAGAATATTTGAGAGGATGAGCAAACCATCGTCTGTTTCTGACATCATGGTATCAGTTGTCTAGTGTACTTCCTTGCTTGAAATTCTTTTGGGCTTTGTTTTGAGAAGTTTCAAATGACAAGAATGCGTCACAAATGTTTTAAGTTTCCCACGATTTGCGGTCATCTCACATCCGTAATTATAAGGAACAAATCTGATTTCAGTGTGTGTCCTGTTGAGTTGTACCTTCAATTTAATTTTCAATTTTAGTTTGAATTTTGAAAGCAATTTAATATTCAAGATTGAAGTGTTAACGAATCTTGACTAAAACTTTATTTTAGTCAAATGTTCTTTTCAATGTTCTTTTAAAATGAACTGAAGTATCATTAAGTTGATCTTCCATTGATTGTTCATTTATTTCATTCATTCATTTTTATATTCATTCATTCATTCAAAGTGGTTTATCAAAGAGCAATATAGCAGCCATAATGCTGAATTGCACATGATTTTTACATACTATTATACATAAATAATAAAAAATCAAGCAGTTGCTATGATGTAACTTCAAATCAAAATGAAACATTCATTTTTTGTTTTAATATAATAGTTATACTTGCAGCTGGTAAATCAGTATAATTTAAGTACATGTAAAGGTACTTAGTAAATCTCCTGGCATAATTAAAACCCTCCTCCAAGTTTGCTAAGGTCTTAATATCTGTTTGTATGCTTAGACTCCAATGTTTGTATGTGTTTTGTGGTTGATGATTAACTGGATAATTACTTTTAAGAAAATACAAACACTACAGTTACATTCAAATGGAGGCATTGCGATGCACAGTTATGTACATAAAACCAGATTGAATTCATGGTCTGATGATATAATCAAATCTTGAGCTTGTTTTCCATCCGCTGAGAGCCAGAAGGGCATTGACGTAGACATTTTTACACACAAAGTTAGCACCTTTTATCTCTCAGCAGACAATATTGTACTGGTTTGATTTAAAAGTTTTTGCACATATCAAGGAGTATTTAAAAGTTTAAAAGCTAGAATTTTGGCCCCTGAAAATGTTAACATTATTAATGACTAAATGAGCTGAAAATAGAAATTACCTAATCACTTGGAGAACTTGTGAAATGAGATCGTTCAAGATAAAAGGAAGTTTCTTTTTCTTCAAATTTCAATTTTAACAAATACATGTAGATACACGTGTTCTAAAACATTTGGTTATATGTTTTTACTTTGGTGCATACCAATATAGCATTATAACCTTCACCAAAAGTGAAAGTTCATACATTTGTATGCAGTATGATGCTCGTGAAATATTTTAACATAACATTTAGGGACCACTGCATTGCAAAACTGTAAACAGTAACCATTTGTAAGGCTATTTTGGATAGAAATGATAGCATGTCTGGAGGATTGGGTAGGACAGTTCTTGTTGTAAAAGATACAGATGAATAGAAGGGTACGAGTTGAATTATCTTTGAACACAATAGCATGTGACAAAAGATGAAAAGTTCATTTAATATTTGCAGAGTATATTTTCAATTCAATTCAAAACCTGTAGCAAATGTGCAGGAAAGTGCTAAAGGCAAGCTCTCATACTTCAAGCAGTCATAAGTAAGCGTTGTTAGCGATGTTCATTCTTTATATGCCGCTTTGAATTAATTACCTTTTGTAAAAAGAGATTGAAATAGTTTTTGAATAAGATTCATTTAGTAAGCTACATGGCAGTCCTCTATTGAAAATTGCATAAGATACAAAGTCTGCAGAACTACGTGATGCATGCGCATTTCTACCAAGCGTGCTACCTCCATATTTGGCACACGAGGGGCAGCTGCCTGAGCAGCATGCGTCCGTTTTCCCTCTTCATCGGGGACAGCCAGCCAGCGATGATGACGCCTCGACAACCCTGATGATAAGGGTTGACAAAAGTCATTCAATTACGGTTTAGGGCGGAAGAAAACGGTGGGAGGTTTGTAAAGAAAGATGCCAGACTCTTCATTCTTGGTGTATTGGTATGTTCTTTGTGATAGGATATAATGGAATCTTGCAATGAAGAAGTTGTTGTACTTTTAAGATTCAAAACAGATTCAGCCGCTTTCATTCCTTCATTGTTCAGTAGAATGATCAATTTTATTGGATTGTTGGGGGAACCCCGCCCCCTCCCCACCAAAATAAAATAGTATATGATTCATGAGAGGCTATTCTTCTTCAACACTTTTCTTTCAGAGCTATTTTTCCTAAGTTCTGAAGACTCTTTTTATACCATTCTGCAGCAAATTGTGCTCTGCTTATAAATGTACAAACGATTGGAACATGTACTGTACTGTTCAATTAGTTATCCCCCTTATGGCCTCACAGCAGATGATGCAAAGTTAACCTCAACATTATATGCTAATTGCTAATTGAACTGTATGTCTTCATTTGTACATCATGTGGCATATAGGCTGGCGATACATCATATAACTTATGAACAGTGAAGAACAAAAAGTGTATTTTATCATGCCCAGATCAGAACAGTTAGCACCGCTCTGGAACATGATCCTATAAAGTAACACCTGGGACTTTCTTTGGACAAATGCAAAATGCAGCGCACTATGATGCCCTTCTTTGTTGAAGGGCATGATACGATGCATGATACATGTACAAATATTATTGGAATGGATAATATAAGTCAGCTTTTTAATGCTTAACTGACTATGGCAAGCCCTGTTGGTGAACCCCGCTTTTTTTTTTTTTAGAGAGAGACACAGCTTGATAAACGTATATAATCCCTGAACTTAGATGTATTCTATGTCCACCAATACATTGCACCTGTCTTGCCCTCATACCTCTACCTTATAATGACATGACCTTCATATGTTTTTGTCCTCTAACTTCAGCCAGTCCTACCATAGTTCCATCCATGGTCCCATCAGTTCACATCTGTGTACTTGTAAAACCGGGGAGTCCATCTACACTTGTCATTTTTGACAGCGAACGCGTGGAAATGGTTTGGGAGGCTAGGGGGTGCCATCCTACCGCAAGATCCTGTAGGAATCAGGCCAGAGAGTGCCTGCCGCCGAGTCAATCTCAGCATGGGTTCATGGTAGAAAAGAGATCTCATTGCCCATATTCACACTTCAAAGAATGGTCCTCAACTTGCTTATACCTTGGAAATATACCTTGGAAGTAGGCATTTAAAGTTAAAAACTTATTTGCCTCTCGTTGACATTCGGATGAAGAATCCATATTTTGACTGAAGAATCCATATTTTGACTGAAGAATCCATATTTTGACTGAAGAATCCATATTTTGACTGAAGAATCCATATTTTGACTGAAGAATCCATATTTTGACAAAAGAATCCATATTTTGACAAAAGAATCCATATTTTGACAAAAGAATCCATATTTTGACAAAAGAATCCATATTTTGACTGAAGAATCCATATTTTGTGTTGTTATTGCAGAGTTTACATTTAACTTTATTTAATATATTTCTCTGTTTTGCTTGCCTAGCTTTGAGGCTATTAGTACATGTAAGTCATCATCTTTGACAGGCTTTCACATTTGCTAACCAAAACATCAGTAAAAATATTGGATTCCATACTGATTGAAGTTTGGTCTGAAAGTGTTACAATGCATGCTTATGAAAGAATGTCAACCATGTGGATACTTAATGTGGTTTGAGTTATCTCCTGTTGTGGAGCTTCGAAAATGAAATAAAGTACAGTATGGAATTGAAATTGTGTTAATTTTATAGTACATGTATTTGAGCTTTATCAAATAGAAGTTTTCAAAGTGAAGTTTAAAGCTAATCTTGAGCTCTGGTATGGGAATTTGGAACTGAAATATACTTTATAGAAATTATCACCATCTATGAATTGAAGTATGGAAGAAGTGGTGAGAGTGGCTATTAGTCATGTCCAAGAATCTTAGAACAACTTTCAAAGAACCTGTGAAGTATGAAATATGATTTGTTTCTTGTTATTAGCGCCCAAGTTACAAAATGTAGGTATTCAGTCTTGTAAATCATGCAACCTAATTGAGGACTGTATAAACAACTTCATCATAAACCATCAGTAGTTGTGTCTCTGCTGAGACAGGATTGGATAGACTTTAGACTGCTGAGCACTGACCGTTTTCTTGGTTGTGGATCCAGGATTCTCATATTTGTCAGAAGAACAATGTATGATTGTGCTTAAAGAATACTTTTGACAAAAAGGAATGGTCTTGGGTTTACGATGGATTCACTACTGCTGTTGCTGCTTCTCCAGTCACTACTCCTAACTTATACTTACCGGTATACTACTACTTACAACCTCATCATAAAAACTTATAGACTCGACTACTGATGGTTTATGATGAAGTTGTTTATACAGTACTCAATTAGATTGCATGATTTACAAGACTGAATACCTACATTTCATCAAGAAATCAAGTCAAGATTAATTTCAATACTCTATGATTATACATATACTACTACTTCTCTTCTACTATTAATACTTCCTACCTCCACTACTTCTGTTACTGCTGATGGTGCTTTTACAAAGTTTTCATTTTCATTCAGCAATGCCTTCCCTTTCATCTAGGGGTTGATAGTGTGAGAAGTATTTATTAAAGCACAGATTTGGAAGGTTTATTACTTTATTCAGTAATGTCTTCCCTTTTATCTAGGGGTTGATAGTGTGAGAAGTATTTATTAAAGCACAGATTTGGATGGTTTATTGAACATGGTTGCTGACTCCATGTCGGAATGTTGTTACCACATTCCTCCCCGTGAATCATCACACTACATACTCTTGACTGTCAGTGTGAAGGGGGGGAGGGGGGGAGGGGGTCTAAGCTATTCTCGACTAGAACATTGTTATGGGTTAAAAGGATCAAATTCTCTTCAAATAAGCAACTTTCCCTGTGAATGCTATATACTCAAGACAATGCTACTTGCTACATACTCATGACTGTCAGTGTGGAGTGGTAAGGGGGGGGGGGGTAGGAATCTATCCTATTCATGACTTTGATTCAATTCACATACACATCCGTTTGGTGACCACGAAATGGCACTGAAAAGTGCAATACAAATTAATGTAGTAGTATTACAAATGTATGGACAGTACAAATGATTTTAAAAGACAACAAAGCAGCCTTATTTACGTTGGCGCCAGACCAAGGTAAAATGTGGTCCTATAAAAACATCTTTTCAGCTACTGGATTACACAGTGGATTGTTACATAGCATGTACATTTATCACAGGTAGCTTCAATGAAAGAATACCCCTTTCAAAACATGTTGTGATATCGGTAGACAGTATCCTCCTCATATTTGCTTCTGATTCTATGGTTTCTGAATTACTCAGGACATGGATATAATGATACATGTATTTAGCATGTTTAGCTTACAACTCTACCAAGTTGGCAAATAGACAATGTAGGTACCTTTTTTTTTATTTTGGCATGGTTTTGAAAGTACCACTACAGGTGAATTCTGTTCATCTGAGGAAAAGAGAAATCCTGAAAGTTTCAATGAAATCAAATTTTAGTACAGGTAATTTTTTTTCAGTCAGCATGATAATATTTGTCTTTGTTGTACAACAGAAATAACTCTTTGCCAATATATTTTACTTGCTAACTTCAGAGGAGTCATGGTAAAGGGATCATATCACTTTTGACTTGAAGCAATTCCAAATTATAGTGGAAGCCACCTCAATGAAGAAATTTGACTTTGTAAATTGTAACACCTGAATAACCTTTTACAGGGGTTCCCTAAAATGAGACTTTAAAAAATGGTGTGTTTAACCCATGTTCTTGTTTTGATTTTTGTAAGTTTTCTGAACGCTAATTGAAAAATGCAGTTGGTCTATATCTTATGAAGATAACCATCATTTAATGAAGTCTGCATGCTGGAGGTTTTACATGTACATTTTTATGTAAGTTGGGAAGAGTGAACAAATAGCATCCATTTTATGGCTATTTGTTTGATCGTATGGATGTGGTAGTTGATATGAAGTTTATATTTGAATGTTTAATTGATAATGATCATGAAATGTCTGACTTTACAATCATTTTAAAACAGACCCTGTTATGAAGGAGGTAAATAAGTTACAGAGAGACTGCTTTCTAAGAAACTGCCAAAGAAAATTATTTTGGATAAACAAACAAAGGAGAACAATCTGTCTTCAAATTGCAATCTAGATCAGCTGGTGTGATACTGCAAATTATCATAATTTCTGCATTATCACAAAATTTCAATTACTCTCTGCCCAGCGCTGTAACATGCATCCAGTGGTCCCGACCCACACTAGGGATAGGCACAGATTCCATAGTGTCAAGTCTCTGGTCAAAATTATCATGGAAAACAGGTAATGCATGATTAGCGAGATGCATATCACACCTGGTTAGAGTTACGCCATGTCATTCTCAATAACGCGCTTCGTTAGTTCAACGTCTTTAGAAGCTGCTGAAAGGAGTATGGGAGACAGAGAGAGAGAGAGGGGTTAAGTGGCGACAGAAAACAACAATATGTTTCAACATTTGGGATAAATGAACCTGTGAGTGCTACTGTTGGAGTGTCAGGTTTAGTTGGCATGTAATGCTAGTGTAGAATCGTAAGGAAAACAAATTTGGTCTTGTTTTTTTCATTTCGGGAACCGATTCAAAATCCTTTTCGCCCAGTCTTGTAGGATGGTTTTGTCATTTGAACCCTTCTGTACCTGTTTAATTGGTTGAACTCTTAAAATAGAGTTAATTGATTTTAGAATGCCATGCCTGTTTTAGGGGCAAGGAGAATGATGTTTATCCTGATGTTTATTGAGTGCACAATTATAAGATTTGATGTACAAATGTAGCAGTAGGATAGGGAGGCTATATTATTAAAGATTGCAGAGAACTTATTGCTACTAAGGAATTCCTGTATCATCAGTAAATTTACACATGTAAATTTCATATTCTATACCCAATATTTCTGAAGCTTTCACTTCACCCCATATTTTTCTCTCCTTCTATCATAGCAAAATTGGTATGAATAATCAAAGCCTCTTTAAATTGCCTACAAACATTTTGATTGTTGCTGTATGACTGGCAACACTAATATCGTCACCTGTCGTATAAATGTTTCTATGAAAAGTCATAGAATAATAAAAATGGCTGCTTGACAGAGTTATCTTTTTATTCTCGCTATCACATGATTGTTTTGAGTACAACTTTATGAGTAGTTCTGAAGTGTGAATATGCATACTTATTTGAAATTGATATGACTGCGCAATGAGGCTGAGTTTATATAACGTTTAGAAAGCGTGCGTGGTATGTTCTCCTGGCTGTGGTATCACGCTGTTATTGGAATGCAAGCAATGCAAATCAAGGACTTGCTGGGACGCATAATAATAGCTCTTCCCTAGTCCCTATGTCTATACAATCTATGCTGAGATTATCTTGTATCTGTCGTTATACTCCTCCTCTCCGACTTTTATCTACTCCAAAGTTTATGGAACGAGAGCGAGGTTCCTGGATAAGAGGTTTACAGAAGGAGGCCTAGATGTGATTTGTACCCAGTCAGTGACACTATTATGACAATTCTACTATTGCATAGCCAGTGCGTTACATGTTGTTGCTGTCCCCGGTCCCACTCATAGTGCTTGTCGTTTTGTATTTGGGTTTTGAAATTTGTTACGTTTGAAAAATTATGAGTATGAATCTCCTTCACCATGACAATGATCTTAACATTTTACACAAATGGTTGACATACATGTAAATGAGAACAGTGATCACTTGGAGGATGTTGTTATGGGATGAAATTGTCTTTATGTGCATTTATCGTCATTTTAGCTTTATGGCTAATCCACAAGAACCTTCACAAAAACATTCCAGTGCAAATGATACTGTCCTCTACCTGATCATCACCACCATCTTAATCATCCTCATCACTTCATCCCTGATGTGCTGAAATTCCAAAAGCACGAATTAGACGATAGTGACTTGTTATTGTTCCTCTTCTCTTTGCCAAAGTGTCGTGACAAGCACATGCACACCAATTGCTTTTGTGGCCTTCATTGAGTTGAGAGAGGAATATTAGTCTAAAGATTAAAGTGACTGATGATTGCTACAAGGATACGTGTCCTCACGTCCAATCTGTTCTTATTCTCCCTATTCACATATGAAACAGTTTGTTTGTTTTTATTTCTGCGTTTTCAAAATAAAAAAAATAAAAAAATAATTTTAACTTTATCTTTTATCATTTTTATTATACATTTATATGATCATTCCTGTTTTTATGCACATTTTATGTAAACATTACATTATTGGTCCCTGGACTACTGCATTGTACATATGTTGATATTAATAAACCGAAATTGAATTGAATTGAATTGAATTGAAAACATAATCATATACATAAAGTAACAATTAGTTCTTCATTTTTACTTAATTATACATTTTTAAGTACATTAAATAAGATGCATACAAACACAAATATTTTTCAATGAAAATAGATAAATTACAGAAAACGCAGGAGACCGCCATCATGAGCGGTAAGCTTGAAATCGATGGCGGCCTCGAGAGATGGCGGCAAACTCTTAAATCATAAATTGTACATGCGAAATTTATCAAGTGATCATGTGTATTAGATCATTTATTTACACTATAAAACAACACATATTAACTCAACAACGAATTAATTTTGTAAATGAAAGTGGTTGGGACATAAAAAGCACAAACATGCTTGTTGGAAATGAACCCTTATAATAAGAATGAAAAAGTATCATATTTCAAAGAATCGCCCCTTAAAGAATCCCTATTTAATTTAATTAATTATCATGAACACAGTGATTTTCAAACATCAGAACCAAGTATCGTATTTCTCACACTGAATATCATTCATATTCAGTCCATTTAATAGGGCTTGATGCTAGCAGGTGCTCCGGACACATGGGCGGCCAAAATCTAAGTCTAGAGTACTCTAGACCCCTAAAGATTTTGATTTTGATTGATTGATTTATTTCTTATTTTTTACACAGGGCTCATGCATACAGACTATAAACAGTTTGATCGAGACCCACTTAAAAAAAGCTTAGTGTGCAGCCCTGTGTAAAGGATCATAAATGGACACCGGGAAATTATTGAACTCGACATTAAGCGCCATGAAGAAACTAATCATATTTATCTATTCGCTCATATTAAAATTTAAAATGCAACTTGAATTCATTTTTCACAGTGTGCGAGCAGGGAGGTGTAATATAACCATCTTTATGCATCTGTGCCTTTGTCAGGCACCTGGATACAATTTATTCATTCACCTGTTACAAATAAATGTATCTCAATCGTCAGAATGCGTTTGTTTACATTTGTTGTTGTTGGTAGGTAGGAGAAACATGGCTTGTTCTACCTAGCAACACTTAATATCTGCAGTTTTCATCTGACTACTAAAATACTTTTTTTTAAATCAGATTAATGAAATAATTCATATTGAGGCACTTATGCATACATTTGGTTACATTGGTATGGCCTAAAATGGCCTATTGAAAAAGATTACATTTTAAGTATGAATAGGGCTCATCATACATGGGCCATGGGGATGAGCGATCTATGCTAACATTTCAAGTATGAACAGGGCTCATGATGCATGGGCCATGTCGGGATGAGCTATCTATGCTCATGGATCAATCAGGGGTCATCGGTGTTTTGTCTTTCCTCACCAGACATCAACATCATACCCGTTACACACTAATGAGTATTATATGTCACGTAAGGATTGATGATTGGATCAACCGGGTCAGGGAGGTGGAAGCTGTGATTTGTTTAAATTTCTAAAGGGGAAAACAGAGTATACAGTAGTTCAAATTAAAACAGAAATAAAAGATATATATATATATTTACAAATATACCCATCTGAAAAAAGTATAAGCCCAAACAGAGTTCATAGATGTTTTGATTATATAGTCTCAGGTTGATATTGGGCTTTAAAAAATGTTTACTGAATGAACATGTACTAAGAATCCAGACATCCAGTCAATTATTTCCACAAATGCTACAGTCTGTTGTAAGTATTTCAAATAGTTTAATATTATCAATGGTGAGCATAATTGAACATTGATTGTTTCCTTCAAAATTTGATTTATTTGTAATCAATCTATTTTTGGTTCATCAACATTTTGGAGTAAAGTTTTTATTGATCATGGCATTCAGGTTTATTGTCTTAAAACTGTTTTCATCGATCTCGATAATTTTAGACTGTAATGATAAAAGCAAATATGTATTTTAGGCGTTTTAGCTGTTCATTCCCCACTTCTAAAAGCTTTTGAAAATAGCTCTGTGCACATTGTGCGTTGCTCATCTACTTGAATTATGATACATGAAGATGATGATCAAGTTTATGTTCAAATGTACAACATGATCAAACGATGTAATAAGAAGGTAAGGGTTAAAAGTACAGCCCTGCTGGAAGCTGTCATATACCACCCTCGTCTTCGGTGTGAAAAGAGATTACCGGTAGAAAAGTATGACGTCTGTTACCATGGATCATACCAGAGTAATAGTATGACGTCTGTTACCATGGATCATACCAGAGTAATAGTATGACGTCTGTTACCATGGATCATACCAGAGTAATAGTATGACGTCTAGCTGTTACCATGGATCATACCAGAGTAATAGTATGACGTCTGTTACCATGGATCATACCAGAGTAATAGTATGACGTCTGTTACCATGGATCATACCAGAGTAATAGTATGACGTCTGTTACCATGGATCATACCAGAGTAATAGTATGACGTCTGTTACCATGGATCATACCAGAGTAATAGTATGACGTCTAGCTGTTACCATGGATGATCATACCAGAGTAATAGTATGACGTCTAGCTGTTACCATGCATGATCATACCAGAGTAATAGTATGACGTCTGTTACCATGGATCATACCAGAGTAATAGTATGACGTCTGTTACCATGGATCATACCAGAGTAATAGTATGACGTCTGTTACCATGGATCATACCAGAGTAATAGTATGACGTCTGTTACCATGGATCATACCAGAGTAATAGTATGACGTCTGTTACCATGGATCATACCAGAGTAATAGTATGACGTCTGTTACCATGGATCATACCAGAGTAATAGTATGACGTCTGTTACCATGGATCATACCAGAGTAATAGTATGACGTCTGTTACCATGGATCATACCAGAGTAATAGTATGACGTCTAGCTGTTACCATGGATGATCATACCAGAGTAATAGTATGACGTCTAGCTGTTACCATGCATGATCATACCAGAGTAATAGTATGACGTCTGTTACCATGGATCATACCAGAGTAATAGTATGACGTCTGTTACCATGGATCATACCAGAGTAATAGTATGACGTCTGTTACCATGGATCATACCAGAGTAATAGTATGACGTCTGTTACCATGGATCATACCAGAGTAATAGTATGACGTCTAGCTGTTACCATGGATGATCATACCAGAGTAATAGTATGACGTCTAGCTGTTACCATGGATCATACCAGAGTAATAGTATGACGTCTGTTACCATGGATCATACCAGAGTAATAGTATGACGTCTGTTACCATGGATCATACCAGAGTAATAGTATGACGTCTAGCTGTTACCATGGATCATACCAGAGTAATAGTATGACGTCTGTTACCATGGATCATACCAGAGTAATAGACAAACTTCTTGTGCTGATCTCTCTGTCTATTATCTATATGCATCCTTGCATACGGCATGCTCTATTTCATTCATAAAAAAAGACTCATGAATTGTCTTCAATACATTCAATTGAACATTATTTGAAATGTTACTCGTCTGTATTTGGAGGGTGATAAAAACAGCCCTTTAGAAGAAAAAAATTCAAGTTAATCCTCCGGCGCCCAACCTTTTTATTGTATTCCATATTATCTATATGCATCCTTCCATACCCCATGCTCTATTTCATTCATAAAAAAAGACTCATGAATTGTCTTCAATATATTCAATTGAACATTATTTGAAACGTTACTCGTCTGTATTTTAGAGGGTGATGAAACAGCCCTTTTGAGAAAAAAATTCAAGTTAATCCTCCGGCGCCCAACCTTTTTATTGTATTCCATATCTATCATAACATAACTCTGGATGCGGTTTTGAACCGTACCCTCTAGAAAGTTTGAACTTGAATAGATCATGGTTTGATTACTCATAGCAAATTTACACTTTAACAAAAAATTGTCAGTGCAATATGTATGCATCATACTTTGAATAGCATGATGTACATGTATGTAGTATGTACATGAGCTTTACTTGTGGTAGAGAGACGTTATGGCCATCTGGTAGAATGTTTCTTTCCAGTAAGTAATATAATCTATGACACTCCTTTTTTTTCATGTTGTTTACTGTACTTACGAACATGTACGCAGAATCCGAACATCCAGTCAATTGTTTTGGTTTTGGTTTTGGTTTTTTAATGTTGATTTTTAAAATTTTAAATGTGTTATCATAACTCTACATGTTATAAACAAAGAAAAATTGAATTATATCATTGAAGAAAGAAAATGAGTTGATGTACAGAGGGTAGTGTGTAGACACGAAATGAATGAAAGAAAAATGTTGATAAAAGGAAACAAACAAAGAGAATGAAGGAAACAAAACCAGATAGTGTAATAATATATTTGAGGAAATAAACACAAGGGAAACGAGGTTGACTGAATTAAAACAAAAATACAAAATTGTACATAGATATTTCTTTTAAACTTAGAAATCGAGAAACCAACTGAGAGCAAACTGAAACTTCTGTTCCCCCATGTCATTGTCAACCGAACAGAAACTTAACAGATGGATGGCTGAAACCCAGAAGACAGCCAGAGAATCTGTCATTTGACCCCAATTTCTTGGATTCCATTGGCAACCAAGTTATACATCCATCTTCCAGATCAAGAATTTGTGAACTTATTCCTTCTCCCATTTCTCACAATCAAGAGCTTGAAAGTTGTTTGACTCTGACATCTGTTGCCTATAATAATTATTCACATTGTCTTGTACATGTGTCAAAATGTCATTTTTATTTGGCATTCTGAAAAAGTTGTATTCCACAGAGAGAGAGATAGAGAGAGAGTGAGGGATCTATTTTTCAGTGCCTTTACCAAGTACCAATTTTAGCTGCATTTTCACTGCAAGCAAAAACATAGGTTTTTCTCATATTCTGGAGTTTTGTTGGAAATTGCTAGGCAACTACCCATAAATGCTGACCAACAGAAAAAAAGAAAAACCCAAATTGAAAAACCCATTCACTGGAGTGTAGTTTTTGAACACCGGCCGAAACTCCACAGATTTGTTTTCACGTGACTCTCCTCGCTTCTGTGCTAACGTATGCAGAGCAAAAGAATAAGCAAACACTGACAACTTGTATGGGTTTTTCCAGGAAAGTGTAAATGTTAGTTTAAAAAAAATAAGCAATGTTTTTTTTTAATTGGTTTTTATGCAATGTAAATGCACCAACAAATGCATTTTCCTTCAAATGTTATGATGCTGTTGGCTTCATTACTGTACAAAAGCAAACCCTAAGCCAAATAGAATGGAGCAAAATCCTAGAAATTCTTTTGTACAAATTTACAATAGATCCTGCTTCCGTCAACTAAATCTTTGGAGTGATAGAATATGACATTTATTGTCAGTCATCCCATTGTCTGTTACCTCCCAAACTATTTGCATGAAATCAATGAATAAAAATGGCTCAAAAGCGGGATATGTAGAGCCTGAACTTCGCCCTCCAATTGAATAATTGCTTTTACACAATTTCGCCATTAATTTTTATCCGCTTCCAACTTGTAAAGAGGTCCATAGTTAAGTATTTTAGCCCAAGGCTTTAATTTGTAAAAAAAAAAGTTTCTCTCGTAAATATTATTTGCTTGTCATTCCTGATCTGAAATTTAGGTAACCCATTCAATTTAAGACTTTATAAAGTGGGGTGAGGTGGGGATGGGGTTGCGGTGAACTAGATAAAACCAATACAATTTAGTGACATTGATATCAATAATCCTAAATCATATACCTTTTGCAAAAGTACCCTGGCTTAGAGCCAATTTGAGGAGTAAAGAAGGGCTATGCATTCAATTCCATGAAATAGCAATACAGATAAAGAAAATGATTTTGGTTCAAGTGTGTCAAGTGATTATTTGCGTGGGTCTAGCGTTCTACTTATTTGTACTGGTTTACTCCCTCTACTATGACTACTAATATTCCTACAACTACTATTACTACCACAATCATTACTACTACCGGTACTATTACTAATACTACTATTACTACTACTAATACTACTATTACTACTACTAATACTACTATTACTAGTACTATTACTACTTCTACTCCTGTTTTCATTTCCTTTATCCTCTCCTTTGCAAAATCATTCTGTAGAGACCTTCCAAACACCATACACCTGTATGAACAAACTGTTTATAAATAGGACTGAAGCTACCCTTAAAAAAGATAATTTTTAATGTTACACGAGTGCCACAAAGTTGGCTTGTTACAGAAATCCTAAGCTTGCCGCTCGAAATGGAAAGGACCACTTTGAAAACTACTTGTAGAAGTCTCTCGTTACAGATACTTGTGAGGAGAGTAATTGATATTTGGAAATAACAGACTAAAGAGAGACGAATCAGCAGACGGGGAGGCGGGCAGAAACTGATAGGGTCTTCTGAAAATAGGCCAAGTTCATATTCAGGAAATTTTCCCACCGTTAGAGAGTCTCAGGAGCCTTGTTCACATTTTCCCCCCTTTCTGTTGTAAGAATCATTCATCACTGAAAAAATGGATGAAAATTTTAATTTTAATTGTTAGAAAATTGAGCACTGCAGTGATGTTTGTTTGAGAATCTTGAATGTGTTTTAGTTTCCCATTCTCTGAGAATGCGCTCTTCAAATTGATCCACCGTCAAGCTCATAGCTATCTGATTTACCACATTGATTGTAATGCACAATTTCAGTCATCAAGCAAAACCCTCCCTATTTAATATTGTCAAAACACCACCACACAGTCCAAGTAACCATTTTTACTTACCAAACTTTTTGAAAGAAAATAAATATGATTGTGGTGTTTTTACTTGGAAAGTATAATTTCATTCAACATATGCCAGAGAATTGTATAAACTCTTGTGCAATTTTCCATCTAGAATAAAGTCATTTACATGTACTTTCTACATTACCATGTAAAGCACATAGAGATGTCATGAGTATAATGTGCTATAAAAAAATTCAGTTATTATTATAGGTGGTCTTTCTTCTTTAGTCAAAACAATGTGCACTTTAAACAAGTAAGAACAGAGACTTGAATGTGCTTTATCTCATCCGTTACAGATATGTTGCTTGTTTAGACCATGTTTAGACCCAGGTCTGGGGAACACCCACCCAATCCAATTCTGGCAATTTCGATGAATATGAATCAAATCGTTATCATTGTACATGTCAGGAGTCATAACTTCAGAATCTGTTTTAGTATCATGATACTTTCAGCACACATTAGTTCAATGTAACATTGTTACGATACCCTGTGTACCATAGATGTACATGCTTTTAGAGTAAAACACATATGTCAAAACAAGCAAATTATTTGGGGAATATGCAATAAATCTTTTAAGAATACATGTAGAATTGCTCCTCAAGCAAGTCAAATGAAAACATTTTAAAGGAACATATATAGCATGTATGAACTTTAAAGATGTAAATTCCATGATAAGTCAAGAACTTTGGAATGGAAACAGATCTTTGTTGTTGCTTCTTCCCTTTTCCCAGGCAGCTGATATTATAAACACTTGAGGCTTGAGCACTGTCTGGCAGATGTTGCTATCTAACCCTCTGACCTGTGGACATCTTCCTGTAGTTGTACACAAAATTCTCTGGGGACAATATCCTCTAATAATTGGATTCTTAATTTCAACCCTGGACAAAATAGTATACCTAACCCTGACCCTGACCCTAACCCTAAACCTGACCCTAACCCTAAAGCAGGGCTCCGATACTAACAGATGCCCAAGACACACGGCCGCCCACATTCTATGTACAGATCCAATTTATTTTGTGGAAGTTTTTACTTAGAGCTCATAGACTGTAAACGGACCCCCTTAAACAAGAAAGGTAGTGTGGAGCCCTGCCTAAAGCTATGCCTAACTCTAAGCCTAATCCTAATCCTAAACCAAGGCCTAAACCTAATCCTAACCCTAAGCTCAAACCTAAGCCTAACCCTAAGCCCAAAACTACTGTAAGTCTAAAGCCAGCCGCAAACCCAATAGTCACCTTCACACTCATCTTGTATCTGTTAGGAAAAGAAGTCCAGAGAAAGTCCTCGTTCAAGTTTCTCCTGTTTGTAAAGCTAATAAAATTTGTGATTCTCTTGTGAAATCTGTGAATATTTAATTCACACAAAATTTGCTGCTTTTATAGTACTTACTAAATAAGAAATCATTTAGGATTAAAGAACTTTATTCAAAATAGTGAGTAAATAAGCTAGAAAAAATATGCTTCTTACAGGGCATACCTTTTAATTGCCAGTGGGGGGGGGGGGGGCATGTTTATTAAGTGCTAGGCAAATCATTGTCTAGCTGCTTCATGTAATTTTAAAAAGATCCTTAGAAATCAAAGCCAAACAGCTTTCTTGGAAAGATACGTGTATGGCAAATTCCCCACATGATTTCTTCAATGGTGAATTTATGGATATACTCCTCCAGTTTCATTGTTTTTTCCCATTTTCGTTTGCCCACAAAATTTCCTTTGAAATTCTACCAAAAGACCCTTTTCAAGTTACTGTGCTAGTGTGCTTTCTTTAGAGTGACATCGTGAGACCTTTCTTGTGAAAGGTTAGGATCTGAAACTTCCAGAGCAAAATTGATGGGTAATTTGATTCCATTTCTGTGAGAGAAGATCACAAAATGAGGTTTCATTTGACACTGTCCCACCATTATCCATTCCTTGTCTCCTAGGTATAAAGTGACTAGAGGTGCTCATATTTTGAGGGTAAAATAGTCTTCTGTCTCTGTTTATTAGTATTATGTCTAAAGCTGTTTCATAAATCTTCACATGTTTCTATTATGCTCTGTTTCATTTTGACAGACATCTTTCCTTCAAGCTAATATTTCATTGTCATTGCCTCTATTTTGTGTCATTACTTGTAATTGTATCTCTGATTCTGTGGAAGATAATCTAGGCCTATTTATTTATACTTCTTTAAGGACAAACATTTTAGTGTTCCATTGGCCAGGTTTTGATTTATAATGTTACTGACATATCAGTTCATTTATTTGCTCTTATACGCCATTACTACAGTAAAAACATATAGGCATATGATAAACATGATTTATAAGTAAGCTACATGTATATAGTGGGTCTTGCTTATTGCTATGTACATTGAACTTGTTTGGGGGATAAAAACATATCCTCGCTAAGTCATGTATTCAGTCAAATCATTTGTAGACAGTGCACAACTTAAACGGTTTACAACCTGCCAGACAAATTTTTGTTTTAGTTTTTTATTTATTTATTATTTTATTTTCTATTATCATTATTATCTTGAAATAATTTGTCAGCATGGTTTATGAGGGTTATATGTTTTACCATTTTCAGTTAAGGCCCGGTCACACAGGGAGGACGCATGGGGAACGCACGGCCAGCGCATTGGAAATTTGCAATTTGGGCCAGTGCGTTGTCGTTCGCTAGGCGTGCGTCATCATTCGTTACTCGTTCGTCGAGCGCGCTGGACCAACGCTGGACCAGCGCTATGCATGCGTCGTCATTCGCTGTGTGCGTCGGGATTTTTTGAGCATGCTCAAAAACGTGCGCCGAGCTCGACGCATGAATATACACGCCAAAGGCACGCCAGACGTGCGTGGAGCGCGCTAGACCAGCGCCAGACGTGCGTTGAGCGCGCTAGACCAGCGCCAGACGTACGCGGAGCACACGCCCTGTATACGCACAGCGCGCTAGCTACACGCTGTGCATTTTGTGTCAGCTCGCTAGCTTTTCCAAAATCATGACAAAAGTTAGGCACAC
This sequence comes from Strongylocentrotus droebachiensis, assembly GCA_035222895.1. NCBI lineage: Eukaryota > Metazoa > Echinodermata > Echinoidea > Camarodonta > Strongylocentrotidae > Strongylocentrotus > Strongylocentrotus droebachiensis. Next base: position 58,210 of record JAVYIG010002531.1, on the reverse strand, counting down.
GGCTTTTTCCGATTTCCAATGCGCTGGCCGTGCGTCGTAGAACGCGGTGCATGCGTGGACCGTTCGTCCAGCGCGCTAGCAACACGCTGTGCATTCGTCGAAGTTGTTATCATGTGCGCTCTGTGTACGGTCTGTATGCGCCCTGTATGCGCTCTGTATGCGCTCGACGCGCTAGCAACACGCTATGCATTTGGTGTCAGCTCGCTGTAGCTTCGACAAAAGTTGGGCGCACGACAACGCACTGGCCAAAATTGCAAATTTCCAATGCGCTGGCCGTGCGTTCCCCATGCGTCCCCTCTGTGTGACCGGGCCTTAACCAAATAATTAAGAAGAGGAGAAAATCTTGAGGACAATATTTCTACTCTCACCAACTTGTCAAATAAGTTTGAAATGAGAATAATCTTGTACCTCATTTGCCTGTTTATTTGTGAATCATAACTCTTTATAAGTACATTTTTGTCTTCATCTAATATGAAAATGGCTTGTAAAAGTAGTGTCAGCCTTCTTGCAAACCAAAAAGGGGCTATGAAGCAAGAGGATACAAATTATGAACATTTCATTAAATATTCATTTTTTCTAATACCGGTATTTCAAAGAGGCTTAAATTTCACACATTGCATGATTTTCATGTGGAAGTTATATATCAAATTTCATTCAGATTGGTGACAAATAAAAAATGATTGAAACTACATTTTTATAGACTTTGAAGTGTCTTTATGACTAATAAACTGTCAAAGTGCATTTAGTGTGTTGTAAAGTGTGGTTTCGATGGTCATTATTGCCGGAAGGAAGTGAAGAAGTAATTCAGGGATATGTGTATATTTTAACTGACTCCCACCGCTTCCTTTCTCTCGGCTTGTGGAATGAGTACAAAGATAATCAGTAGAAGATAATGAGCTATTAATGAGGTAGTTTAAAATGAAAGACAAGGTGTCTATTCAAGATCGATATTCTCCTGAACTTGAAAAAAGTTAAAAAAGTGCCTCTTTAATACTTTGAGCTATTGTCTAATTTTCTCAACATTTTGTAGAGTTGATTAAATGGCACATACATGTACATGGGCCCCTGAATGTATCACTGTGTTACTGCTGGAGCCAGTACATGCACACAAGGGGGCGGTTCTCTCCGATGTGTCATGTACGTGATACATTTATTGAGGGGGGGGGGGGGTCAATAGTGACATCCAAAAATTTAAAAACTCTCTAGATATAGCTTATGGAATAATGTTAGTGATGCCAGAAAAAATAGTAGTTTATGGTCATATTGAGAGATGTTTTGTTAATGGATGGAATAAATTGATAAAACTTTTATCTCTTAAATGTGTGGGGAAACATTGCCTGGAGTCAACTAAGGCTGGCTTTCTACAATAAAATCTGAAGTGCTTTAAATTGCTGCTCTACTAAGAAAACCATGTAGGCCTACATGTAACTTGTGAGTAAATAGGCAGCCATGTACTATCCCTTATCATAATATGATTGGAAATGTCTATGTGGGCCTTAAGGCCGGGCTTTTCATGGCCCTCTCAACTAATAACATGTGACTCCTTTATTAGTCCTGTGGCATCTAATTGGCACGTTCTTCAACCTGAACTTTGACCCTCAGGAAACGATATATCAATGGGATGGGTCAGATAAGTCCCCTAAATTGGATATTATCGTGTTGATTTTGTGAATGAATTATGGCTTTCGGGAAGGAGGTCGATGCAGGAAGCTGGTGGGCCGCCTTGGTTAGACCAGACCAGGCCAGGCCAGGATTTCGGAGTGGTTTACTTTACGCTCATGATCCTGGTTGAACAAGATTTTATAACCACTTCCAGATCATAACGGTTGTACATGGTAGAAGTAGAGGTCATAGGGGTCATTGTTGAGTTTCTTGCATATCACAATTTTGTAGATCCTGCATTTAACATAAAACACTTTGACAATTTGTAATCCTACATGTAGGCCCCTACTTCTCCTAATCATCTCTGCTATGCTACAGTTTGTACAATGACCCTGCAAATTAGTTTGTCTTAAGAATCAAATGCATCCTCTGCTCATTTTTTAACTGTCGCCTGGCGTCTATAGGCTAAAATATTTTACAGATCTTTACAGTACTTTTAAAAACTAACACAACAGCAAGGCGTGAAGCTCTATTAGGATCAAACGGTGTGCAAAATTTATTGGCAACCCTCCTTTCATATAGTGCTTTTCATATTGACTGGAAAACACAATAATCCCCTATATTGTCAAATTTGTTTGCGGGTGATCAAATGAAAATACCAAGAGGAATTTGAAAGCGTAAATGGCTAATCGTCCCTGGCACTGACCTTTCAACTGGCAGTGCAATCGATGAATAACATCGTCAAACTCTGGAAATATCATTGAAGCTGTCTTTGAATTAATTTCAAAAGAGGACATCAAATTTCTTAAGGTTCAGTCATGCATGAGAGTTTGATATTGCGATGAATGCAGTGATTCCCCCCTAAGCTATAATTGAAATCTTTTCCATATATGAGCTCACTATTTAACTATTGTTGATTTGAGTTAGAAGATCAGTGTTATAGTTTGGTACATGTGCATGTATATATACAGGCTTTATCATAAGGCTCAGAGTAATGGGCATGTAATATGCGCCATTCGTTCAGAACTACCAATGAACTCTGAATTTGTTGTTGCAAAGCAATCATAACAAACTAAAGAAATAAGTAATTAGTGAAATATCTTGAGAGAAATATAGTGCAATCAAATATGCTAATTGAAATGTAACTTTTCAACATGGCATTTAGGGGAAATATGTAATGTAATGTAATTTGCCAGAAAACTAAAGATTAAAACCTAGACATGGATAAACACATTAGGCGGTGTCACACAGAAAAATCCCTTGAAAGATCCTTTCAAGGGAGAATTTTCTTGCTTCGTTAGAGGATTTTTAATGGGATAATTGATGACAGACAGCAATTAAGAGGATAACTAAAATCCAAATTTTGGGCCTCTGTTTGACACCGCCTTGTGTAAATACTTCTTTTTGAAGCACATGTAAGAATCGAATGTAGTCATAATGATCTTAGACAAACAAAAGTTACTTGGAAACGGATCATAACATTTTGAGTATGTTTACATTATACAGATACCATATCTTTTGAAACTGAGAGCTGCCATTACACATGTCATATCGAAAGTTAATACATAAAAAAAAGTGTTACTGAATAGCTATACCAGTGCAATGGAGATGGGGGTGGGGGGGGGGGCGGTCGTACATGTAGGTAATTCTTGCTCATGTAAAAGAGTGTCAAATTAACACTATTTTTAACTTTTTCATTGCAGCATAGGCTAAAATATAGATGAAGTCCTCCACATTTTTGTTCATTAAAGCTTGCAACTTTGAGCTGGCTTTTCACTTCAGAAAGTAAATGATTATTTCCACATTTTCCAGTACCATGCATTCATACCTGTTGTTCCACGGATGAATTGTTGATTTAAAAAAATAGAAAACGCATATATCCTATAGTCTAATGAACTGGCATACATGTACTTCTGATATTATCCAACTGTAAATTTTGGATGAACGGAATAGTTAGTCGTTTATTAATGGTGTAATATGGATGAACAGGTAACAGGAATTATATCACAGACATGCCTGAACAAGTACTTTGAAAATCAGTTGTATATTGATCAACAATTTAATTTTCAACTTTATCGCTAAGTAAACAAGCATACAGTGTGGGCCTCAATCTTTTCCATTGTTGATTTAAAACAATTTGTTTGACAAAATTCCAGGAGGAAAAATCATTGTAATCAGGAACCCCACAAATTCAACTTCATACATCTAGGTACAGTTTAAGCCATCTACTGAGAGCAATAGTATACAAATATTGACTGCTCATGAGGATGATGGTGGGAACTATCACTCCCAAGGTGGTGTTCGATCACACCGGCCCTTCTATCATCCCCGAGGCGAAGCCGAGGGGGTGATAGAAGGGCCGGTGTGAACACCACCGAGGGAGTGATAATTCCCACCATCATCCGATTACAGAGCAGTCCATATTTGTTTTATATACCTCATCCTTTTTATTGATTCATGATTAGTTCTAGCTGTATGTCTAGATCTAGCTTTAAAAATCAGGAAACGAGATCAAGAGGAATTCACTCACCAGAATAAGAAAAATCCAACATCAAGTCAAAATTAAAGGCAAGAGTATTGAATTCCTACGCGCTGCGTGTAACCGTGCGCGCGATTGGGGTAGCCTAGCAACTCAAAAAATTTGTGTGCGCAACTAAGTCGCGGGAGGGGTTAGGGGTCCTATCCATGCAGGGTTTGATAGTAGCTATCAAACCCTCTGACGTAATGATACTTGATAGATCGAAATGCTCTTTGACATGTGATATAGTTTTGACCAATCAGTGAATGACAATCTATGTATGAGGTATATAAAAGGGCATAACTCCATTTAAATGGATTTGAGTCAATGCCCTTCTGGCTCTTGACAGATGAAAAGTAGAAAGTGTAAATTGGAACAGAGTTGACAGAATGCGTCATCTAGGGTCACAGTGCTCCTCCGCTACTCTGGGACCCGAATGGAGATGAGGTATGAGAATAATCACCTCTTTTGGTAATAATGGCTTTGAGCGTTTGGTTAAGATGGAACAAGTTTTTGAGATGTCAAACAAGGTCTTCCAGTGCCCCCTGTTATTGTTTGGATTGGTAGAGGAGTGATGACAAGATTTGCCCAGTTCTGAAACCAGCGCATAAATCAGTTGGGTGTGGTTTAGCAGAGAGGCGATGTTTGAGGCAGTCTCGATTGTACGATTGTTATACTAAATTTCTGATCTTGAATCCTACATGTTAAGTTATCAAAGTCAAGTTTGGGTATGATTGTGCAAGTCCATAAACTGATAATAAAGATAAATACTGAGTGAATCTGCACCTGGAATAAACTACATAGAGAACATCATATCTGCTCCATGCATTTATGGGTTGTCCTATATGCTTTCTGATGTGTTCCCGCAATTCCTGCCATAAAATATATATCCCAGCATGAAGAAAATATTGTATCTGCATCAAATGTTGTAAATAAAATTATAATTAGCCCATGACTTTAATAGGACAGAGTCTTCAACAATCTTTGGCACTTAGGCAGTGAATGTTAAAGTTAATAAAGAAATATAAACTAATTGTTACCAAATCCAGACTCTCAACTAACGTTATAGAGTTGCTGCTTCTAAAACGTGGAACAATATCTTTTTATCAGAGAATTAATCTGTCTTGCCACTTTAAAAAGATCCCCTAAAACATTTTTCTTCCCTCAGTAATATATTATGATTTACCTATCTTATGAGGTTTATGTTTCTCTTTCATTCTGCTACTTTGTATCGTAAAGATAAGGCACTTTTTGTTTTAGCGCTCCTAAATAATCAATGATATTATTATTGAAGTGGTAGGCCTCTCAGACTCGGTCAAATTATCTATTTGCGACTTTATTCTGAAACAAACAGGCACTGTAGTGCGATATTAGTTACGCTCATCTATTAAAGCACAATGAAACTTTCATATTATTATATTTTCCATTTGATACTTTGAATTTAATTAAAAACCATCTTTGGCATATTCAAAACCACAACCAAAACAGGTACATGTCTATATTTCTCTCTCCATCTCTATTTCCCCCTCCATCATTGGAATCATTCTCTGATCATTCATACATGAGTGGGCCCTTATGGTGAAGTTAGTTTCAATTGACGTCTAATGGCTGATTGATAAGAAGAATGAGTGGAAGTGAGAGACAATTAATTAGAGGTTATTATAAACCCACTCGTGAGCCACTGCGCTGCGTGAACTCTAAACGAGGCTATCTTTGAATGGATGTTTTGGTAAAGAACACAAGGAAATGGGTATTGGGAGTTTCAATTATGACTGGGATGTCTGTTCAAGCACTTGCTTCTCTCTCTTTATATGATTTTTTTTTATACTTGACCTCCAAATTTTAATTAATTTGAGGGTGTATGGCTCAGTGGACATAGCAGTGGTCCTGGGATAACCCAGGTCTAGAGGGTTGTGTTACACTTGCTCAAATGACAATCGCTCTTTAGTCAATTTTCTACAGAAACTATATTTTTAACTTCAACCATGGACCATACACTATATACCTAACCTACATGTAGCTAGCCCTAAAATGATAGCCTGATGACTATCAAATTCTCCTATTCTCATAGGCTACATGTATACACAGGGACCAACTGGTTGCCATTTTTTTTTTCATGACACAATACAACAACTGAACAAGGCTTTGTAGGGTTACTACTTGTCCGATTGGCCTAACTGGCATCCTGCATTGTGTGAGTGTGTGTGAGTGTATGTTATTATTATTATACAAATTTAGTGATTTCAAGCCAATATTCTCCTTCTTTGCTCACTGTTTCGTGAATATTTTTATTTGTGTTATGAAAACGAAATGAAGATTTGTAATTTTGTATTTGTTATTTTGAATGAAATCTCTAATATAAAAGAGTATTGAAAAAAGTATGTGGGTGTGTGGTGTGAGTGTGGGTATAGGTGTGGGGGTGTGTATGTTAGCAGACATCAACTGAGTGAGTAGTGTGGGTGTGTGTGGGGGGGGGGGTGGGTGGGTGGGGGGGGGGGTGGGTGGGTGAGTATTTTTGTGTGATGGAGGGGGGCAGGATTGTTCCAGTAAAATTACCTCCATATTTGTTTAAGTTTTTTTTTTTTTTTTTTATATAAGTGAATAACATTTACAATTGACATATTATGTTAAGGTACTTATACGTTTACTTTGTTGCTAAGTTATATTTACTGCAAATAAGTTTGTGTTTAATTATGTTTATGTAAAAGCATCAATATTGAACACGTTTATTTTATTCAATTGTATGTTATGGTTTGTATTACACATTTAGAGAAATAAAACAATTTTTTTTTTTAATGTTGGGGGGGGGGGGGGGGAGGGGGGGTTGGTGTATGCGTAGGGGCATGTTCCTAGTTGGGATGCATGGGACCCAGTCACCCAGTACATATCATTCTGTTTCACATCATTCAGTAGAGCATAAATCACGCCATTAAATCCATTAGTTTATGAGGATGTTTGACTATACCTGATAATGATATCTCCTGAGATTCCACGCATTCATGACAATGCCAAAGCACTGTCAGAACATTAGTCTTTGAGCATAGACCCAATCAGATTTGAATAACTTGCAACCTTGATTTTAAATTAGCAACATCCATGTACAGTTCCATAACATTTCCGTATTAAAGTCATATAACCTTCTCAATAACCCTTTTCCTAAAAGAAAAAAAAATTGGCAAATTAATGGGGAAATTATAATTGCATATATATATATTTACATACCGGTATTCGACATTTCAAAAATGATATTTAGTTTTATTATATAAATGGCTCAATATTTAGACAATGTATTTAAAGATCAGTTGAATGAACATGACCCTTATAAATCAAATGGTTATGAGATATAAATTTTATTTTATCTTACCCCTCTACTCTGAATTAATGTTATGGGAATGAACCTGTACCTGTGCAAGTTCAATATCTCTTTCTTGAAATAAATAGGCAAACTCTGGGGACCCTGTGATACTCTCATCGTTCATACTACAGCTGTGATAGTTTCAGTTTCTGTACAAATAGATTCTTGATTTTACAAACAATCAACTGCCCCCATGAACAGATTTTTAGCCAGGGATGTGATCAGCTCACACCGGGGCCCCCTCAAGCCCAGTTCACACATGGCACAGTATAAGCTGCCTCAATATACCTCTGCTGTAGTAGAATAGAGTGACTTGAGCATTGTATGCTTCATGTGTCTGTATCGTATAATAGCTACGTCCCATCTTATGCACCTGATGTTTGTATCTAATACCGGTATTCATTTTTTTTTTTTTGGGGGGGGGGGCTGCATTTTCTTAGAAAAAAATACAGCACCACAAGTGAATGAGGGTTAAAGCTTGGACGTTTTAACTCGAGACATTTATATTAGGCAGGCATAAAAATAAACCTGTAGAGAATTATATATATGTTTTTAGAGCATTCATCCAGTATACATGTACTCGGATGTGTTTTACAGGAGCTAGTGGTATGGTTGCCAACGATACCACGTCACAGTGACATTGCAAATTTGAAATTCCTTAAATGATTTGAACTATCAAAAAATCATAACTTGTTATCGTCAGTTTCTTTCAAACTATCTCCAATTTGCTCTCAGCTACTTTTCTGTTTTCCATCAGAACAACTTGCTCTTAAGTTTGATTTGCACTCAACAATATTTATAATAGACCCCTATGGCTAAGGCTGCGACGGGTAGTCGAATGCTCGAGTACCCGCACGGTTGACAACTACTCGGGTACGATTTCTCGTACCCGAATATTCGGCCGCAAAAAAAAAAAAAATTAAAAAAAAAAAATTAAAAAAAAATAATGTCCAGGCCCACGCTTACCCGTGCCAGGGAGAGCGGCAGCCGCTGGCATGGTACCGTCGGTAAAAATGTTTCCCAACTCAAGCACTGTCAAACTCACCTTTCAGAAACTGGGACCAAATGTCCAGATTTCTGTTTGGACTTGGAGGAAAATGGATTATTCTGCCATCTTTGGTTTTTAAAACAGCATTGTTTACTGTTATAGTTCTTATTAATGCAAGGGTCACTCTGTGGCCTGGACCCACCCTCCTCAGGTCATCACCTTTCTTCACCTGAGCCAATTATTTGTAACCTCAGGGTTTCACCATCACTTCATGTGCTTTACAAAAAACAAAGGCAAAGCATCACTCTTATCAGCAAATGTGTTAGTCCAGGCTTCACCCTTTGAATTATTTGCATAGGTGATGCTTCACTTTTGTCAGTTTTACATAGGTGAGGCTTCACTTGTGTCAGTTTTCCATAGGTGAGGCTTCACTTTTGTAAGTTTTCGGCCGGTCTGAAGCTTCACCACTGTTTCACCATACTGGCCATTTGCATAGTTCAAGCTTCACCACTGTTTCATTTTAGTATACAGTGCATATCCGCAGAATTCGTAAGGCTTCAACTCGAGCGCACGGCACTGCTGTGGCGTAATACCTTTGTGGAATACGTCAACATTGAAATCTCGCGAAAATATAGGCTAAGTTTTATGCACAGATTTCGTTAATAATCAATCGTAAAACAGGGTCGGAGTAGTACCGTCTCAAAATGATCGGAAAACTCTGAACTTTCTATTTTTTTTCAACTCACCTCGCAAAAACTTGGGGCCAAAACTTGGCACGATCTGTGCTGCGCATGCTGGGTACAATACCGACAGCTCGTAGGCTACTAGTCTCGTTTCCAGACTTGAGGCTGGCCTTTCAGACACGTATACTGCGAATACTCACGCAACTAGTTATGTGTAGGAGACTAGTAGACTACTCGAAAACGATCTCGTGAAATCTTGAAATCAGTTTCGCTGGAGAAAAGTTCGGTGACCTCAGGACGATCACTCTGCGAGTGCATGAGTGACCGGAATAAAAATTAAAAAGTTGTTTTGAAACGCACGATTTCGACATGATTTCGACATATTTTCGACGCGACCGGTAGTGGCTTCGATGTCACATCACCTGAACAAACAAGGCGACCGATTGGATTCGATGTCACATCACCAGAAAAAACAAATTACTCGTCAAAGCTTCACACATTTCATCAATTTGTATAGTAAAGCTTCACCCAATGAAGAAAAACGAACGTTAGGACTTCACTACAACAACAAATAGGTCAGGGTCAGGCTTAGGCGTCGAGTCGACGTCGATATTTGGCGACCTCTGAGGAGGGTGGGTCCAGGCCACAGAGTGACCCTTGCATAAATCGGCGCCTTCAACTGCAACTCAAAGGAAAATTGCATGCGTTTTGGGCGAGGGATCTGAGAAACTGCCGAGTGGTATGGTAGTGGCCAAAAAAGTCAAAAAAGAAAAAAAAAATCAAAAATCAAAAAATTAAAAAAAAATAAAAAAAAATCAAAAAAATTCAAAAAAATTCAAAAAAATTCAAAAAAATTATAAAAAAACATGGCGTCCGAATACTCGAGTATTCGCCTGTAAGCCTGGGAGTGTACTCGGGTACCTCATTACACTGTTGTGCACAGCCTTACCTATGGCCATGTATATTTTTTAGATCGTAACTGCTGGTTTACTTTTGATTTGAGATCTAGATGTCCTGACCCTGATGTGAAAGGCTCACACTATCACTCGTGTTTTTTCCTATTTTGGCGCTGGATGGAAGTTGTTAACGCTGAAAAGGAAACCAGGACTTCTCTGGATCAGGGCCGCTTTCATTTTCAAATTAATTAAATGTTTTAAATGTCACGTGAGAATTGAAAAATTAACAAAAATTGATGAAAGCATTGTTTATTTACTTTCTCTTCTGTTTTATTATTATTTAATAAAGCAATTAACAATACCGGTAATTATTCTAACACATGACTTTTCTTTTCTCCCTTTCTTTTTATATTCCTGTTCTGTTCACCTTGGAATGTGCCAATCCTATTACGATTTGTGGTCATGTTTACAGGTAAGAATTTGATAGAACTTTCATTCTCTAATGATAGTCAATGATGATAATTATTAATTGGTGGCATTGGTGCAACCTGTTTTTTGTGATAACAATGTAAGTGTTAATTGTAATAATACTTGTGATATGATGTTGTGAGTAATAATAATGATAGTGATGATGATGATGATGATGATGATGATGATGATGATGATGATGGTGATGGTGGTGGTGGTGGTGGTGGTGGTGGTGGTGGTGGGGTTGGGGGTGGGGTGGGGTAGGGTGGGGAAGAGGGTTGGGGTGCGGTGGGGGTAAGGATGGGGATGATTGTGGTACTAATGGTGGTGGGGATCTTGTTGGGGTGCTGGAGTTGATGATGGTAGTGGCGGTAGTGATGGTACTGATGATGATGATGATGGTGTTGGTAATGATGATGATGGTGATGATGATGATATGACAATGATGATGATGATGATATGACAATGATGATGATGATGATGATATGATGATAATGGTGGTGGTTTTGTTAATGGTGGTGGTAGTGGTAATGGTGATGGTAATAGTGATGGTGATAATGGGAGCGATAGAGATTCAAACTTCGGAGCTCTGCAAGCGAGTGCATTAAGTAACACAGGGTTTAAAGGTGGACTAAGTTAACCCTGGTTTAACATACTAAACTAAATCTTAATGAATATGAGCCAAAATTATTATGTTTTGATAACAAATTGGAAAAACTTGTTTCTTCGCCATGCCAGAAATATTGAAAGTAGATATACATGTGGCTTCACTTCATACTACAAAGCCTTAGAAATCAGTGTTTTTTGTGCATAAAGATACAAGTGGGAACTCTTTGTTGTGAACTACCATGATAGAAAGCTCATTATTAGAGTTCATATACCCTTGGAAAGAAAAGTAGGAAGTCAGTCTGCTTTAGTGACTTCCATTAGTGTACAAGTTTAGGAAACAGATTGCAAATAGAAGCATAAATTACCCTGAAAGCAATAAATAGCATGTTTGAGGGGTGGGCAGGAATGCATGCTTCCTGAGGAAGATGATTGATAATGAAGCGCCTGTTTGTTAGAAGTTTTAGATACATAGTAGTACTAGTAGGGACATCTAGTGATGATTAGCTCTCTTTCAATGTTCATCTCTTTGTCTCCATCTTAACTGACATCAGATGTACCGGTATGCAGATAGATCTATCTTTTTCTTTTTTTCTTTTTGTTTGTTGAAAGCCAATCTTTATTCATTATATTAAATGATATGACTGCCCTAAACCAATGGACCGTTTTCTGTAGCGAAAATTCAATTTTTAGAAAAACTGGCTCAAAACGATAATTAATTGTTTATCATGAAGTAGGTGAGTTGTTCAGCCTAGCAAACATTAATAAACTAGCAGAAATTGCTGGAATCCACATTTACTTTCTAGTAAAACTCACATCTTTCAAGCAAGACCCTGTGTAATGCATGTATGTTGGGACATGAAGTTATGGTTGGGACAGTCTCTCAACACAGGCATATCAATTTCAAGAGCGACGAGAGGGTTTAGAATGATTCCTCAATCAATGTTGGTGAGAGGGCGCGGCATGTCGCTTTCTGAAGACAACCGGTTGGAAGCTTCCTACATTTCCAAGAATTATGTAACATGTTCCTCATGATCTGGTCTTAGCTCATGGAATCTTTTCTGGCCGATAACGTCATCGATGATCACCGTGACTCGTTGATTGCAATGTTGACCTTTACATGGTCGTTGTTCATGATCCAGATTTATGAAGATGGTATGATTATGTTGTCAACCTGTCGGGATATTGTCTGTGCTATCGTCCCAATTACTTCACGGTGGCTAAATGCATGCCTTTAATGACATGCACCAATGTGCACTACAAGCTCTAGCTTCTCTTATGAATGTTGGGTAAATCATGATTTTTTTTTCCATTTTTTTTTTGTTGGGGGGGGGGGGGGGCAATTTTTTTACCATTTGTTGTGTTAGTTAATATTTTCCCCTTTTTTAAAAGACCTTCACCTTGTGTTTTGTCTTTTGAACTACTTACAACACAATAAGCCACTTCACAGACTGCTTGATACATTTTCATGACAGTTATGTAATCATTATTCAGTTATGCACAAGCAGTACATTCTACGATACACAGGTGGAAGTATTCTTTTTAAGAGGGAAAACAAAAGTATTCATGAAGTACCTCCATCACTTTAATCACTTTGGCAGCGATTATTCTAAAATGCACAAAGTGAGATGTCTCCATGTGACAAAGATCTTTGGATATTCGGGAGTCATTTGCACATGTTCCATTCCTTGAAGTAACTTGTAAATAACTTGTAAATACCAATAAAGGAATCAACCTGACGCAATTTCAGTAGCCTTGTGCATAACCTTTTGAAGTGTGAAGTTGTGAACATTCAAATTATAATGTACATAATCAGTACAAAAAGCTACCGGTATTGAAAATGCCCATGAATCCATTTCTTGAAACTCTTTGCTATCTTTTATTTTTCAATGCACTGTTTGAAAACTTCCCATCTATAAATTCTTTTTAAAATAAATGTTACCCTGATAATACACTTGTTGAAAAAATATTACCAGATTTTTTTCAGCTAACCGAAAGAGATTTCCCTTTAAAAAAAATATTTTCTCTCTTTCAACGGTGCTCAAGTGGAAGCTCCATGCATGCTTTGGGGCATGACAGATCGGCAGTAATTGTGATTTTTGCACGAAAAAAATATCGTCATCAACTGCTTGGTCGGTGGAGCGTGCTCACAACAAACGCTAACGTGGGGTTCTCCCGTGCGATTGGTTACCGGTAGTCATTCGCCGTAATGTTCCTCTGACTTCAATTAGTATGGTAGTCTTAAAGAGAAGGTTAAGTAGTTGTTTGAAAATAAGTTTATGAGCGGTCTCATTCTTCACATTCCCATGTAGGGGAATATTATTGTAACAATGTTAAATGGATTGCTCTTGAAGTTTCATCATATTTTAAGCATGACATCATGAATAGATGTGGAAAAAAGTAATTGTTTGTGATTCAGTCGTTCTTATTTCCCAATGCCCATCACATGTTTAGTCACACTCTGTTGTTAAGTTGAGAACATAAGGGCAGATGTTTTTAGAAAGAACAAAATATGAACCCCAGCCCTAATCGTGACTTATGATGTAATTTTGTTGTCTTGCAAGTAAATCGTAAGAAATAGAGTTTCATTGAACTGAAGACTGCATTTTGGGTATCTGCTTTTAAATATCTATTGGATTATTACTTTGCAAGAAAATTACAAAACATACAGTTAAAGTTGAATTAAAAAAAACAAAAAACATCTTATATCTTCTAGTTGAACATATTTGTCAACTAGGGAAAGTGGTTAAGGATTAGTTCGTTATCCAGCTATCAAAAATAGAACTTAAAAGGGCTCATTTAGAGTAGATTGAAGAGGCATTGGTATCAGTCAAATTTAACTTCAATTTGCGGTTTAGGGTGATCGAGAAGAATAGCAAATTAATATCCGGACTTGAGATTTGGTCACAGTTCACGATTTCTCATCATTTACTGTACCATCAATCTGTGATAAGCTCTAAACCAGCTGGACGATAATATGAGCTCCTTGCAAGCCGACTTGGAAAGGTAGACTTGAGGGCCAAGAGAGGGCACTGTTCCATATTCTTGATCTTTTCTGTGATTTTCTGTTCACTCTAGCTCCATGATTTTTCCTTTTTTTGTCAAGGTTCAAATTCACTTTATTCAATACTTTCTTTTAAAATATACAAAGGCAAACAAAAATATAAAAGTTAAAATATAATACATGTATCAAATACATAACATGAAAATAACACAAGCGGAGAAGAAATAAAGAACAAGGGAAACAAATTAAACATTTACATTAATGAAAGTATTTGGAGACTAGACAATTCCATTTTGCTTGTCTAAATAAGAAAAAAGATGTTGCTATTTAGAAATGATTATCTCACCTTATCTTGTTTGTCTAATTGCCATTTAATGGATTGTCTGAGTGCATTTTGTTGCCAGTGTTAATAGGTGTATAACACTTTGTTACATAACTCTTCACTATCATATCCTGTATTAATTTGTGTAAAGCATAGAGAGTGGTATTTTTAGTGTCTACATGTTCTAAACACCTTTCAAGCTTCAAGATTCAAATGATTTTATTTCTCATGCAAAAAATAATACAATAAATAGGTATATTACAAAAAAATGGCACGAGAAAAGAGGAACGAACTAGAAGCAGAGCATGTTGAAGTGTTAGTTCCTCACAGGCTTTTTTACAATACGTCTTGAAAGCAAAGTATACATAGAAAATCCCCTTTAAGCCCCTATAAACCATTCTTAATGATATTATTCAATTTCATCCTATTTCATCTGCAGTCTAGACTGGACCATGATATGTTGGGAACACTAAATGCTAGTGATTCTGTTTTATGAAAGCCCTTTTACATTACATGCATACATTTTGCATTGATTTTGAACCTTTCAAACCATTGTAGATTTTAAAGGCATTAACTTATTCCTTGTGGAAGGGTTACTGTCTAAGAAAGTGAAAAGCTGATGCAGTTTTAGTTCCCACAATGTAGTAGTTTTCACTTTTGTATACCGGTAAGCCAATGCTGTACCTGCTGATTTGAAAGTTTCCAAATTGTTCTCTTATCGTTCGAGTCGTACAATATTAAATCAGAATGTTCCAATTAAATTATATGTTAGCAATAAAGTTAGCAATTAGCTAACTGTGAAGACCTTGGATGAAAGGCATAGGTCATATTGCATTCAGTACAGCTTTTATTTATGGAGGAGAGCCAAGGTTCAGTGGGAGCCATCTGGGTTTGTAGTATACATGGAGGAGGGCTCACTATTAATCCTGCCCCATAGAGATAGTGGTATACTGCCCTCTTGTGGTGAAGTTGCATTGGCCTGTGCTGCCATGGTTGAATTTGTATAGTGAAATTTTATTAAAGAAGTAAGTTTTGTAAAGGAAAAAAATGGCCAAGCTGAGTCATTTTTTGAGGGAATCTACACTCTAGTCAGTCACAATTTAAAAGTGTCATTTAGTGGCTTTTATTAGTTAGCATTTAAATGTATACACTGTGGTTGGATTTGGGTAAATCAACTACCGGTATGTGAGAATGTTATTTATTAGAAAGCTGTGGCTGGTAATGAGATCTATTTGCCATCTTAAGCTTTTTGGAACTTGCCTTTGGTTAGATTACTTTGAAATATATATATCTTTATATAATTATATCAATTCTCTCTAAGTCCTAAATTTATAATTGCCTATGCTTGGATGTGACTAGAAAGTTGGCTTACATGTACATATGACTGCACAATATGATAGGAATGGTATTGAAAGTTTGTGGGTCCCCAAGCATTTTTATTGGGGGGGGGGGGGGGGGGTGGGAGGATGGGAGGGGGAAGACTAAGTATACTTAGGACATTGTTAGTTGTCTTTTATTGACACTCTGTTAGAGGTCATTCACAACAACAAATTTCCAATGTGAGGGTAATGAAGTGTCTGACTATAATTCAAAATTGGTTAGACCTGGTTATTTGCTCATGATATACCGGTACTGAAAAGTCATCTTTATCAGGCAAATTATGTCCCAAGTTGGGCATAAAATTGCTGTAAAGTTGGTCAGACACGTAATTGCTATCATGATACTTTTTACTCAATATTTTGATAGTGTATGGGAGTCCATAATGCCATTGCTTCTCTACATGGCATCTTCTAATGTGGTATGCACAGGGTTAACATACTTTCGGTCAGATGCTTTTTCTCACTCGCCCCACCCTCCACCATATGCCCGCAATATGAACCGGCGCTCATGGCAAGCTGGTGGTGGACCGAAGATGAATCTCACGGCTGATGGGACATCTCGGCTTTAGGGGGTCCATCTCCCATGAAACGAGAAAACCAGACAGGGATTTGTTATGAATGCAATTTAATAGCTACTTCATGAAAAATGGCTTTGTTTATGCATATGTGTGCTGCCTTGATGTACATGCAAATACTGGACCCCATTAATAATGCATAATGATAGTATCCTGTATGTCATCAATGTACACAGATAAATTAAACAGTCATAGTTAGTTTCATTTTTCTTTCTAGATTTATTTTTCATTTTTTTTACTTTGATGTATTAACTGCAGCACCTGTGAGCAGATTGTGATCTCTTATCTTGCTCGGTTACAATCAGCAATTTTATTATTATTTTTCATGTATCTAAAGAGATATGAATTATTCCATCAAAACTGCAAATGAAAAGACTTCCTGCAAACTTAATGCTCTTTAAAAGTTTATTGCTGATAAATCCGCTTAAACAAAGTCAATTTCTATTTGAATTATCATTCAAAAAATCTTTTGTGTGATTTTTATCAAAACAAAATCAAGCAACTCTCTGAGAGGTGCATTAAAATAAACTTCAGCTCATTTCACCTCGGAACTGTGTCGTGTGACAACCTTTAAGTCAACCTTCGAATCTCTCTGCTCATCTGCCTGCTCAGAAGAAGATGAGCATCACTCCATCAATCTCAAAAAACACAAATTTCTCCCAAATAATTTACTTAATGCGAGGAGCACTAGTGACGATTCCCCCGTGATTGGCTTAAATGACTCCCAGGGCGACGGACGGCGTTGGGGTCGGTTTAGACAATCCTTGTCTGCCATTAAATAGATGTGTGTCAAATCAGATTAATGGAGTAGCTATGGCCGTTGGCAAGGCTACCTAATTTTTTTCCTTTTTTTCCTGTCCGAACTGCGAAATGGACGGGCAAAAAAGAAAGATTAAGCATAATTATTCAGAACAGATTGATGGACAAATTGCTGGACTAGGCTGAATGGTGGCTTATTGTATATTGTTAATATATTGCTTCTATTCTGTGGAGATAATTATATTTTTTCAATTTGGTAAGAGGATGGTCAGTTATGAAAGGCAATGGTCAACCTGAAAGGCACGTGTGAGTTAATCCACAATTATAGGGTTGTACATGCAGTATAAATCTCAAAATTGGAATGGGCTTATTTCAGAATTGAGAGAGATGATACCTAGGATTGACATAATAATAATAGCTAGTTCTTATATAGCACTTTTCAGGACCGAAGGCCCTCTCAAAGCGCTTTACATATATATATATTATTATTGGGATAGGGATGGGTGGTATTTTGTTAAGAATCCCAAATATTGAGAATAAAAATGTATTCATATGAAGTATACATACCAGGGTGCTATAAATATGAATCAGCAATTCATTTACAGTCACATTTCAATTTTTAGAGAAAATATCAATGGAAATGAATGATTGATGAAATTAAAATTAAGAGTGAATTTTTTCAAAAAAAAGCAGTTTTGGTCTTAAAAAAAAAAAAGTAGCACTCATCAGCTATGCATGTTGCCAGACTGTATAATGTAATAAATGAAGACTGTAAAGTTTTCTTTTATGATTATGAAATGTATGTAGTATGTTGTAGGTCATCTTTCTGCCCTTTATTTGAGTAATTGGAGTAATAGGGAAAAGTTCATATATAGCCATCCTCTTTACACTCATCAGATTCAATATGGAAAGATAATGAGAGTTTAAATTGTCCTTCTTTATAAAATAGGACTGTTTGTATAACCTTCAGCCTTGTCCCATATTATGTGATGTGATGCGGTAAACATTCACCAATCACATCGCTCGGAAAGTGACTCTGACCAATCGGGTGTGATGATGCCTGGTCAAGCGGATGTAATGGTCGAACGAGAATCCTGCTTAAGCTATTTTCTAACCAGTCATTAGAAGACTTAGCAAATAATATCAAGACCTTTTAGCTGCATTTGTGCCTTGTAATCGGTCTTCATGAAGTCCATAGGGATTCCCAAGGAAACAGTCTTTCATCTCCTAGGATTGCATTTAATTTTGAAGGCTTCAAGAATCGGTGGCCCCCAAGAGATGGACAACATTTAGCCAGGCATACACGCTTAATGGTTTTCACAGGCTGAAACTACTTGATATGAATGTAATGAAGGTTTAATTTCTTTTAGCCAGCTAACAGCCCATTTGTTTAATTTGTGAGGATTATGTGTATAATGTGATTTAATGTGACAAGGTTCAAGTGTATTATTTCATAATTGATTGAAGTTCATAAGTGACTAATTTCTCTTATAGTGTATTTAACTTGTAAAGCACATTAAAATCAACATGTACTGAAAAAGTATGTAAATGTTGATTGTTATCATAATACTTGAGAAGATGTGGGATATGTTAGGAAAATTGATAAATTATCACATACCCAGTTGAGAATATTCCTTTATCATGATACATACTGTACAAACCAAAAATGGAGAAGAGAGCTCTACTTAAAGTCACTGAGTAGTCGGCTCTCATGGGGAATTCGACACCGTTCGGGTGTTTACCCAATAACAGGTGTTGTCAATCACCAGGGTTAGCCTTGAGTTTTATGACCATTGGACCTTATGTAATGCTTTGATTTGCCGAAGACTCTCGAGCTCTCCCAGAGATTGGGGGTAATTCTTGACTGGACTATGGGTTTGCTGTGTGCAAAATTGTACCCCCATTAATGGTATTTCCACCAAGTCTGGTGTCAGCGAATTATGGCCTTCTGCACATGGAAACTGGCGATCCACTCCCTTTAATGCCATGATCACTCTCCATCAAGACTTAGCAGTAATATCTCATGATAATCTCATGGCGTCATAGCTCTTACAGGCGATTGATACATGTAATTATACTACAGGTGTTTGCTTACTGTCAAAAGTTGATGGGTACTACTTAATCAAAATGAAAAACAGCATAATGAACATTATGACCATTAATGGAGAGAGAGGGGGTGGGAGAGGGGAGAGAGGGAGGGAGAGAGAGGGAGGGGAGAGAAGAGGGAGAGAGAGAGAGAGAGAGAGAGACAGAGACAGAAAGAGAGATGGAGTGGGGGAGAGGTGAGGGATGGAGAGGTAGGGAGAGAGGGGGAATGAACATATGTAAAGAAAGAGGGGAGAAGAGAGGGGCCAGCAGAGAGAAAAGGAAGATAGAGGATGAGAGGAAAGATATTGAAAGGAAGAGGGGAGAAGAGAGGGGCCAGCAGAGAGAAAAGGAAGATAGAGGATGAGAGGAAAGATATTGAAAGAAAGAGGGGAGAAGAGAGGGGCCAGCAGAGAGAAAAGGAAGATAGAGGATGAGAGGAAAGATATTGAAAGGAAGAGGGGAGAAGAGAGGGGCCAGCAGAGAGAAAAGGAAGATAGAGGATGAGAGGAAAGATATTGAAAGAAAGAGGGGAGAAGAGAGGGGCCAGCAGAGAGAAAAGGAAGATAGAGGAAAGATATTGAAAGGAAGAGGGAGAGATCGAGGGGGTAGGAAAGGGAGATACACAAGAAAGAGAGAGGGATAATGGTGGAAAGAAAAGAATGGAAGGTATAGAGGGGGAGGAGAAGAGATGAGAGAGAAAGGGAGGAGGGGTTGATGGATAGTGGGAGTAACTTGCCACTGATCGTGTTGATGATGAGTATATTCAAAGCCTAGAGGGGATTTACGTCAAGAAAATGTCTCCTAATTAAGCCCGGTTTGACTGCAAACAAATAAATGTGTTATGAGAAGGTGTATTTATGGCTGTGACTACATTGCTAAAATGACATCACCCATACGACTTCAATATTTTAATCATATTTGCATAGTGCACTCAGGTGAAAGTTTTCATTACCCTTTATGGCTAAAAGTACAGGAACATTCGTAGTAATGGTGATTTGTCATGTGAAGGCTTGTTCAGATATAAATTGCGCAAAAAAGGCGCGTTTTTTAAATGTCTAAATGAATTATGGCAACTGCGCAACAAAGGACTTGCCTATTTTAATTGAGCCCTCTGTTATGTGATACAGTAAGGGAAGTCTAAATACTTGTCGTCATCATGAAAAATGTATCATATCTGAACTAGCCTTTAATTAATTGCATTAAATATTACATCAAGTGGAGTAGAAAGGACTAAATTGTATTAAAGAGTATGAATAAATGAAAGTATGATTCAGTTTTGCCAGTTCATTTTTGAGTCAATTTTTTTTTCCTATTTCAATATGATTAGAAGTACAGTTGTGATCGATGATTTCAATAAAAGAAGTATTCTGAATTCTACTGCTCTGCTTTCTTTACTTCTCCTCTGCTTGTAATACTTCAGTTACCCTGCATTTCCAGTAGAAGAAAACAAAATTGTGTGACATATTTTCCTCATTTGTGATGGTGTTAGGCATTAAGCTGGTTTCTTATGCCATAAATCATTGATATCAAGAAAAGCTTGTTGATATTTGGTTGATACCACCTGCTGTACATGGTAACTATGACGCCGTTCTTAAATCACTAGATTTGATATTTTGGGGATGGAGGCAGATTTTTATCTCACAAGCCAGAAATTTACGTCATGATGAATAGAATTTCAATTAATTTTGTCCATATGATGGTATATTCTTTAAAAATGATGGGTATAATTAAAACAATGGAGACCTATCAGGACTCGGAAATGGTATTAATGTATTTTGAGAAATATAACTTACCTATTGAAGAAGTGTTTTTTATTTTATTTTTTGTACTTCAATGCTTTCCTCTCACTTTCTTCTAAGATATCGTGCTTTATTCTTTCTGAATATTTTGTTGTGTATAACCACACATACTTATGCGCTTTTATTTTACTTGTGTCAATCCAGTTTTAAGAAACTTTGTCTTTGTATATCATTACAAAAAGTTTTTGTTCATTTGACAGAAGAAAATAAACAGACTGCTAGAGATGAGAAGACTCATACACACAGTGAACTTTCCTCTAGAAAAAGCTGTTCATTTCACCATGCAACATCAGTGAGCACCACACCATTTCAACCATTACATGATAAATTACACCGATAATTGTTCAGCAGTGCTTATCCACTGCTCGAAAACCTGCTTTTAAAGCTTATCTGCCGTAGTTTACAGGAGGGATTATACCGCCTTACAAGGTCACTGGACAGGTGGTTATCTCATCAACTCAGCTCTCAGTTAACATAAGAAAAAGAGGATCATGGGGGACCAATGGTCACCGATTAGGCATTGTTTGTTATATAGAGGGCGCAAGTAGCTACAAGTAGTGCAGTGGGCCTTTAATGCAATGTTGTCATCTTTGGACTTATTTCAAGGTTTGTGCGATCTTCTACTTTCTGGACACAATTCTTAGAAAACAAATGTGACGTGTACTGGATTAACACAGTTCCCAGAAATGAGTAAAAATATGCAACAATATGAAAGTCCTATTCATTACCAATTTGAGTGTGATGCAGCGTTATGGATCGAATATTGGCAAAATTTGTTCTGAATCCTTGGAAAATTCATGCAGAAGGGAAGAGTTACTGTCAATGGTTATTGGATGGTGAGACGTAATTGAATTGTTTTATTGACCATGATGATGATTAATTGGTCGGATGAGAGATGAGGAGGTGAGAGAGTGTGAGAGAGTGTCGGGGAGTGGGATCCCTGGCCCATGGGACCGAGTCAAGATCATGGGCATTGAGCAGTGAAGGGTGGAAGTCAGAGAGTGAAGGTATAAGAATCGGATGGGGGTGGATGATACGAAGGATAGAGAGAGAGAGGAGAGAGAGGGAGGGAGATAGAGGGGGAGGGAGAGGGAGGGAGAGAGAGATAGAAAGAAAGATAGAGAGGGGAGAGAGAGAAAGAGAGAGAGTGAGAGGGGGAAAGAGGGAGAAAGAGAGAGAGAGGGAGGGGGGGGGGGTAGATGAACAAGGAAGAAGGAAGAGACCATGGAATGAAATAAAGGGAAAGATGGAGAGAGGGATAGATGTCAGGAACATGAGAGAGAACAAGAGAGAGGAGAGGGGGAGAGGGGAAGGGGTGAAGTATGTCATGAGTTGAATAAGCTGGTCCATCTTTGCCTGATCAATACAGAATACATAGATAAAACTGAGCGAGAAAGAGAAGGAGAGATACATCAAGGAGAGGATTGTTTGAAGAAGAGGGAGAGGATGTCAGGAGTGGGATGTAGGTCCCACAGGACTGCTTCAAGATCATAAGCAATAGATGATCTCACGGAAGAGTTGGGAGATATATAGAAGAAAGTGATAGATTTAGGTACCATCAGATGGAAGCCTTTGATTTGAGAGTGGAAGGTAGTGAGAAGATAAGAGGGAAGAATATGAGAAAGAGAGAGTCACAGAGAGGAAGAAAGGGAGAGGGATAGAGAAGAGAGAAAAGAGAGCAAGAGAAACATAGAGTTGAAAAGAAAGAGGGAGTGTGGTAGAGAGAGAGAGAGAGAGAGAGAGAGGGAGGGAGAGAGAGAGAGAGAGAGAGAGAGGGAGAAAGAGAGAGAGAGAGAGAGGAGGGGGTGGGGGGCGATCGGAGGAGATATTGTGAAGAAATTGAAGGGGGATCTCTTGGTATTAAAGATGTAATGTAGTGATACCTTTATATGATTTAGAAGTACCCTTAAAAAAAATTGTATGGTAGGAGGACAGAAAAATCATAGAATATAAGGGAAAGAGCACAATGAAAAGCAATGGAGAGATTGGAATTTCAGAAAGAAAGGGAATGCAATGTCGTTCAAATTATTTTGAATCTTGTACAAAGCAAATAAATGGCAGTTAATACAGTGAGTTAAATTATTATTTTCAAATTTTATGTGATGTGACTTTCATGCGCCTTTCAGAACCCCTGTACTTGTTCAGAGATGACTGAACTAGAAATATGAACTGAACCAGAAATATGAAAGTATTCATACGGAGGGACATTAGATATACTCAGGTTATTTATCAAGATTCAGGAATGAGTTTAAAGCTGCACTACTCGCTAATTTTTGTCTCCCTTCTGCATTAAATGCTGACTGGTGGACTAATGATAGGGGGCAGGGGGGGGGGGGGGGGGGGAGCAGGGATCCGAAAGAAATAAGCTGAATCAGTAAGCAGCTAGATTTCAGTTGATTTATGAAAATTAGTAGGCCCTTAATCATATTTTTTTGGTTAATGATTTGTATTAAATGTCAATAAAAGTGAATAGAATGCTTACGATATCAAGTTATTGGCCAGGTGAAGGTACTAGCTAATCATTATTGAAGCAATGCTTTTAGAATCGAATTTAATCCAGGTCCCGAAAGCAGCCCTTTATCTCGTTCATAAATAATTATGATAATAGAAATACTTGAAGAACTGGATAATTTGATGGTAATTAATTTATAATAATAAATAATATTAATGTCCCACAATAGCGAAATTCTTTGTTGCAAATTCATCCAGAAAAGTTTTTTTTTTTTTAAATCTGACATTAATTAAGTCTAGGTACATACATGTGTATATATCAGAGGGATGTCTGATAAGTGGCTTATTTTCTCTTTAAGAGTGGCTATTTTAAATGATGACTTCTGATCCTCAGCTTGTGCTAATCTGACTCTAGGGTTTTGAGATGCCAATAACAATTGCCCGCAGCGCACCTTGCTTCATTGATTAATGAATGAATATCAATCCAACCTTTTCTATATAGGCCTGTCCTCATTAGCTCGAGATTGCCAAAAAGCCTGCTATTTCCAAATTTGGGAAATAATCCTGAAGTTACAAATCGCGTTTTCATCAGCTCAAGACGAGACTTCGAAACTCGAGCTCGAGAAATTAGCTAGAGACATTTTGCTCAGCGTTCGCGCATAGTGCGAGTCTTCGGGCTGGTGAATACGCACCAGACAAATAGCGGGATATTTTGCAAACTAGCCCAAGATATCTTGGAATGATTATCCCGACCTAATATCCCGCTAATTGCAACTGCGGGCTGATGACTGATGAAGACGCAATTTAACTGGATAATTTGCGATCGGGATAGTTCAAATAGCGGGATATTTGGCAATCTTGAGCTGATGAAGACAGGCCTTATGGATACTATTCCAGCACTTGATGCCTGAAAATGATAGAGAAAAAATAGGTAAGGGTTAATGTCCGTACTTCTGTCTTTAATCGGGTATGATATGACTGTGACAGTCCTTGACAGATTTCTATTTTTCTTGGCTTTCAACTTTTCCACTAGATTTAGTGAACAATATGAAGCGTGAGGGAAAGATGCATTTGTTCAATTTTACAGGAGAAGAAACTATTCCCTCTTTTAAATGTGATTGACAGGTATGAAATAAGACATGCAATATAAAAAGTAATTCTGATGGATTTGAGGTGATACCACTATTTCCCATTGAAAATGAAAAAGTAAAATAAAAAGGTTCCTATTTTGGTCACAATATCTGATAATACATAGGAAACTTGTTATAATGAGGATATTGGGACCATAGAAATTACCTTGTTCCATCAGGTATCATGTTATATAGGGGTAAATTATTAAAAACATAAAAAATAAAGAGAGCTTTGACCAGCAAAATTACCTTGTTTTATCAGGTATCCTGTTATATTGGGGTAGCTTATAAAATCACAACAAAGTATAGAGATCTTTGATTATGACCAGCAAAATTACCTTGTTTTATCAGGTATCTCATCTGAGCTCTTTAAAACAAGTTTCTACTGCAGTAGGTTTCACTGCTGTATAAAATAATAGACCTACATTTATCATACTTACATGTTTTGTGCAAAGAGTCGCAAAACTTATTCTCAGATTTGTGTAATTTTCCTCTGTTATGAGGTACCTGTTACTCTTATTGATATGATTTTTTTTTGGTAAAAAGAACTAGAACAGTTTTTGTTGTTGTTCATGTGAACAATAGAGATATTAGTCTAAACAATCACAACTGCAACAGCTACTGCTAGTTCAATAATTCCTTTTTTTTAAAATGGCATTGGCTGTTGAGAAGGCTAGATTTTCAATATCAAATGTCTATCAGTGCTTTAGTGAAAAGACAAAAGTCAAATTGGTAAACATGATCTGTAAAAGGGAGAGCAAACACAAGATCATGCACCTGGGACCAAAGTCCATCCATGCAATAAAAGAAAAGAAGTGCACATCTAATGTGGATGGGTGCAGACTAGAAATCATATATTTGTGTTAGTGAACAGCTATAACAATACCCCCCCATCCAGGGACCCGTGTTTGAGAATCGTTTGCGTGCGGGTTTTGTCTTGTTTTTAATCTGTCCTATTTCGTCTTGTAGCTAGAAAAAGTAGAAGAAGTGGATAATGTCACGATGATGTAATCCATCCATCCCAGATGTGAGTTACAATATATGTTGAAAGCCAGAAGGTTGTTAGCTGTGTGTGCAAGTTGCCTGTAAGCAATATTGCCCTTCTGGCTCTGAGCCGGCTGTGTACTTTTTAGAATCCTCCTAACGTATTTGAAAAATTGGTGACTGAACAACTGAGTGTTGATAAACTTCACCAGAAGTTCAAATTGTTATGATGGAGTAAGAAATGAAATGGCCAAGTAGATATGAACAAGATTCTAATTCACAAGTATAGTTGGCACAATTGGTTGCCATGACAATTATGTTAGTTACAGAATGCGCCCATCTGCAGGTTGTAACCTGAAGGAATTTTTAACTCACTTTGGAAGATATAGATTTTTAACATAGGAATCAATATCTAATTAATCATGGCATCATTTAAAATTATCATCATTGCTAAATTCTGAAAGCATAACTATGTATGAAGCTACAAAGGCAAATAAAAAATGAATATCATGAATTACAAACTAGCTCAAGGTGTATGGTATTCATGTAAATCTATCGGTGCCAGACATTCCTCAGAAATGAATATTACTGTTATTTTAACCCGTCTTCTATAACTGGGTGTTCCCTGAAATAAGTCTATGGTAATTAGTAAAGTAATCATGGGATCAAACGCCAGTCTTCCTCTGAAGAGAGAATAAAAGCAAAATGTGTTTTGATCCACATGCATACACATACACATATGTACATGAACACGTACTTGATATTAATATAGAATGGCAGATGTTGACGAAATGTTGTTTTTGATCTTTCACACAATGGCTGATTCCCAGGTATTAGTTTTGGATCGTGCTTACAAGTTACAATGACTAGATCTACCTATAGTTAAAAGGAATTTGATTGGCATACTGCCAGCTATTGTAATTTGATCGCACAAAGGTTGTCATATTTTGTAACATTGTGTAGTTCAGGGTCGTATTATCAGAAATACTTTTGTAAAATGATCTCATCTGCCATCTTCCCTTAAAAAAAAAAACAACCAATATTAAGGTGTAACCCCCGTGCCTAAGAACTAATTTATCTAGAAATCCGAAAATTTGAAACTATGTCATTGTCTCACTTGCATTACTATTTATGAAAGGCTAGAGTATAGGTTTGAAATTGCTACCCCCTCAAAAAGGAAAATTTGAATGACATTTGGTCTTATCTGGAGATTAACAGCTAGAGCTTTCTACAATCATAGCTTTATAAATTCGGTTTTTGAGGTAGAAATGTCCAACTATTTTAGATATTTGGACATTATCAGGTACATGTAGTACCAGTCATCAGTTATTGATATTTTCATGAATTTATGTAAAAGTGCTTGTTCTCTTTCATAGATACCACTGAAAGTGTCACATGAATCTGAAGGCTTAAGTTTCAGATCGAGAACTAACATAATATATCCTTGATGAAAATATGTAAAATTGAATGGCAATCCGAAACATGTACAAATCTATGGCACAACATATGTTGTGTAGAGTTTTAACAACACAACTCCTTGAATACTAATCCACAGATCAGTCAATAAAATGTTGAATTTAACACCCCAATTTGGGACAGAGTTTCTGACTTTTATTGCACATTTTCTGTCCTTCTTTATTCTTCTTTTATTCTTTATTCCTGTTTTTCTTGTAATGTGCTTTTCCCCAGACTCGTAATCTTTTCAGAAGTTTGTACCCTTTGTGTTCTAATCTTCTTTCTAATAATCTTTCCTCCCTTCAATGGTTTAAGTATTTCCAGACTTTCTTGCTCATTTAAACTTTCTAAAAAAAAATCAGAGCCAAGTCATACAGCAATCTATTCATGTTTATATCTTTAAGTAATACAAAAAATATCAGCTGGATTCAATTATATGTGTTTTATCTTCTTTTTGTGTGGATCTATTATTCTATTTCTTCACAGCAGATTTTTTTTCCCACTTTAGTGTTAGTCTGAGATAATTAAACATTTGAGAAATCTTGACCAAGACTAGTTCGTATGTAAGTATGCTAATAGGCTTTGAGCCTACTCTCCCTATTAGTCTTTCTGGATGGGTGACCGTGTAGAAGAAAGTGAAGGGAAAGTTTCAAGCGGATCCTCATTATTGGAATTAGAAGAAAATAAATAGCTCTGTTTACTGGAAGGCTGTTCTGTTTTTTCACATGATAACGTACGATTAGGTTGTTGAAGGTGAAGCTATTACAAAAAAATAAACAGGAGGAAAAAGTTTATCAAAAAAGTTTCAAGCGGATCCTCATTTATTGGAATTAAAAGAAAATAAATAGCTGTTTACTGGAATGCTGTTCTGTTTTCTCATATGATAAAGTACTATTAGGGTGTTGAAGGTGAAGCTATTACAAAAAAATAGACAGGAGGAAAAAGTTTATCAAATTACTGAAAGCCCCCCCCCCCCCCCCCCTCCCGCAGTAAATATAATCTCAAGAAAAATGTAACCATACAATGGCCTGCTTAGTAATTCGTTCTAGAAGAGTGAGAATGTAGTGGTCTTATTTCTTTGATTTTCTTTATTACATCACATTATCTTTACCAATTTGCCAATTTGAAATCCATATAAATATAATGATCTCCAATTACAAGCAATACATTACTTCCAATACATTACTTCCAAATGGTTTATCAAATTTTGTTCATATTTTCATCAATCTGTTTCATTTCAGATGTTTCTTTTATGTATTGTTATTTTGTTTTATTACTGTTCCTCTGCACAACTTGTTATCAAGTTTGAATTTCCCTGTAGGATCTGAAAGATAATTCATCTTTAGGATTTTATGTATTTACTTGATTGATCTTATTACTAGTAAGTCTTTTGAAGCAATGCCAATAAACTCTCATAAACGTCAACTATATTATAACAATTGAAAGATGAAATAGTACAGGGAAGTGATATGAAATGATATGAACCATGCATTATGGAATTCATTCCAATGAACTCTTTGAAATATACTTTTAATGCTTTACCAAATTGTTCCTTTGCTCAAAAGGTAACAGAAGAAAGAATGGAATGTTTTCAAAATTTGTGGGGATTTGTAAGGTGAACACGTTTGACCCTGTGCAGTGTTAAACTGGATATTAGTTGTGAGTTGGCACCCATGTTATGAAGTAAACATTTTATTCCGAGGCACCTGACTTCTCATTCTTGAAACTGTTTTGAGAGAAAAGTTTCAATAACTGTTTATCTCCTTGCATCGGGTACTTATGGAGAGTAATGGAGACTTCATTGTGGAATGGTTTCCCGCCAAAAAGAATTGTTTATTCTTGGTTATCAATGAAATAGGATCACCCTCTGTAGTACACTAGGGTGTGGGATGAAATATTAGGAAGATGAGTTTGTGTCATTGCTTTTAGAGCAAGATTTTATCACTAAAATAAAATATCAGCACTGATTGAAGAAAGTCATGTATGTGCATGGTAGATAACCTGCCCTGTGAGGGAGCCATTGCACGAATTGAGGAGAAATTATTCTTTTCTAGAAATGAAGGGAAAAGTTAAAATATTGAGATGGGGATGCTCCAATTGGTTGTGCATTCATTGTTAGTGTACTGGACTGATTCATTAGCAGAGCAGGGGTGAGGGATTTCCCCCTTCCCAGGGAGGGATGAAAGGAGCGGGAAAACAATTATTGGTTTTGTGTTCCTCTGCTCGTGCTGGCTGGTAGGGCTGTCAAAGCTTCTACACACAAATGCTCGGTTGAAAGGGGGGTGACTATTGTGTTTCTGGCACTGAGTGTCAAAGAGCGTTATTGACGTATCTGGTTGTACATCGGGAGAATCAGCGGCGGCGTAGTAGTGGAGTTTGTATACATACACTTCACATGTGATAACTGCGTCGTGCATCAACCCAGTTTACTGGAGTCAAACTTAGTTATCAAGTTATACATGGAAGGAAACATCTGAAGTCTAAGGAAAAAAGGATTTATGTGTCTCTTCGGTGTGATCAAGCTGGATAGCCGATGCTCTTTTGAAGTTGCGATGTCAGAAGGACTTAAGCGAGATTTTAAATCTGAATGAGAAGGGTTGTTCCTCTTGCTATGTGATTGCGCGGTTTTACGGAAAAGATATTCGTGTTGAAATACAGTAGTATATTGGTACATGCAGATGTTGTTTTGTGATCAAGGCCAACTTTGAGATACCCTGTCTGGTAACGAAAAGAAAGAACACTTTTCTCTGTTATATTGGATTATTGCAGAGTACCATTTATCTACTTCGACTAAACCCATGTTCATAGATGGACGATCATATCAGCGTATTACGTCATCGTAATACCTTTCATTAGCCGAAGACCTTTCGACAACTCTTCGAAGGAAACAATTTCTGTCTATAATGTAATCACCAGCCCGGATAGGTGTCATGTCGTAATCGCATTTCGAATTTTAGCAATTGCACCGTCAGCTTGCCTACCCCACGTGTATTCAGCAATGCCAGTGTATATAGTGTATATCTATTTATTTATTTCGGTGGCGGTGAGAGAGTTATGAGGGCGCCCAGCTCGTCGACAGAGGCCACGCAAACATTACCGCAAACTTTTAAGGATTACCACCGATTACATAGTTATCATCATAATTGCCATCATGTTCATAATGAAAAGACATCATACGCAGCTCTTGGGGGAATCCCTCTGCGTTCTTATGCTTCTCACATTCCTAATAACATCTACAGCAGCTGCCAAAACTGGCAAAAGGAAGTATGTAGCAGAAGGAGGTAAGTTCATACCATACAAGCCACATCTACAGAAAGACCAGTCATACAAGATCTTAAAACTAAGAGAAGGGGTCGTTTATAGTGGTTCATTCATTTGACTCCCAATCTTAGGGTTGAGGGTTCAAATCTCAGCGTGGCACTAACATCCTTTGGGAAGACATATTAACCCTCTTGTGCCACTCTTCACCCAAGTGTAAATGGGTACCTGGTTTTAGTTGTGGTTGGGTAATGATAACTGCAGGGCCCTCCAGAAGTACAGCATTAATGCTAACAAAGCTTTCCTGGGTAAACAAAATTATTATTATTATTAAGATCTGAATAAGGAAATCATCTTGTAATAGCCGTAAGGGTGTTAACATGTAGTTTTTATCTTATAGAATGAACACCTTTGGCTCCCGGCATACTATATGACCATGACCATGTAGGCTTATACAGAATCATAACACCTGTCTATGATAATCATCTTTTTATGCACTTCACATAAATCTCCTGTTTTCCAGGTGTGATTGTTTACAGATCATCATCATATTGACTGCTCTGTGACTTTAACTGTATAAAAACCTCTTTTTTCTTTGAGTTAACGCCCTTTTAGTTCTCAATAGACGTCATGTAGTATGTCCTCATTATCTCCTAATACTCAAAGAGGTGCACTTAAAAGTGACACGTATATTGATCCGCTAGAAGTCGTCAACCTTGTATTTCATTGATTTATTATTTATGTAAGAAGTACATGTATCTACTGTTGTGATGTTTATCCAATTGTGGTATCTATCATTTCCCTGTCAAGCTTCAATTGTCAACATTGAAGGTGACGACAGCAATTAAAAAGACAGCAGGATATATTCTGCTATAGGTAACACAAGGAAATTGATAATAACCAAAGAATGACTGACCTAGAAAAGGACAGTTATAGATTGTTAGAACATTGATTTATGCTTTAGCTTCCCGGGCATGTGGGTCGCTATTATGTAACTAGACGTATATTAGCTGTAGAGAGGAATGAACGTTATCTGGCCTGTATAGAGCATTGTCGCTAAGTGCTGTATACATGTTGTGAAAGGCGTTGTACTATAACTGTAGGTTTTTGTTCATCCTTTATTTGTCTTGTGTTTCTGAGATATCCCTTAAACACAATAGCAGGCCCGCCACACTTTCAAATATTGACTTATTCCTCAATAACACCTTTTTGTTAGGACTATTAAGTTCAGATTTTACTTCTAGCCTTGTTCAATTCTTTCTTTGCTTCCATAATTCATACCAATTACCATCCATTTATTTTTATGACATAATCTTGAATTATTTTGAAATATATTGCATTGCTTGTGAAGCTAGAATTAAAACCTCAGAAAAAAAGAAAAGTAGAAATACTCAAAATTGCAACTGAGTTATATTGCCTTTGATGCTACATTATTAAAACAAAAAGGAGATTTGTCACACTTCATCATAAGCTTTTTCCTAAGTGCTTCAGCTAAATGTTTTATGATTTTTATGAGACATGATTATGATTTCACCTACTTACAACCCTGAATAAAGTGTTGTCTGTTGCCTCACACTCTTTAAAAATCTTTGCTCACATTCTTCATCACCTTCATTCATTTTTTTTTCTTCTTCAAAATTCCCATGTGGCCATGTGACAGCATATATATAAAGCATCCTCATATGCTTCCCTTTCTACTGTGCAGCACTATGCTGTATGGACTTCAAAACAAAAAGCTTAATTGAATTAGTCTACATATTTAATTGTCCAACCTAAATATGTGCCTCTACAATTTTCTATTTACTTTACAACGTTCAAGGCGAAAATTGCAATTTTTGCTACTCCCCCTCAAACAAGAAACCCTGGCATAAAAACATATTTTGCTGAGAGCCAAAGGGCATTAACCCTTTTAAAGGATATGAACGAATTAATGTCCTTCTTGCCCTTAACAGATGATATCATAGTGTGATCACTGAAGTAGAAACACAAACGTAATTCCCTTGTAAACAAGTTCATTTTCTCTTGTTTGCGTACTTCTGGTAGAAATGAATCATGGACGATTATCATCCATTGTTAATTGTTTGAAACCTTGGTGAAGCCATGTTATGAATAAGGTTATTTGGGGGGAGAAAAACTTGTTTTGGGTTGTATTATGCTGTGATAGCTGGTTGGATTTCATTTCTTAAGTGTGATTAAGAAAGCTGAACTTGGTAGTCATTGAAGCGTTATGATCCGACTGGTATAAAGTGCAGTCTGTCTGTCTGTGAAAGACGAAGAAGCCATAATAGAAGATGGGTCATTTCCTCAAAGTGCAAGGACATCATCGTCTTAACTTAATAAATAGAATCACAAATCACAATATACAGTGAAACCTGTCTATAAATACCACCCAAGGGAGACAAGAAAAGTGGTCTTTATAGGCAGGTTCCTTTAGTACAGCATGTTTCAATGTGAAACCATTTTCAAGGGAAACAAAAAATGTGGTCTTTGTAGACAGGTGGTCTTCCTATACAGGTGGTCACTAAAGCAGGTTTGACTGTACCACCCTGCTTAGAGACAGAAGGACAGTAGGTAATAGCACTTTGAGCTTACACCCTTCTGTCTCTCAGCAGTTGTGATGTAACTACAAGTACATGATGTAAGTCCCCCTGAAACTAGTTTAAGGTACACCTGCTTATAGAACCTGTGGGCCACGAAACAACTGAGATTGCTTGTCATTTAATAGCACCTACATTTTTTGTTTACTTCTATCAACTGACTTAGCTATGAAACTTTAGAGAAATAGTAAGATCTGTTTTTCTGAGCTTTCATCTTAAATTTCCCTGGACCGGTACCTTTAGTACTTTTAGAGGTAACAAAAGAAGTCTAAGCGTCCGTAGGATTTAGGTAAAATGCGGGGACAGATTTTGTCAGCTAGAAAGTAAAGATCTTTATGTTTTCCTCACCTGAGAGGATGTTAATCCAAGGTGGCTTAGCACCTATGGAAATAGCATTATCTCCTTTAAAGTGTCTCGTCAGAAAAGCTGATTTAAACATGGCTTGGGTTGGGTGAAATTTAAAGAAAGTATTGAACATTAGCATGCCAAGAAGGGGCTGGGCTGTGAAGCAATGGGCCTGAAATCGTATGGATAAAATAAAATGTTACATTAGCAGACCTTGAGTGAAATATTTTTCCACAAATAGTATTTTAAGAAATTAAGAACACAGCTTGTCTTGGTCTACTGTGCCTGTAGAATGCAGTAGGAATAAGCGAGCTGCCGTTAGATCTGTGCCGAGGCAGAAACTGTAAGTTGAGTTTAGTTTCGATCGATCGTAAAGGCCTGAAGCTGTATCTTTTACAAGTTGCATGTATACGGGGAGAGGATATCACAGCAGTCTCTTTGAGCAATCGTTTTGCGTTGATCACCATACCTTTATACAGAGGATTACAGACACACTCATGCATGTCTATGGATCTTCACAATCTCTTACAATTCTAATTCTGATCAAGTATAGTTTGTTTACCTTTTCACATAAAAAGTCTTAGGAAGAAATTTATGGAAAATCCCCACACAGTTTGAAGAAGAGACGTACACACTAGCTACATATCGCATGAATAAACGCTGTATAAAGAGGCTCATTTTAGAGAGAATTAAGTGAGCGGTTGTTTACAACTTTTGTACGATACAACATCCACACAGTGTTTTGACTGTTAGTTTTTATCAAGTTCTCGCTTGAATCGACCCCCAATCCTCTGTATGATGTCCAGTCCACTCAAGAAAAAATTAGTTACTTAGCATTAGGCCTACTTAGCATATCACTAACTAAATATCACTAATTAGTTATTGTTGTTTGTATACCGGTAGATTCCTGTGTCTGAATTTGGTTTAAGTACCGTATATGTTTTCACTCTTCAGATTGAGGTATTTTCCCCACTTTTATATTCACTGCGGAAAAGGGTAGAGTCAAGACTCTGTCCAGAACATAAAAAACGAAATTGAATGGTACATGTTTCGGTATCAACTTGCTCTGAAGTAGTGCTGTAACATCACGGATATCTCCAATTCCGTTTAACCGCCAGTCAAAACGGACGGTTTTCGGTTAAACGATTTATTTATAAAAATAAAAAAAAAAAATATTTTTTTTTTTTTTTTTTTTTTTTTATTTTTTATTTTTTTATAATTTTTTTAAACTTTTTTTTTTCTTCACCGACTCTGTCGGCAGCAAGCCAGGTCCGTGTGAAAAAGCGGAAAGGAATTTCATTTGTGCTTGTGAACTTGTCATAAATAATAGTAACAATGTCGATTTTAGAGGAATGTGTAAGATCATTAATGTAAAGTAAAAACAGTAGAGGACCTAGGATAGAACCTTTTGGTAGGCCATGTGTTCAAGTTGGATGAATTATTATTATAAATTACATATTGAGATCTATTACAAAGATTACTTTCAAACCAAGATGACAGACAAATTGGAGTGTTGTTCTAGTTTCAGAGTGGTGAGTCAACACACAGATTACTGAGCTGGGAGACATTGCCAGGCATAGTGCCAGGTGTAGGGGCATAAATCGAAACTTTAACAAAAATATATTTTAAAAAAATAAAAATTAAAAAAAATTAAAAATTAAAAAAAAAAAAAAAAAAAAAAAAAAACGGGTAAACGAAACCGTCCAATTGAAAACGGAATCCGCCATGGGCGGTCGGATACCGGACGGTTAAACGTTTGACTACAGCACTACTCTGAAGTATACCCGACTACTCGACACACACTTGGGAAGGAGGGTTGTGATCGAGTGCGGAGTGACTCCACATCAGAAGTAGATTCCCCATTGTGTGAATCGGTATCTGGCCACTATCTGCAATACTTGATTCAAATCTAGAGAAAGGAAGATATTTCAGAACAACTACGACAAATCTGCCTTTCCCATCAAGCACGATTATTGGCAGAAAATAAAGAACAACTAATTCTTGAGGTGTGAACAAGGCTAATAGATCATCGTCTTATTAGCCGTTTATCAAGTTTTTATCAGAAGATGATAAGATTTGTTTGATTCAAAACAACCGGGGACAAAGGTAAAATGAAACTGGAACCCAAGCCATTTTTAATAGTTGTAGTTTATCTGGTGTCAAAGAGTGCAGGTGATAACGCTAGTTTGCTACTATGTTTTGGTTTCATAAGTGCATGAAAAAAAACGGTAATCGTTTTTGTGGATGGACTGAATAATTTTTGGTTATTCCTTTACCAACCCACAACCAAAAAGTGTTTGATAAGATACCCACAAACATTTTCTTTCATTTAATTTTTTTTTCTTGGATTTAGGCAAGACCTCGTCCAAGGATCTGAGTCAGATAATTGTAGATTTATACATTTTGCAAAGAGGCTCTCAAAATATATCTTTGCAATCAAACTCTTAGTTTGAATTTGCCAAAACTAGCAAAATCAAAACCTAAAAATAGTTTAAGAAAGGGGAAAGAACAGTCCCATCGGTAAGCCTTCAACAATCCTATCCTATGGTACTCTATTAGCATTTTTGTGAGTGAGATTTTGTAATAAAAGTGAAATGAAAGGAGCTTTTCAATTATGAGAGTAATAATAAAAAAAAAAAATAATAATAATCTTTCAGATCCTTTATAGTTATGGCAATAAGAGTACCTTGGCATACAAGTACTTAATAAATATTATCTAGGATATTGACAAGATACGCATTTCGTAGTGAGATTGTCAGCAGTATTTAATAGTAATCAATTTTATGAAGTATCGTTACTCCTCCTATTTCCTCTATTTAATCCTTTAGATATGGTGTATAAAATGTATCAGGTGTTTTAGTGTGTTTCTGCAAGTAATTTTCTGTGAGTGTCTCCAATATCTCTGGTAAACAAAATAATTAAACTGTCATTAACATCAATGACGTAGACCAATAAATAATGCACACCATACATGAGGCTTAGAAGGGAAGTCAACCCTGATACTAAGTTGGGTTATAAGTTGGTTTTAATGAAAGCAGAACAATTATAGAAACAAATATAAGTGAGCAACATCCGATTGAAAATAGAAAATTAATGAATTTTTGACTTTGGCATTAGTGTAACACAATTTGGCAACACTGACGTTTCTTGCGAGCTTCTTTCAAATTTGCTCTGTACAGAAAATTTCATTAATTTTCATTTTCTTAGTCGACATAATATTCTTAGATGACGGAATAGATTTGTTTCATACAAGGGTTGTATAAAAACACATTTGCAATGATTATATTTAAGGTGAATGTTTGATTAAAACTTATCTTCAAGGAAGAATATTAATTTAAGTTTTTGTAGTACAAGATTTATCTGTAGCAGTAAGATGAATTTATGGGTGTACAGGGGTATGTGCAAAATTTCAGATATTAGTTTTTTCATTTTCTCACTATGAGGGAAAATTGAAGGCTTCATTTTTAACTTGTACGCAATAGATGGGTTCAATAAAAACTGCCAGTTGACAAATTCACATTTGGAAGGAAAAAAAAGAATGTGAGATTGCTAATAATTAATATTTTGCCACTATACTTTTATGAAAGTGTTCAATTATGATTTAAAAAAAAACAACAATATTTTGACCCCTTTACAAGTTTTGAGAGTTGTTTTCTTCTTTCATCATACACAACTAAATAAAAGCGCAGATCAAAAGGAATCTAGATACATATATACATATTCATACAAATACCCCTTTCTACTTCCTTTTAATCAATGGTTCGGAGACCTTTTTATCATATTTGGGTTTTTTGGTGGTGATAATTCTCTTTCATGCCCCCCTCCCTGCTCTTATCAGGGTATTTTCTTTGAAATTATTGTAAAGAGGCATGGTTTTGATATGAATAGCCAGACGTGTGATAGCGCTGCAGGCTTACTCTATCACCTGCTGTTTACAATGTCATGAAGAGATTAAAATGCTTCAATTAATCTGATCAATTTTTGTCTATACTTGAGGAAATGGGTACTTACATGTAGATATAAAATTATATCTGTGTGTTAAGTTGATTTTTTGTGTGCACGTTTTGGTATGCATCTGATGATGTTCTTGCTTTTTTCACAATGATAATTTTTACTCTTGTTCTTTTCTTTGACATTAATAATAATAATAGTGGCTACTTGTTTAGCGCACAGGTCCACCTTTCGGTGCTCATGGCGCTTAGAGAAAAGTACATGTAACAGACATAAGAAAGACATTAGTGTTCTTTTCTTATTAATGTCCCTATTCTTTATTACAGAATGATTAGTTAATTACTCAGGAGTCAGGACTATTACTTTTCTTCTCCTTCTCTTCAATTCTTGTGGTTTCAATTCTCGTTGCTTCAATTAAATTTCTTCCTATTCCTGCTCTTGTCCTTATCATACTCTCTTAATATTCATATCTTTTTAGTAATCTAAGTATTAATGATATTAACTATTTTAATATTTGTGTTGATTCAAGATCTAATGGATGGTAGTAATTTCAATGTTAGTTAACCATATCTCATTCTACCCATCCATACAACACACAGGCAGGCAGAGGTATAGTTATATCACTCTATATCACTAGCAGTGTAATACCTCTCAGGATCGATTAATGAATACAGTATCAAAGTGTGCATTTACCTGACCCTGTTCACACATAAAGAGTTATCCTGATCAGTATACATTAATCCATATAAAGGTTAATTCATATTAGAGTGGTTTGAACCCAACTGAAACGTGTTGATACCTTAGTCTTCTGTCTTCTGAGGGTCAGATGGGTGTAACGTCCATGTAAAAGCATAGGAGTCTGTGCCCCTGTGGGCTCTCAATAGACAAAGTGGTCTTTCAAATGCCTTCCACAGAGAAAGGCTTATTAGCAGGACTGTTCTGTCAAGATGTTTGTGCTGTCTTACCATTAAAACGTTACTGATAGTGATCATGAATTTGAATTTCATATTTTATATTTTATATTTTAAGATTTAATTGATGTTTTTGAATAATCAATGCCATAATCACTTCATTGGCATATTTCAAAATGTTTGGCATACTTTAATCATCATCTGAACTTTCCTGCTTTCTATAACTTAAAGTTCTTCATAACATTTTTTGATAACCCCTTGGCTTAATCTTATGGTTATGTGAACAGGGCTGTGCTTCTCCATACATAGACCATAGAACATTCCTATTGCATTCACACAATCATTTTATCTCTGCAGCGTGTTCTAATGCTGATGTGAACAGTGCATGGCCTTTAGTTTGAATGTATGGATTGTATATATATAGCGAGGCAGGCAGGCATGCATGTATGTATCCAATGCTTTCCACTGACTAACTTATCTCAATGCATGTATGCAACAATACCTTGGGTAATTAATGCATAATGAATGGCTTACAGTATATTGGGCAAAGCATATCATGCAATAGTTGAGGGTTTGTTCTTTATGATATAAACATATTAAGTAAGGTTCTATGGTTTAATTAGAAGACTATTTTTGTCCTAGATTTGATTGGTAACTTGGCATTTCATGATTACCACAATACAAGCTTTATGTGTACACTGAATTTTACAAGAACTATTTTACAGAAATCAAAATACATCAAAGTGGGTGAAGAGAGGCAATAAAGAAAGGACAAAAGGCAAACTGCCAGAGAGAGAGAGAGAGAGAGAGAGAGAGAGAGGGATGGGAATCATGAAATCATCCAAGAAAAATCACATATTTTTTATAATTTCGCTCATAATCGAGCCCCGAGTGATTGTAAATGAAAACCACATTATTTCTTCGCGTTCTTCTACATTCCGATATTGACTTTTTCATTTGATTGTACTCCAAATACAAAATGGAAGGTTGATGACATATGAAAAGCAGATTTGATATTGTTCTTCTCTCATGCAATATGGTCAATGTGATATTTCAAATTGTGAATGGAAATTCTGAGTCATTCTTGAATACAAGTCATCAGATTTAGCTGTGAAGATTAGAGAGAGAGAGAGAGAGAGAGAGAGAGATGTTTAGCAATGTTGAGGTAAATGACACACGCATTGATCCTATGACCGACAAAAAGCCTATGGAGCTTTTGTGTTAGTAATACTTCTAGAAGCCCTCCTACACCCCCAATCAAGAAAAACCTTGCCACATTTGCTTTGATGAGTCAAGGTTGATGTGTACCCTGAAAACCAGAACCCAACACCGATAGAGCGAGAACCGGTAGCCAGAAACCCACTACTGCACCCCGCCGCGACCCCTGCGCTAGATCGCTCCCTATCTCGGTATGGATGACGGACGAGGCTTGGGAGAAGGGAGTGAGACATTTGGAGGCGATATCTAAACAATGCCGCTGGGTTGAATGGAGATCATATGATGGGGAGTGTGTGCTTGCTGTCTCAATGCGGCTGGGCAGGGTGAACTTTTGAAAAGGGGTTGAACTGTCAATTATGAAATAATTTCAAAGGGAGGTAGGGTTTCAGTTTTATGGGGACCCTGAAAACTGAGTCTCTGATTGATGAATTATAGACTAATTGAATTTTGAAAAGGTGTTTGTGTGATGATTGAAAAGATTGATGAAGGGTTTATAATTTGAAGAAAGGAATTCTAGATAAAGCTTGTAAAGTGAGTGGGAGTATATCCAATTAGAAAAAAGTTCAAAACACAGGTATATTATATTGAACATTTCTACTAATCTAGACACTATATCTATTATGGTGGAACATTTAAAAAGGTCAATGACAAAGAGAGTAAAAGTGTACCTAAATGCAAGAAATATAGATACCAAAACACCATATTAAAGGTACTATGTCCCTTTTGCAGCCAACCTCAAATGCTGTAGAACTTTGCAGGAATTATGAATATGTCATGTATGTCCTATCTGTGAAATTTAAACATTAGCAGTGTCCTCATATTCAAATTATGCAAGGAAACCCGTTTACTTGCTAGACTTCACTGTCAGACACTATTGAGTGACTGACTGGCTTTTTTCTTCTTTGGTAATAACATACATGAAAAGAGTTGTAAAGGGTACATGAGCATTTGTCTTCATCAATAACCCACTTCTTGTGATGGCCAAGATTAAACTGATTGAATCTTTGCGCAGCATAAAACGTATGACCATTTGGTACAATTGTCTGAAAATCAAGACTATTACTTTTGGGCTCTATAGCCCTAAAGTCAATTTGACAACTAATAGTAGTTATTTTCCCACTTAAAGACGTTTTCAAGCCCCACCTTTTTTAGGGAAGTTCTAAATTAGTATTATCTTTCAAATGCAGTTGGAATTTAACTTTTTCATTTTTTTGGCCTGCAAATGGGACATAGTACCTTTAAAACAAAAAAAGCCTTTTTAACATTAAGTTTTATAGATTAGAGATTTGCTTGTTGTATCTTTTTGTAAAGAGATTGAAAATGTGCATTAGTTTTGTGGTTTTTTGTAAATTTCACATTTAAGAGCTTAAGACTTCAGATTTATAAGTACTCCTTGATATGTTTGTAAAGTATAATTTGATCTTTTTATTCTTTTCTCTTCCATGTACCTGCTTCTTTGAATGTTTCATCTACTCATCATCATCACAGGTAAGCAATCAATATCATATTTAAAATAGATTTAAGAGTGAATTGGTGATTGGAGAGATTATAAATATGACAGTGATGGTGACGTGGGTGAAGATGGATGAAGATGACATTCGATTACAAAAAAGAGGGTGATTGTGTAAATGAAGAAGATGATGATACTTGGTTCGGCGGGTATTACGGATATGTTTTAATTTTGCGTCATATGAATAAAATTGTATTATAAAAGTGAAACACAACTTTATAGACCTTCTCAACATGAAAAGCATAATAAAATGAGACGTTTAGACAATTTAGTTGAGTCGTTCTGAATATAAAAGTAATGGGATATCAGCAAGTATCATCTGTATTTCCAGCTAAGTCACACCATCTTAATGCAATACCGACAGTGGAGCTATCAATCCATTGGGTGGCGATAGCGTTACAGAACCTCAAGCTGATTAGAACGTCATGAAACATATATCTCCTGCACAATCAGCATGCCAACACATTAATGTTGGATGTCTGTAACCTGTATAGTACCTAAGGTATCTAACATACCGAACATAACCATACATCATTGCCTCTGGGCCTGGCCTTTCATCATCAAGTCTACATGATACATGGCCATAGAATGTGGGCATCATTAGCCATCTTGCTCTCATCCTGTCAACAACATACAACTGTTTAAACCTCACACGCTCCACACAAATAGAGATAAATGGAAGACATTAATGAAGGCAGGGTGATTATTTTGTCCAACGACTCCAATCGTTTTGTCTGGATAGAATACTTTGATATTGCCTTGGGTTGGTATCACGCTCTTATTTTGCCGTCAGTTGTAAAGAAAAGATGATAGATAGCATCGTAAAGGGAGTAAAAAGTGAAATCTTCAATAAATGGTTCTCATCCTCATGCCTTTTGGATTAAATAAGGGGCTTATCCTAAATTATGAAGTTTTTTAGAAGAAAGATTGAAAAATGAGGATGCCCTCCCCTTTTAGCCACAGACGACCCTTCCAATGAGAAGATTAAAGATTATCTTGCAAGGTTTAAATCGCTGGTGTCACTCTTTTAAATCTGTTCCCATAATCTGCCACTCTTACAGAGTTGTTGTTTGTCAGAAGGATTTAGACCAGAACTAATTTTTTTTCTATTTTTTTGGTTAAGCATGACTGAAGTTTGAACAATAGATGGCAATTATTAGATAAAAGGATGGTACAACTGGTCTTTTGGAGAGAGAGAGAGATACATTCTAGAATATGAATATGAGAAAACTGATCAATCACTATTCACTGACTGTGCAGTGTGCATATATCTGTAGTTGCAAACACAGTGATACATGAAATTGTTTTTTTAACAGTTATTTTTATAGTAAACATTAGCTGTTGATTGATCTTTCTGTTTTCCACTCAATGAATTATTTCTGTAGATAAGTCATTTTCTACATTATTGCTTGTTTAATTTGCATATTTTTGTGGATGTTAAAATTGTTTCAGAAAAGTTATGAAAGCCCTGTATAGTGATCTTTAACAGATAAGCCATTTATTATAGTCATAATCATTATGTCACTAAGATGTTATATGTTTACAATGTCACCAATTACAAATAACTTTTGTTATAAACGTTGTCAAACATAGCAGATTTTTTGTTGTTGCTGTGGGTATATGTATATCAATCTGTGGTATCAAACAATTCATTAATATGCTGTGAATATACTTAATCTCATGGGCATGTTTAGCAGACCATTATGGATTACCTAGCAATAAACGATTCTTGGTGGCTGCATTATTTGTGCGCTTTTATTTTGCAGTTGGTACAAAATAAGGGTGCCCTGTGCCCACTTCTAATTGTTACATCGTTCATTCTTCATTCTTATGTAATCGTCAAATTCACCTGTAGTTGAACTCAATCTGGTTCATTGATGCAAACCATTGCCAATGTCAGATGTTAATTAGACCACGCCAAGAAGAGAATGAAAAATATCCCACAAGGTCTGAAGTATAGACTGATTCGATCTCACCGGGAGATTTGCAAGAGCCAAGGCATGGATTTGAGAAGAAATTATAATAATACCCAATTACTCGACAGTAAAATAATCTGGGGATACCGGGGTGCCGGGTTACCTTCAAGATGTTGATGATGCGATCCAGTTGGATTCCACACCATCTCATCCTCATCTGTATTTTGGTGTCATCTTTCTTTACCCCTGTTACCCCATCAGATGAATACTTTCACCTGCTTTCCTCATTTGTTACACTTCACACTTTAGTTCTTGCGGTTAGACGTGACCAATTGTGGTATCATAGAAAGTATTTTTTGTATGAAATACACAAACACCTATTTTCATTGTGCATAGTACACTCATCCAACCTGTGTATCATATTTCTGTCTGTCTAAGGGTGCGTTTATGATACCCTTTTTGTGCCTAGATTGGGTATCTTTGCCTCAGATTCTTAAACAAAAATCCTAGATTTAATTATTAGCTCATGCTGCAATCATGATTATAAACCTTTAGGTCAGTCAGGAATCCCATGACTTTTACAAGCCGATCGCCTGTCTGATTATCAAGATATTTATGATTGGAACGAGAAATGTCAAAAACCGTTTGCCAAACAGTTTTGAACAACGCTACAGTCTATTCGGGAACATGGGTATGGTAAAACCGGTCACTCAAAGATTTTTACTTTTTTGAAGCATCATCATTTTGAAGCTAATTTTTTAGGGCTTCAATATTACACCATATCACAGACACTGATAACGTACGTATAGGGTCGTGCATCTCAGATGTGTAAAACTGCAAACATTGTTAAACAATGCCTTTTAAACAAAACATTACGTGTGTCAGTCTGTAAATCAGGGACTCTCACGTTGCACTCTCATGAGTGAAGTAGAATGACATGAATCCAATGCTCTGGGAAACATTTCGTGTTCCTGCATTTGCTCTTAGTTTTCTGTCATCGCAGTAGTCTGAAAACATAGACCCTAAACTGAAGCTTTGACAAAAAGATTTTTACCAGAGTCAAGTCTATAGTAAGTTTTACCCTAAGTCTTTTCAACTACCACACAGGGTATGTTCAACAGCATACAAGAGTTAACAAATCTTAAATGTGTAGGTCTAGGTTCTTCCTCCCTGATACAAGCTATATCGTTGCATTTTGAAGATTTGTTTCATATTTAAACTGCTTTCTGTCCCGAAAATGTGTTTAAAACGTGTTTAAAACTTAAAAGACTAATAGAAATGTTATAGTAAAACACGGCCACAATTTTTTCAGGAAAAAAAAGAAGGAGGTACCGGTATTTGTATGAATATTGCTGCAACAGATAAATCATGTGCTAAAAAAACTTTTAAAATTCATATTCTTCCTTGAAGATAATTTGTAATCATATATTCACCTTAAATATAATCATTGCAAATATGTTTTTTATAAAAGTTTGAGGCGATTTAGTGCTAACGCCCTTCTGCCAGCCAGGCGACGATATATCATGTCACACAGCATA
The DNA here is from genome assembly GCA_035222895.1 of Strongylocentrotus droebachiensis. Lineage (NCBI taxonomy): Eukaryota > Metazoa > Echinodermata > Echinoidea > Camarodonta > Strongylocentrotidae > Strongylocentrotus > Strongylocentrotus droebachiensis. The sequence goes on along the minus strand of JAVYIG010002531.1, from coordinate 13,904 downwards.
TATTCTGACTAGATTCTTCCTTTTTTTCTTTAAAGGGATCGTTTAACAATGTTAAATCTGAGATACACGGCCCTGCGTGTTATCAGTGTCTGTGATATGGTGTAATATTGAAGCCCTAAAAAAATTGGGCTTCAAAATGATCAAGAAGTGCCTCAAAAAAGTAAAAATCTTTGAGTGACCGGTTAAACCATACTCGTTTTACCCAATAGACTGTAGTGTTATGAAAACCGTCAGGCGAACGGTTTTCAAAATTTGTAATTCCAATCATAAATATCTTGATAATCAGACAGGCGATCAGCTTGTAAAAGTCATGGGGTTCCTGACTGACATAAAGGTTTATAATTATCATTGCTTCATGAGCTAAATCCAGAATTTTATTTCAGAATCTGAGACAAAGTTACCGGATCCCTTTAAGAAGTGGCAAATCCCATGTAAACACCCCCACAAACAAGTTATCCAGCTCAGATGAAGAAAATAAAAGTTCTTTTGGTAACCCATCCCTTTGCATCTGATAATTTGTTGTATTATTGTTTTAAATGTTAGGGTAAACCCCTTCCACTATGAGAGTCCTGGGGGGTGTTTCACAAAGACTAAGATCAGCTTAAAGTTAGACTTACTATGGCAGGCCATTAATGCCACAATTTTCTCTCACCATTTATTGGCATTGGTCTCTTATAGACCGTGGGCCATGGTGCTTTTTTCTTTCGTTTCGTGACCCACCCTCTGTATCTACCTTCTTTTTTGTCAGTATGTGTAAAAATAGTATTGAAATCATATCTGAAACTCGTCAAGGATAAAAGTTGCACATTTTCTCAAAATATGAAAAAAACACAACAATTTTGCATTTTTCTTCCGATATGGTTGGCCAATCAAAATACGTTTCTCATTGCATGTTCTGCGGACTGACGGGCTAATGACCAATCACGCGCTTCGTTTTACGCTGTACTGATAGCAGACGACACTGGCCATCATGGCGGCAATTATGTCGTCAGATGCCAGCTAGTACTACGGAAGATTCCGAGGCAGATTTATCTGTCTTCTGTGCAATGCATGTTATCGACACTCACACAAAGGTTACCCCATTTGGTGATAACAGTTTTAAGAAGTTTCAAGAATGTGCAGCGAAATGGATCAATGTAAAAGAAAGTTCGGAAAGCAGAGTTGCTGCCAAGTTTCTGCAGCAACAACAAGAAAGTGAAGGAGTGGGACCGTTCAAATGCAGAGGCGGTGGTACGTGGTGATGATACTGACACTGCACTGATGGTGATGATCATGTACATAAACAAAGAACTGGCAGGTAAGATACAACTATGCTCTAGATCTGTAGATCTTTAAAACTACTTAACTCATTTTAATTAAGTAAGATATTGTACTATATCTCTAGGTTTGCATAATTGCATTGCATTGAAACTGAAATTTACTAGGGGCCCCAGGCCAGGCATGGGCAGTAGCCAGGCAGTAGAAGACAAATTTATAGATAGAGTCTATACTGGCTTGGGCCCAGGCTGTCTAACTCTAGTCTAAGACTTAAGTTAAGTTAAATGAGTTTGCCATAATTTGCTTGACCTGGCCCAGATGCTTGGTGCAATACTTCATAGTATTATTAAAGTAGCGCTGGCCTTGTTCATCCAGACCAGAGTTTTCAGACATGAATGAATGATAATAATCATGGCATGGACAAGGCATATGGCATGGTAAAAAGATGGTTGTTTTAATTTTGACTTGTCAGCTAGTCATGCTACATTACTACTTACTAGTCAAAACTCTAAATCTAATTTAAAAGATGGTGTGGTCTCACCAAACTTCGCCAGAGCAAGGCAAAGCCAAGTTATGAAATGCAATACCTGCAATAATTAGGTCTAGATCTACAATATTATATTGTTAGCTAAAAGGTGTCTTTAAGTTTAAGGCTAAATATATTACTCATTGCGGATATAGTATCGAAAATAATATCGCTAGTGATATTCGTTTGTCTCGCAATGTATGGTCAACAAGGGATCTAAAAGAATGTTGTCTTTTAGATCCCTTGTTGACCATACATTGCGAAACAAACGAACATCACTAGCGATATTATTTCCGAAAGGTGTCTTTATTTGTAATTTATTACTGCCTTCCACAGAATAAATAAAGTAATCAATTATTTCTTCTTTTGTGTTATCTTTAACTAGGAAACTTGAGTCAACTGCAGGGTATCATGCCGAATGTTATCGACACTTCTGCAACGTGACAACAATCAATCGAGCGATAGCAAGATTCCAGAAGAAGAAAGGTAATTTACATGTATACATGTATATCTAAACATGTTTTGTTTTAATTTCTTTTCCATTGTGACAATATTTGTATGAATTAATAAAAAAAAAAACTTTATTGTTCTTGCAAAAATCCCAATGTATCCTATTGTTCATGTCACCGTAGAATGAAGCAATTCATGTTTCAAGTTGAAAATATTGATTGCTTTTGCATAATATTCAGATTTAAATATTGGTAGGCCTACAGTGTAACTTTATGTTCCAGAATAACTTTTTTTTTCACATGTTTTGCCCATAATTGATTGATGTAAAGTGTTCATTCTTTTGAACATTCTGTAAAGTCATATTTTGATTGCTAATTTATTGTTTTTGTTTGTTTCTGATATCCTCTTGTTTTCTCTTTTTCTCTTTCCTTTCTCCTATCCTCTTTTTTTTCTGCCTTTTTTTATAACCGATATAGATGCTGAGAAGACCTCAACCAAGGAACATCTTCAAGAAGCACCCCCCAATGAAGACGGAGATATCCCAGCAGGGCCAGCACCCAAGAGAATGTTACGATCTGGAGTATCTTGCGGACAGCAATCCTCTACCCCCCAGTGGTCTGACAGACGGCATGTGCTACCAGTCCAATGTATCATTTGCAAAGGGACGAAGTACTTTCGTGAACAATCTTCGGGTAAACGAAAAGTAGAAAAATATGTCTTGTGTGAAAGAAAAGATGGGGGGAATTTGTTAACAGCTGCTTTGATGAAGCAAGATGAAGCTCTGTTGTTGGATTTAAGGGGTAAGGATCATGTAGCGATTGAAGTTAGATATCACAAATCTTGTTATTACAGGTACACAAAGGTGGCACTCGGTTCAAAACTTCACACAGAAACTGCACAACAGATGTACGAGAGATCATACTCCAGCTTCTGTCGCAAGATAGTAGAGGAGAGGATCAGTCAAAGATGTTATTAGTAGTACATATATATATCTACGAATGTAGATATTTTTTTAGTGCGTTTGTAAGAAAGAGAGGGCCAATGGTGATTGTAATGACAATTAGAATTCTCAATTCTGGAAAGATATGTTGCATGTTTCTGTGTACGTGAAATTCAAAGACGCACACATTGTTGTGTGTATAGGTACTGGTACATGTACATTGGTAAATGCCAAGACTGTACAGTTTATCCGTGGAAATGAATGTATTGTCACCAAAGCCTCACCCTTATATCGTATTTTAGAGGTCAAGCTCTACACATGAATATATTTCATGAGAACATGTGGTGATAGCAAAGTCTATAATTCTCAGGGTTTTAGTTATTGCTCCATTTTTTTGTTGAAATAGGCTGAAGTAAGTTCTTTAAGTGTATAGACTTATTAGTGTACTATTCTGTGTTAACCTGCCTGCATGAATCTAATACATGCTGCTGTTAATATATGAGAATGGGAATATACGAATGTAACTGGAAAGTAATGCCTACTTTTTCACTTTGAAGAATTAAATGGAAAGGGTAATATGATATCAACTGAAAGTTATTGAAAGAGAAAATATCAAAAGACACATTTGTGGTACTTCAATCCATACTTATCACATTTCTCTGAATTAAAAGCAGTCTCTTTTGTAATGAAGTTTTCCCATGATGATTAATTATGCTTGTGAGGTGCATGCAGATTTATTGATTCTCACAATTTTATTTAAAACGTGAATGCTGGTATGAAAGGTCGATTTTTCAACAGCAAAAAGTATGGCAAATCGTTAACACATAATATCTATCCTGAATATGTGCACATTGCAGTGTATACCAACAAAAATGCATGTATAATATTTGGAGTCAGAGAGCAGCCTGTCAGAGAGTGAAAGCATTTATTGTACAATGAACTTTTCAAACTTTTCAGATCTTAGTAAGGAAGAGTTTTACACATAATATTGAATTAAGATTGCTAAATGTATTCCATTATCATTTTCAGCTAATTTGCTGTATGGTTTTCACAACTTAGAAGTACAACTTTTTGTGTTTCTCTCCCTCTCTGCTTCCCTGTTAATAAGTACTTGATTGTTATTATTTTTACAAGTATATGTATTATATTATTTATTTTTTCTTCTTATTTTTTCTTTTTTATTGGCATTATTATTATAACCAATGTTGCTAGTTATATCATTAACTCATTATCAGATTTTTTGTCTTATATATTACATGTACCAAAACATCCGTGGATCTATGAGACCACATGTGAAATCTTAGATAAATGAGAAAAAAAAGACAACTGATTTTGCAGATTTCTTTTATTTTTCTAATGGGTGTGGCAGGGTGTGATTATGTGTTCAGTATGTGATTGTGCATGTGTTTGCAGAAACGCATGAATGATTTAGTGCATGCAAGTCACAATGGCGAGTGGGGAGGGGGGAGATTGTGTGTCTGTATTGCTACAACTAAATTGAGCGTGTGTGGGAGGGGGAGGGGGAGCGGGGTTGATGTTGTGCATATGTTGCGGGATGTTGGCTGCTGCCGAGATGGGTGAGGAGCATCAACTAGAGGATCCTATTTTGTTTTTATTTTTTTTATTTTAACTCTTTGAGAATTGTGTGTACATCAACGATCCATGAATGAATTGCACACACATGTACATGTGTGTCACACACATAACTAGTAATTGCACATAAATTCACATCTAGACACACAAAAATACAAACTAATGACACACAACAGTTAATTAAGTATAATTAATTTTAATCACCAAGCAACAATTACCCTTCGTTTCAATAAGGGGAACCCCCCATCGTAAAAAAACCAAAACACAAAACAAGGGGGATACATCACCCACCCCCCCCCCAAGAAAAAAACACCCATGAGGTTATTCCACCACCCCCCCCCCCCCACAATAATAATAATAATGAAAAATAACAAATAAAAAACCTTCCTCTCCATGAGGTAAATTCACCATCCCCACACCCTTCCTCACGATTAGGTGAAGCCACCATTGCCCCCCATAAAAAAACATGAGGTAATCCACCCACTCCTACCCCCCCCCCCCCCCCCCCCCCGTTATGCCCGCAAACATATATTTTATATATACAGTCGACGTTATTTCATGTACGTAGATGAATACACCAATAAACCCATACAATAACATGCAATTGCCATTTTTGAACTGTAGAGGGCGCCATCACTTTGTTTAATTAGCATAACTAATTAATGTGCAACTTATAGCACTGACGAGTTGTATATTCTTTTTCAGTGATTTTTTCTCTATAAGTGAGAAAAAAATAAGGTAGATACAAGAGATGGGTCACGAAAGTTGATTTCTAGGCACATTTTTGAGGCATGGCCCGCGGTCTATTAAGGGACGGACAAATTATGGTCACAAATCTACAGAATTTACATTTTTTGATAATTCATTATTGAAGGAAAAAATATTATCTTAATATCATAATTGAGAGACCAATAGTGAGAGCAACCAGTGGCATGAATGGCCTGCCATAGATAAGTCCAACTGAAAGTCGATCTTAGTCTTTGTGAAACACCCCCTGGAATATGTGGGACCATACTTGCTGGTAAAACCTTCTGTCTGCCCGAACCTGGCAAAGGCGTACGGTAAAAAAATACCTGTAGAGAGAGAACTGTCACATTACCCATGGCATTATGCGCGCTGTTTACATACGATGTAGCTTGATACGTCCATCACCCTCTAGACTCCATCCCTCCGAGAAGTTACATGCCAACATCGCAGCAGAGAAAATAGATTTCTAGGCAGGGGTAGATGAAGAGAAAGAGAGATGAAAATAGTTCTAGGCTTGAGAAATAGAAGATGGAGGTTTGTAAAGACTGGGAACTTGGCTGCGTTTTTTTTTTGCTTTGAAGGAAAGATGCTGTGGAATGTGGAGTGTAGGCTATTGTTGATTTTTAGGAGAGAAAAGAAATGCCTAAAGAGTTTTTTTTGGTTGTGGTATTGGAAAGTGAGTTGCGGAGTTGAGCAGCATCCTCATGATGTAGCCTATGTTGTGATGGCAACATGGTCTGTATGGACTCTGTAGTATTTAAGTTTCCTCTGTGTGGAGATCCATCTTCCTCCTACTCCTGCTTCCTTTGCTACTGCTCCTGCTTATCTTTAATTCCCTCCTGCTCCTCTTCCTCGTTTCCCCTTCCTCGATACTCCTCTATTATTTCTCCTCATTCTCCCTCTCCTCCTTCTCCCCTCCTATCCCACCTCTTCCACTTTCTCTCTTTCCCCCTCTCTTAATCCCCTTCTCCCTCCATCTCCTCTTTCTCATAATCATTATGGTCTTCATCCTCCCTCTCCTCTTCCCAATCCTCTTTCTCCTCATTCTACTCCATCCTTCTCCTTATTCTCCTCCTTATTCTCCTCCCTTATCTTTTATCCCTGTCATATTATCTTTCATGTTAAGTGATTGATTATGTTTTTATATTATTACCCCTGTTATCATTATCAACCTTATCATCTATCATCTTTACTAATCTTTCTATTACCGTCAGCCCATCTCCGTCCTTCTTTTCATCCTTAACATTTTTACCATCACTCTAATCAGCTCCATTAATCAATATATCTATCGCCATTATCATTATCATTATGTCTGTATAATAACAATTTATTATGCACTAATGTAGTAAGGTGCCACTCTTTTCACCAAATCCTCTATTTATACAGTAGCTCTTCAATGAAATGATATTCAAGGAGGCCTTCAGCTCTAATAGGAATACAAATATTCTGGAAAAAGTGTCATTGACTGAATTAGTATTAGTATTAAGGCTCTACATAGGCGAGGCCTGTTGTTATGTAACCTCTGCTACATGAAACTCAAGATTATCCCCCCTCAAATCTAGAGCTATTTTCTCCCATTAGCATACTTCTCCTTGAAATCCTATTGTTGCTATATCCTTATCCCAAAGCTTACCCTTCCAAATCCATTTTCTTTCAAAAGAAGATCCCGAGGAACTCCTCTAGTAAAAGCTGGAGATCTGCGAAGGTCGCAGGAAGATAGAACAAAAGCTATTTTCTTTGAAGTATGGTAGTGGATTGTGGTTAGAAAATAGAGAGGTTTTCTGCCTACAGAACCATTTAATAGGCATTTTCTCTTGAAATGAAACAGTTAAGAAACAACAATAACAAACAATTGTAGAAGACTAAGTATTGCTGGTACCTGGATAGAAATGCAGCTTCTTTTATAAGTTGTGTCATAAAAAGGAAATAGTGCAGCTCTAGAAAAGAATGCTTCTTGAATGTAGAGATAGAAATGCAGCTTCTTTTCTAAGTTGTGTCGTAAATAGGAAATTGTGCAGCTCTATAAAAGAATGCTACTTCTGGAGATATTCGATGTGAAAGCTGTACTCCCTCAACTTACCTGTGATGAATGAGCATGGAGAAAAGAAAGAATTTTGTATGAGTTTGTTGCAGGAGGTTCTCACCCATGTTCTTCTTTGAAGTGATGCCTTTGGCTCAAAGGCTTGACATAATGTTCAACCCTAATGATTCCACGACTAAAGAGAAAAATGCAGACTATTATCAGTTCTTCACACTAAATTTCTTTGGATGGGGATTTATAATAAATGTTTTTTGAGGCTGTGTGAGCCCCATGTTAATTTTTATTTCTAGTTTGTAGGGGTCTGCACATAGATATTGACTGCTCTCTGCCCCAGGTCCATTATATTTGACTGTCACGATTGGAAGCTCAGATGTACAATTTTAGAAAAGAAAATTAAAGTAACTCTATATTGAGGTTTATTGCCATCAACCCTATATTTATACATGTAAACAAAAACATCTTGCACAAGGAATTATCTTATTTATGGTGTCAAATATTATTTCATCTTGTATTTTGCTTCTTTGTGTTATTGTGTCATTCTTTGACAGCGTTATCACGTTGATTGCCTGTCGCAACATGCTTCTCTTATATATAATTATGTGCATATCATTGATTGAACTTTGATAACATTTGAATGGCAAATTTCAGAAATTGCCCAGGGTCACAAAAATGGGATGGGTTGCACAAACAACATGCTAGAGATGAAACATTGATGGGATATACTGACTGTTGGTCAGAAGCAAGAAGGGCGCTAAGTCTCATTTCGATGACATCATTGAGTGTCCTTTTGGCACTCAGGTGTTTGATGAGTATTTTGGAAGTAGGCAATAATACTAATGGAGAAGGATTGATCAGTGCACCCTCCCACACATATCCACCCACAAACTTCTTTTTGAGCAGTCTCTCCTTCAATTACTCAGAAATGAAAAGTAAGGTCATTTATATAATGTGCTCAAGGTCTTCAGAGTTACCCAAATGGCAAGGGAAACTGCCTCTAGGGCATTCTTCTACGAAACGAGTACGAGATCCCAGTAAAACGTGTGTTAATTTCTTAATTCAGTGCTTCAAAAGGGTGGGTTTCTGTCTCGTAAAGACATAGCCAATTTTATGTTTCGAGAATTTAGAAAGCCCCCTATCCCCTTTGTATTTTCATTGAGTAAATTAGTAGAAAAAGAAATTATAAACTATGACATAGATGTTACTAGAAAAATATCAGAAATATATGTATTGATATTTGAAAAATTAAATCTTTCATTTTTTTAAAGACTTTTGTGGATAAGTTTAGAATTTGTCAGTTATAGGTGATCTTTTGGGAATTTCCTTAAATATAATTTGCCAAACATGAATACTTTGCCAAATCGTTGTAGAACATGTATTGGGTTCATAACTTCATACAATGTGAGCACTTATTTATCGTTCCATTGCACACTTTGAATGGACTTCGAGATGTCATATCGGCTCTTCAATAGAATTTTAAGAGTTCAAGTGTTAGGGTTTGATAGGGGTCGTATATTTGAGATTACTTATTTTTATCTTCATCATTGAGTACAGGGATAATAGCTTTATCAAGATTCAAGTGAAAGATATGTTACCTACGTGATATTGAAAATGTACTTGTAGTTTGATAGCAAGATCAGAAGGTACCCTCAATACTTATTTTGTGAACACTTACACGTGGTGTATACGACAGAATTAAGTCTAGGGCCCTGTAATATAAAAAAGTTATGACTGATCATATCTTCCCAAAATGAATCGTATTTCCTTTTATCAATCGTAACTTGCAATATATTGCCACTCACGATTAATACTATGTTAAAAATAGATACAGTGCATGGTAAGATACAGATAATTGCAGCAAGACTGTAGATACTGTACATTTTTATGATTGATTGTAAGTAGACTTTTATGTTAAAGGGCCTATATATACTGTATGGTGTATACTTTCCTGAACCCTGTGTGTATATATATAGAGTGGCGTAGCATGGGTTCAACCATTGAGAGGGCACTGGTGCCATGGTAGGGGGTCACTAGTCCTACGATATGAACAAAATGTGAGAGAACGAGGCTATGGAGTGAGGGAGGGTGTGTGTGTGACGCAGTTGTATCATATTTTAAATATTTTCTTTCCTCTCCCCATCTCTTTCTGCTCTATTTTTCTCTTTTTTATACTCATTTTTACTCTCTTTTCTTCTCTTTTTGCTGTTATGAATCCAGTAGGATGAATCCAGTAGGAGCTAAACATACAAACTACAAATACAAAATTTATTGTCAGTTCTAACAGATTATACTTGTTTATCTAAGTTAAGAGCATGTTGCCCAGTAATTACTGCTTGCTTCAGGTTTAGAATGCCTGTGATTGGTCAGTGTGATGAAAGTGCATTATCTGGAGTCCATACATGAGATGCATCGTAATTAAAATGTTCATTACTAATCGTATTGATTGGCTTGTTAACACGATCTGCCTGCATTCGCTGCATTAGCCCTAATGAGCCAGACACATTACACTGATTTTTCCCTTTTCTGCGCCTCGTCCTGATATTAGAGACTTGTATAGAGTAGGTCAGTATTTTGAACTGGCACCAATGCCTTTCTATTATATAGTTTTGTATTGGTTATTTTTTATTTATTTATTTTGGTGCCGTTTTGTAAGATTTTAGATTTACAGGGCCCAGTCCAAAAAATTATTATTTCTTTGCCAAAAGGTTGCTTACTGTATATTTAATTTGGTCAAGACCAAGATATCAATTTTCAGAATTTATAAACTCATTTTGAATTACATGAACATTTTAGAAGCTTGTTAGGGTGAAAAATATTTTATTCAAATGTAGGCAGTTTTTGCTGCCTAATGCATGATGGGGGTTATATTACAGGAAAGGTCCCTCCACGAAAGCACTGTTGCAATTGCCCCTTGCATTTTAACTCAGTTATGTTGATATGTACTCACTTTTTATGATTGTAGGTTTATACATTTTACCGCTATATGTTTATCTTTTTGCATGAATTATCGAGAATAGCTTACAAGTTTTTGAGCACCCTGGGAGGGTATCGACTAAGAACGACATAGGTTGAAGGAGCAGTAAGTAGGAATTGTTGCATTTGTTCTAGCTATGTCAACAAACACATAGGAGTACATGGTACCTTGTAGCCCGCCTTCATGGAGCAATTAATAGGTGAAGAGAGAACTTTGGGTGTTGACAAAGCACTTGAAATTCAGAGATATGAAGTTTTTAATATCGGTTGTTGTAAACCATCCCCCGCCCAGGTAGGCAGTGGTGGTGTCAAATAAAAAACAGATCAGAAGGAGGGAGAGGGATAAAAGGGGGAGATGAATTTGTCAGGTGTTTAGTGCTTTGTACCAATGTATTTTACAGTGGGCTGCCCTTGGTGTTCATTTCCTTTCATACCAAAAGATTACCAGGGTAAAACTTGTGTTTTTATGTTACCCCCAGATGGAACCTTGGTATGAAAGGGGTATGAGGGGTACAATTTATGTGGTGCTGTACCCTTGGTTTGGGATATGAGGGGTGCAATTGATGTGGTTCTGCACCCTTGTTTTCGATTATAAGGTCATTGGTTCAGTGGAGCAAACAGAAGGCCCTAAACTGCTACAAACCTTGCTGTCATTTAGAATCAGACTTTTATCTTTATTCTGTTTTAATAATGAAAATGAAATCAAACCAAAAATATTAAATGGAATGTTATCATTCATAAATTGTATATTTTGTTGTATCAGTGCTGTGATGTATTAATTTTGAAAATGCCTCAGATATAAGGAACAAATGGAGTATGCATGTGCAGTGTTTGTGTGTGCATACAAGGCTATCCAGTAGTGTAGGTGCATCCAGGGAGGTGAGACCAAAACTACAGTTTTGTCCCAGGGTTGACAAAGCGCCTCTTTCTAATCAATACATGTTAATCTAATTAAGGCAATCCTTTGGGTTAGGTCAATCATATACATCCAGGGTCTCTCTCTCTCTCTCTTTCTCTTTTCCCTCTCCTCCCCCCCCCCCTCTCTCTCTCTCTCTCTCTCTCTCTCTCCTTTTCTCTCTCTCTCTCTCCTTTTCTCTCTCTCTCTCCTTTCCTCTCTCTCTCTCTCCTTTTCTCTCTCTCTCCTTTTCTCTATCTCTCCTTTTCTCTCTCTCTCTCTCAGTCTCTCTCTTTCTCTCTCTCTCATTCTCTCCCTTTCTCTCTTTCTCTCTCTCTTTCTTTGTCTCTCTTTCTTTTTTCTCTCTCTTTCTCCCCCTGTCTCCCCCGGCCTCTCTCTCCTTTCCTCTCTCTCTTTCAGCCTCTTACTCTTACTCCCTCCATGTTCTGTCTGGGGATTAATTCATAACAGAGTGACATGAATGGATTGGAATATGTTTCCTAGTGTTTGTTTCTTTTTTTTGGTACAAGTTATGAATATACATATTCAGAGGTACATTGTAGTGTCTAAAGTCAGGATCAATGAAAATGGGTTAGACGCACAGACCGAGCCTAGCAACAATAAGCTCCAAATCTAATAAAATATTCAAAGAAGATGATAAACACTGAATAATACTAGTTTCATCGTGCAGCCCCTTTTCTAAAAAAAACCCTCTGTATTATTAGATTTGATGTTGTTCATTCCATGTGTAAAGCTTGTGAATGTAAAGTGCTGGCAGGAAAACTAGATATCAAATCAAACTACCTTCATAATAAAGGACTCTTTATGACATAATGTGTCCCATGCAAAAGGTCTCTGATACCCTTTTCTAACTGCACTCTATCGGAGTCACACCGATGAAAATACCGATTTAATTTTCCTTATGTAAACAAAGGTGAAACCGCAGTTTCCCCCTGTCGGTTTCTAACTGCCGGTGAAATTCACTCGCTGTGGCGAGCCCTTGCCGGAAGTGAAGAATTATTACGTAATTATTAAGCCCGCGCTCCATCTAGCTACCATGTAGCATGTTCAACCATAAGTCAACAAACACAGCTGGTTACGATAAAGCGCGCGTATACTGCGACCTTTGACGATTTTAATCGCTGTTTTAATCGCCTTTTTCTCCCGAACGTTTTCTAACTGCACATTTCATCGGTGTCACACCGATAGAATGAGAATTACTTCTGCTCTTGAGCAGGAGAATTTAATCGCCTATTTCTCTTTTTTTCATCGGCTATTTAATCGCCTTTTTCTCCTCTGTTGCTTTCTAACTGCCAGTTTCATCGGATGCGTCCGGATGCATCCGATGAAAATCAGTGCAGTTAGAAAAGGGTATAATTTCCACTTATAATTTGTATTTGGTAAAATTTATTTACATCTCCCCATGTTATAATATTAGACCAGATTATAAATAATTACAGCTATTTAGTACCTACATGTTACAACAGATCAGATTTTTGTTCCAGTCATATTTGTCTTTTTTGTAGTTTGCTTTTGGAAACTATCTGAATGATATATGAAGGACATAGAGCTTGCTTTCAGTCAGATATATGTTGAGACCTTGAACTCCTATAAATTTGTGTCTCACATCAGAAAGTCTACTCCATACGTACTCTTCGTTGACCCGCAAACGAGTTTGCACTTTGCAGAGACGCTGCGCTCCCTTCGTTAACGGGCCAATCAGCAGTTAACAGTTAACACAACATTTGGCAATGTTTTTTGCGTATTCCTTGTTCACGAATCCCAGCCAATCTCCGGTCACTTCCAGAAAGTGTCCCTGTAAACGAGGGAAATGATGAGGTTCTCTCTATCAGGTGAGGTTGGTTTGGGGTGAGGAATTAACCAGTGAAGTGGTACTTGTTAGCATCTGTACGATTGAAAATGGAGGGAGAAAGTGTAATATCTGAATGAAGACCAGTGATTTATGTTAGAGAAGAGAAGTGGCCAAAATCAAACACTGTAAAATCTCAGTAGGACAGAGCATATGAACGGAACGGGAAACCAGTGCTTGGTCAACCCCTCTCCATTTAGCTGTGATTTAGACTTGGGGGAAAATAGTTTTTATGGAGTATATTTTAATTATTTAAAAAATGTTACATGAAAGTTCTGTTATTTTTCGGTCATCTAAAGAATCTTCTCCTAGATATATAATACAGAACAGTATCATGACAAATATCTATGATAATTGGTTGATGTAACTTCATTCTTATCGTTAGCCCTAGCTATTCCAACGAGTGCAGTATCAGTTTTGAGTGAAGTTACCTGATTTAAGGTGCATAAATTGTTGACAAACTTTTATTACTCTAAAAAGTAGTATAGTTTAAAGTACAATTAGGAGGAAACAGGTCTTCATATTTGGATATCAGTGCTGGTTGGAGAGGACATGATGGATAATGTTTGTTTCTGGTGATTAAAAATCAAATTGAAAGCATGTCCAAGCCCTTAT